>CM059442.1:62984427-63430795 GCA_030390025.1 Squalus acanthias
CCCCCCCCCCCCCCCCCCCCCCCGAGATATCTGTGCTATTCTAAATCTGACCTCTTGAGCATCCCTGATTATAATCGCTCAACCATTGGTGGCCGTGCCTTCAGCTGCCTGGGCCCCGAGCTCTGGAATTCCCTCCCTAAACCTCTCCGCCTCTCTACCTCTCTCTTCTCCTTTAAGACGCTCCTTAAACCTACCTCTTTGACCAAGCTTTTGGTCACCTGCCCTAATTTATCCTTATGTGGCTCGGTGTCAATTTTTGTTTTGTAACACGCCTGTGAATCGCCTTGGAATGTTTTACCACGTTAAAGGCGCGATATAAATACAGGTTGTTGTTGCTGACTCTAATGATCGACAGTTAGCTGTTTTAGAAGAATTGAGTTAACCACCGTGCAGGGAAGATAAAATCAGATTTGCACGAGGTTTTACATGTTTACTTATGGGTTTGTCATCTTTGATGCAAAATATGGCTGAATGGCCACAGATTTGCATTGTATGTTTAATAGTCACAGGCCCGGTCTTGATCAGAGTGGGTTTTCATAATGCAGCCTCCCCTGGTTTACTTTGCATGCCATAAGGTTGGCAGCATTGAATTTTAAATAAAGAAAAGTGGGTCGGGCTGATCCCCTCATTATGGTGCTACGGTCAGAGTTTAATTAAAACAAATGTACAGCTCAGGCTCTGTCCACCAGTGAGGTCGTTGGACGGAAATTGATTTGAAACTGTAATGTGTCAATACTCATAGAATCATAGAAATTTACAGCACAGAAGGAGGCCATTCGGCCCATTGTGTCTGTGCCGGCCGAAAAAGAGCTATCCAGCCTCATCCCACTTTCCAGCTCTTGGTCCGTAGCCTTGTAGGTTTCTGCCTCTACCACCCTTTCAGGCAGTGAGTCCCAGACCCCCACCACCCTCTGGGTGAAAGAAGTTCTCCTCAACTCCCCGCTAATCCTTCTACCAATTAATTTAAATCTATGCCCCCTAGTTATTGACCTCTCTGCTAAGGGAAATAGGTCCTTCCTATTCACTCTATCTGGACCCCTCATAATTTTATACACCTCAATTAAGTCTCCCCTCAGTCTCCTCTAGGCTGACACTGATGGAGTGCTGCACTGTTGGATGAGATGTTAAACCGAGACCCCGTCTGCCCTTTCAGGTGGACGTAAAAGATCACATGGCAATATTTCAAAGAAGAGCAGGGGAGTTCTCCCCGCAGTCCTGGCCAATACTTAACCCTCAATCAACATCACTAAAACAGATTATCTGGTCATTATAACATTGCGGATTTTGGAGCTTGCTGTGCACTAATTGGCTGCCGTGTTTCCTACATTACCTGATCTTTCAAAATTCTATAGACTCTGGAACAGTTCCCATGGATTGGAGGGTAGCTAATGTAACCCCACTATTTAAAGAAGGTGGTAGAGAAAAAACGGGGAATTATATGTAAGCCTGACATCGGTAGTGGGCAAAATGCTAGAGTCCATTATAAAAGATGTAATAGCAGAGCACTTGGAAAACAGTGACAGGATTGGACAAAGTCAACATGGATTTACAAAAGGTAAATCATGCCTGACTAATCTACTGGAATTTTTTGAGGATGTAACTGGTAGAATAGATAAGGGAGAACCAGTGGATGTGGTGTATTTGGACTTTCAGAAGGCTTTCGATAAGGTCCCGCATAAGAGATTAGCGTGCAAAGTTAAAGCACATGGGATTGGGGGTAAGGTATTGATTTGGATAGGGAACTGGTTGGCAGACAGGAAGCAAAGAGTTGGAATAAACGGGTCTTTTTCCGAGTGGCAGGCAGTGACTAGTGGGGTACCGCAGGGATCAGTGCTAGGACCCCAGCTATTCACAATATATATTAATGATCTAGACGAGGGAACTAGATGTAATATCTCTAAGTTTGCAGACGACACAAAGCTGGGTGGGCGTGTGTGCTGTGAGGAGGATGCAGAGAAACTCCAGTCTGATTTGGACAGGTTGGGTGCTTGGGCAGATGCATGGCAGATGCAGTATAATGTGGATAAATGCGAGGTTATCCACTTTGGTGGCAAAAACAGGAAGACAGATTATTATCTGAACGGCAATAGATTGGGAAAAGGGGAAGTGCAACGAGATCTGGGAGTCCTTGTGCATCAGTCACTGAAGGTAAGCATGTAGGTGCAGCAGGCGGTTAAGAAGGCAAATGGTATGTTGGCCTTCATAGCGAGAGGATTCGAGTACAGGAGCAAGGATGTCTTGCTGCAGTTGTACAAGGCCTTGGTGAGACCACACCTTGAGTATTGTGTGCAGTTTTGGTTGCCTTATCTGAGGAAGGATGTTCTTGCCATGGAGGGAGTGCAGCGAAGATTTACCAGATTGATACCTGGGATGGCAGGAATGACGTATGAAGAGAGATTGGGTCGATTAGGCTTATATTCGCGAGAGTTTAGAAGAATGAGAGGGGATCTCATTGAAGCTTATAAAATTCTAACAGGATTAGACAGACTCGATGCAGGAAGGATGTTCCCGATGGCGGGGGAGTCCAGAACCAGGGGTCACAGTCTAAGGATAAGGGGTAAGCCATTTAGGACTGAGATGAGGAGGAATTTCTTCACCCAGAGAACCTATGGAATTCTCTACCACAGAAGGCAGTTGAGGCCAATTCATTAAATATATTCAAGAAGGAGATAGATATATTTCTTAAGGCTAAAGGGATCAAGGGATATGGGGAGAAAGCAGGGACAGGGTACTGAGTTTGGATGATCAGCCACGATCTCATTAAATGGCGGAGCAGGCTCGAGGGGCCGAATGGCCTACTCCTGCTCCTATCTTCTATGTTTCTATTACAACAGTGACTAAACTTCAAAAAGTACTTCATTGGTTGTAAAGCGCTTTGGGACGTCCGGTGGTCATGAAAGGCGCCATATATAAATGCAAGTCTTTCTTTATATACAGAACAATCTGGAAGAATAAAGAAGAATTTGGAGAAAAGTGCAGGGAAAACGGGGATTCAGCGAGACAACTGTGTTTGAAGAGCTGGCACCAGCACAGGTACGATGGGCTGAATGGAGTCCTGCTGTGCTGTACGTTCGTTGATCTGTTGGAGTAATGGAAGGGAGAGAAAACACATTAGCCATTCTGCCCCAAATGTTGAGGACCCACCAGAGAGATATTGCAGAGAGTTACAGCGCCTCAATCTTCCCTTATTTCAGTAAACACTTGAAAATACAATTACAATATCTAATACAACACACATTTTTGAAGAGTCAGCTTGCTGGGAGGGATTCGACCGTTGACCCTTGGATGGGTAAGTAAGTTCCGGTTATCGCCAGTGGGTTAACTGGATAATTGATTAATTGTGGAAGTACTGGTCACAAATGGATTTAAAGACACAAAAACTTTAATTGTACTTTTTGGTGTAAAGAGTAATATCCTATGAACTTCAACTCATCCAGAACTTTGCTACCCGTATCCTATCCTACATTACAACAGTGACTACACTTCAAAAAGTACTTAGTTGACTGTAAAGCGCTTTGGGACGTCCTGAGGTCGTGAAATGTACTGTATGAATGCAAGTTTTTCGTTTATGCAAGTGCCGTTCATGCATCGCCCTCTGTCCTCGCTGACCGGTCCTTCAACATCTCCAATTTCAAATTCTCATCCTCCTGTTTAAAACCCTTCATGAGCCTCACCCCCTTCCCTATCCTTGTAGCCTCCTCCAGCCTTACAAACCCCCTGCTCCCCTGAATGCTCCACTCCTCCAACTCTGGCCTCTGGTGCACCCTTCCTCCCTCCCTTCATCCCACCGTTGGCGGCCGTGCCTTCAGTCATCTTGGTCCCACACTTGCTGGAATCCCCTCGCTAAACCCCTCGATCTTTCCCCCTGCCTCTCCTCCTTTAGGACCCTCCCTAAAACCCAACTCTTTGACCAGGCTTTGGGGTACGTCTCCTAATACCCCTTATTTTGGCTTGGCGTCCATCTTTGTCTGATTACGGCTCTGTGAAGCACCTTGGGATGTTTTTCTATGTTAGAGGCACTATATAAATGCAAGTTGTTGTCGAAATGCAGCTATCCTGACTGGCAGGAAAGGAGTACTGGGAGTTTGACAACAAGCACACGCTAATGGGGCAGTATTTCACAGGCTTGATTGAGTGAGGATTTGTGGTGGAAGAGAGGAGGCAGAGGGTGATGGTCGAAGGTTGTTTTTGTGACTGGAAGCCTGTGTCCAGTGGTGTACCGCAGGGATCGGTGCTGGGTCCTTTGCTGTTTGTAGTGTGCATTAATGATTTAGATATGAATGTAGGAGGTATGATCAGTAAGTTCGCAGATGACACGAAAATTGGTGGAGTGGTAAATAGCGAGGAGGGAAGCCTCAGGCTACAGGACGATATAGACGGGTTGGTCAGATGGGCAGAACAGTGGCAAATGGAATTTAACCCTGAAAAGTGTGAGGTGATGCATTTTGGGAGGACTAACAAGGCAAGGGAATACACAATGAATGGTAGGACCCTAGGAAGGACAGAGGATCAGAGGGACCTTGGTGTGCACGTACATAGATCCCTGAAGGCAGCAGGACAGGTAGATAAGGTGGTTAAAAAGACATATGGGATACTTGCCTTCATTAGCCGAGGCATAGAATATAAGAGTAGGGAGGTTATGATGGAGCTGTACAAAACGCTAGTTAGGTCACAGCTGGAATATTGTGTGCAGTTCTGGTCGCCACACTATAGGAAGGATGTGATTGCATTGGAGAGGGTGGAGAGGAGATTCACCAGGATGTTACCTGGGCTGCAGCGCTTCAGCTATGAAGAGAGACTGGACAGGCTGGGGTTGTTTTCCTTAGAGCAGAGAAGGCTGAGGGGGGACCTGATTGAGGTGTACAAAATTATGAGTGGTTTTGTGACTGAATTTTTGCTGAAATCAGTTCTCCATTTAGCTATCATAGGTTTGTCACAATGATTCCAAAATTGTGGGCGTCGCGGGCAAGGGCGGCATTTATTGCCCATCCCTGGTTGTCCTGGAGAAGCTGGTGGTGGGCCGCCTTCATCTCGAACCACTGTGTGTAGCGGTTTTGATGCCGCTGAGTGGCTCGCTAGGCCACTTCATGTGGAGAAATGTGAAGTTATCCACTTTGGTAGGAAAAATAGAAAAGCAGAGTATTTTTTAAATGGTGAGATTGGAAAATGTTGGTGTTCAGAGGGACCTGGGTGTCCTTGTACACGAATCACTGAAAGTTAACATGCAGGTACAGCAAGCAATTAGGAAAGGAAATGGTATGTTGGCCTTTATTACAAGAGGATTTGAGTATAAGAGTAAAGACGTCTTACTGCAATTATATAGGGCCCTGTTGAGACCACACCTGTGTACAGTTTTGGGGGTAGAAATTAGGTCGCGCCCCATTTGGGGCGCAAATATCGTCCGGACGCAAATATTAGCGCCTGGCGCTAATTATCGGCACTGACGGGAAACTTCACTTTTACCGCCCCGGGAGGTGAGTGGAGCGCTAAAGCAGGCGCTGCACACCTCTCTTAAGGCGCAAAGGCCGAGCAGTGAGGCGCTAACTCGGAGCGCTGGCGAAGCTCATGTAATGTCAGTCAGCAATGGAACACACACACAATGGCACGGGCCAGTTCTTAAAGAGGATGGTTAATCTTGCTTTCCATCCACATCCTGTTCATTGCTGCCTTGAATCTCGGCCTGGAGAGACTTGCACATCAAATGTGCTGGAAAGAACAATGGAGAGCACCAGGCAAAGAGCTCAGAGTGCAGCTCCCACGGTCTCTGCTAAATCGATACAAGGAATGGCAAATCAAAATGAACCTGCAAAGTGCTGCTCAGTACCCAAAACTCGTTCACACAACGTTGAATCTCTCCAGAAGTCTCTCCCTCTCTCTCTCAGAATGCGTAGTTCAAAAATGCCACCAACAATAAAAGACAGGAAGAGGCCCCCTTTAAATAGCGCCCCCCCCAGCCCCACAGCGATTGATAGCGTTCCAGTCTTCTGGTCGTTGGAAGCGCCAGGCGGTAAGGCAGGGGGCGCCACTCAATTTCCGCTACGGGGCGCCCCAAGGGCGTTGCACCATGGAATGACGTCACAATCTGCGCGCGCAGGTGGTCGCAGCGGTAAGTTTTAGCGCCGCCGCACAATCTCAAGTTAAGTTCTCGAGCGGCGCAAACATCGCTGCGCCCGGGCGTTAGCGGCTTTGCGCCCCATTAGCGCCCTCTTAAGGCGCTAACGGGTGGCGCAACCAAGTGAATTTTTACCCCTTGGTCTCCTTACCTAAGGAAGGATATACTTGCCATAGAGGGAGTGCAACGAAGGTTCACCAGACTGGTTCCTGCGATGGGGGGATTGTCCTATGAGGACAGATTGAGTAGACTAGGCCTATATTCTCTAGAGTTTAGAAGAATGAGAGGTGAACTTATTTAAACATACAAAATTCTTACAGGGCTTGACAGGGTAGATGCAGGGAGGATGTTTCCCCTGGCTGGGGAGTCGAGAGCCAGGGGTCACAGTCTCAGAATAAGGGGTCGGCCATTTAGGACTGAGATGAGGAGAAATTTCTTCACTCAGAGGGTGGTGAATCTTTGGAATTTTGAGTATATTCAAGACAGAGATCAATAGATTTTTGAATATTAAGGGAATCAAGGGATGTGGGGAGAGTGCAGGAAAGTGGAGATGAGGCAGAAGATCAGCCATGATCTTATTGAATGGCGGAGCAGGCTCGAGGGGCTAAATGGCCGACTCCTGCTCCTATTTCTTATGTTCTTAGGTTCCGAAGACATTTTAGAGTCAACTACGTTGGTGTGGGACTGCAGTCACATGTAGGCCAGACCGGGTATGGACAGCAGGTTTCCATCTCCAAAGGACATTAGTGAACCAGTTCCAACATCTTTGTGGACACTTTTACTGATACCAGCTTTTTGTTTCCAGATTTAAAAAAAAATTCTCAAACAGCCATGGTGAGATTTGAACTCACTTTCTCTGGACTATTAGTCCAGGCCTCTAGATTCCTGATCCAGTAACACAACCACTACAATATCCTACCTGGTTATGTGGTGCCGTGCAGTGGCAATGTGAGGATCTCTTCACACAATGCATTTCCCCATCTCAAGCATCCTACCATGAGGTTGGAGGAGAGAGGCTGGTTGGAAGTAGAGGGTGTGGTGCCAACCGTTCATGTGGTACCCGAAAGGGAAAATTGGGGCGAGAGAGAGAGCGCCATTCTGGGAACCCTTGCGTAACTTCCGATGGCCGGTCACAGTGCGCCGTTGGCTGTACATGAAGAATAGGGCAGCTGCCTGCTCTCCGGGCTGGCGTATCGGTCGTGACATTGGGAGAAGATGTGAGAAAACGAGGAGAGAATCTCAAACGATAACTTACAAAACAACAACAACCTGCATTTACATAGCGCCTTTAACGTAGTAAAACATCCCAAGGCGCTTCATAGGATTAC
Organism: Squalus acanthias; assembly: GCA_030390025.1. NCBI lineage: Eukaryota > Metazoa > Chordata > Chondrichthyes > Squaliformes > Squalidae > Squalus > Squalus acanthias. The sequence goes on from CM059442.1 coordinate 62,991,868, forward strand.
ATAGGATATACGGCACAGAAACAGGCCACTCGGCCCAACAGTCCATGCCGGTGTTTATGCTCCACTCGAGCCTCCTCCTGTCTTTCCTCATCTAACTCTATCAGCATAACCCTCCATTCTCTTTTCCCTCATATACTTGTCTAGCCTCCCCTTAAATGCATCTATACTATTCTACGCTTCACAGGAGCGTTATCAAACAAAATTTGACACTGAGCCACATAAGGAGAAATTAGGGCAGGTGACCAAAAGCTTGGTCAAAGAGGTAGGTTTTAAGGAGCGTCTTAAAGGAGGAGAGAGAGGCGGAGAGGTTTAGGGAGGGAATTCCAGAGCATAGGGCCCAGGCAGCTGAAGGCACGGCCGCCAATGGTGGAGCGATGAAAATCGGGGATGTGAGAGGCCAGAATTGGAGGAGTGCAAATATCTCGGAGGGTTGTCGGGCTGGAGGAGGATACAGAGATATGGCTGCACGAGGCCATTGAGGGACATGAACCCAAGGATGAGAATTTTAAAATCGAGGCGTTGCCGGTCTGGGTGCCGATGTAGGTCAGTGAGCACAGGGGTTATGGGTGAACGGGACTTGGTGTGAGTTAGGATAACATTTGAGGCCTTGCTCATTTCTGAAGGGTCAAGTGTGCTAAAAATCTAACATTCATGCACAAACATGCGAAAACTGATGGGCAGGAAAAGACCAGCTGGTCCATCAAGCCTGCCCCGCACTTCCTTCCACCCTCAGCAGCCATGTGATCTTCGGGAAGAGGCAAAGGAAAAACAGAACAAGAAATCCAGGGCCAAAAAAAGGGGGAGGAAATCTGGAAAATTCCTCTCCAACCCCCCTCAGGTGATCGAAACCAGTCCAGGAGATCACATGGACCACGCTTACGTTAAGTGTGGAAACACTTAACTTTTTTAAGATGCGATCTCTGCCCCAGCCAGGAAAATAAAATAATCATAAGGAAATGAAATGATTAACACTCCCATCTTTGAGCAGCCTCACACTGCAGCACGATAAGTCATGCTGCAGGGTGAGGCTGTCCCTAATGGGTACTGTAGCAGGAAATGGTTGCTGGAGGCGTCGAAGCTCGCTGGAGGTAAATGCGCACATTGGCATTGCATATTCATCTCGTGGTACAAGCCATTGAGTCGTGCCAAAGGGTAAAGTGCCAGGGGGCCCGAGGTTTCAATTAATGGTGGCGCTGATACCCGACTGCAATAGTGATACAGCTCTTGTCCAAAAGAATAGAAGTGGACTCCCATGATGATGCTGCTGGTTAGGTCAGTGAGAAGCTGAGGCACACAATCTGGGCAGGGCTCAGTCTCGATGTCGCTCTGTGCTGATTTAGCTGATGTCAGCTGGGCTGGCAGAGGAAGTGTTGAGTTTGGCCTCAGCCTCCCTTGGAGTAAGGAGGAGAAAGTTTAGCCGGGGGGGTGGGGGGTGGGGGGGCGGCCCTGCACTTGGTTGCTGTCCAGCAACTCGCATTGTGCGTGTGCCAGGGCACGATATTGGCTTATCTCTGCTGCGCTGTTCTACCTGGCGGGGTAGCCTGACGCGATTCGGTGGCGATGGCGAGGCGCCGAACCCCAGCCAAGAATTTAATGCTTTCAGGAGAGGCGGGGGGAAGGGGGGGAAAAAAATTGACGGGAAGAGGAGGAAATGTCAAATCCTGTACCAAAAAAGCCTAAAGGCATTCAGCTCAATCCAAGCACAGCCGGAGCCAATACCTGGCCTTTTTAATCGAGTGGCGCTCGCGAAGGTCTCCAGGGTAGCGTTTCCCTTGGCCTATATCCTGACTTCATTCAGTCCTCTCTCTCCTCACAAATCCCCCCCACCCTCACCCCCCAAGGTGGTAGAACTCTAACACGTGAGGTCAAGGTGCAAGGAAAAGGCTGCCACATAGAAGCAATCCTTTTATAAAAGAAAAATCACAGACATTACTAGACTGTGAGATTACATTTTATGCCTAATTCCTCTCGAATGAGTTGTGGGGAGAAGTTATGCAGACCAGTTCTTGGTGCTTGTTTTTTAAAAAAAACACAAGGACAATTTTGGCTGCCTGTTATAGGCGTACAGTCATAAGAACATAAGAAATAGGAGCAGGAGTCGGCCATTCTGCCCCTCGAGCCTGCTCCGCCATTCAATAAGATCATGGCTGATCATCGACCTCATCTCCACTTTCCCGCCCGATCTCCATATCCCTTGATTCCCCTCTGGATTCTGGTAGTCCTCTCATGCATCACCGAAGAGGCCATTTCTCACGTGAGCCTGAAAAAGAAAAGAAAGACTTGTATTTATACAGCACCTTTCGGGACGTTCCAAAGCACTTTACAGCCATTGAAGGACATTTTGAAGTGTAGTCACTGTTGTAATGTAGGGAAATGCAGCAGCCAGTTTTGATCACAGCAAGATCCCAAGGTTGTGACTTTAAATGGCATGGAAAATTGTGGAATTGGACTCAGTGAAGTAAATTTTCATCTTTACCACATGGGCGATTATCTGGCAAAGCGCATTGCCCGCCCATTATAGAACCCGCCGCCCCTCCCCCCACCCCAACCACCACCCCCGAATTTTCATACCATTGATTTCAGTTGGGTACCTAACGGGCGGGTCCTGTAATGGGCGGGTTCTGTAACGGGAGGGTTCTGTAACGGGCGAGTTCTGTAACGGGAGGGTTCAGTAACGGGCGGGTTCAGTAAGGGGCGAGTTCTGTAACGGGCGGGTCCTGTAACGGGCGAGTTCTGTAACGGGCGGGTCCTGTAACGGGCGGGTCCTGTAACGGGCGAGTTCTGTAACGGGCGGGTTCTGTAACGGGCGAGTTCTGTAACGGGCGAGTTCTGTAACGGGCGGGTCCTGTAACGGGCGAGTTCTGTAACGGGCGGGTCCTGTAACGGGCGAGTTCTGTAACGGGCGAGTTCTGTAACGGGCGGGTCCTGTAACGGGCGAGTTCTGTAACGGGCTAGTGCAGTAACGGGAGGGTTCTGTAACAGGCGAGTTCTGTAACGGGCGAGTTCTGTAACGGGCGAGTTCTGTAACGGGCGAGTTCTGTAACGGGCGAGTTCTGTAACGGTCGGGTTCTGTAACGGGCGGGTCCTGTAACGGTCGGGTTCTGTAACGGGCGGGTCCTGTAACGGGCGAGTTCTGTAACGGGCTAGTGCAGTAACGGGAGGGTTCTGTAACAGGCGAGTTCTGTAACGAGCGAGTTCTGTAACGGGCGAGTTCTGTAACGGTCGGGTCCTGTAACGGGCGGGTCCTGTAACGGGCGAGTTCTGTAACGGGCTAGTGCAGTAACGGGAGGGTTCTGTAACAGGCGAGTTCTGTAACGGGCGGGTCCTGTAACGGGCGAGTGCAGTAACGGGCGGGTTCTGTAACGGGCGGGTTCTGTAACGGGCGGGTTCTGTAACGGGCGGGTTCTGTAACGGGCGAGTTCTGTAACGGGAGCGTTCTGTAACGGGCGAGTGCAGTAACGGGAGGGATCTGTAACGGGCGGTTCTGTAACGGGCGGGTTCTGTAACAGGCGGGTTCTGTAACGGGCGGTTCTGTAACGGGCGAGTTCTGTAACGGGCGGTTCTGTAACGGGCGAGTGCAGTAACGGGCGGGTTCTGTAACGGGCGGGTTCTGTAACGGGCGGTTCTGTAACGGGCGGTTCTGTAACGGGCGGGTTCTGTAACGGGCGGTTCTGTAACGGGCGAGTTCTGTAACGGGCGGTTCTGTAACGGGCGGGTTCTGTAACGGGCGGGTTCTGTAACGGGCGGGTTCTGTAACGGGCGGGTTCTGTAACGGGCGGGTTCTGTAACGGGCGGGTTCTGTAACGGGCTAGTGCAGTAACGGGAGGGTTCTGTAACAGGCGAGTCCTGTAACGGGCGGGTCCTGTAACGGGCGAGTGCAGTAACGGGCGGGTTCTGTAACGGGCGGGTTCTGTAACGGGCGGGTTCTGTAACGGGCGGGTTCTGTAACGGGCGAGTGCAGTAACGGGAGGGATCTGTAACGGGCGGTTCTGTAACGGGCGAGTTCTGTAACGGGAGGGTCCTGTAACGGGCGAGTGCAGTAACGGGCGGGTTCTGTAACGGGCGGGTTCTGTAACGGGCGGGTTCTGTAACGGGCGGGTTCTGTAACGGGAGCGTTCTGTAACGGGCGAGTGCAGTAACGGGAGGGATCTGTAACGGGAGGTTCTGTAACGGGCGGGTTCTGTAACGGGCGGTTCTGTAACGGGCGGGTTCTGTAACGGGCGGTTCTGTAACGGGCGAGTTCTGTAACGGGCGGGTTCTGTAACGGGCGAGTGCAGTAACGGGCGGGTTCTGTAACGGGCGGGTTCTGTAACGGGCGGGTTCTGTAACGGGCGGGTTCTGTAACGGGAGCGTTCTGTAACGGGCGAGTGCAGTAACGGGAGGGATCTGTAACAGGCGGTTCTGTAACGGGCGGGTTCTGTAACGGGCGGTTCTGTAACGGGCGGGTTCTGTAACGGGCGAGTTCTGTAACGGGCGAGTTCTGTAACGGGCGAGTTCTGTAACGGGCGGGTTCTGTAACGGGCGAGTGCAGTAACGGGCGGGTTCTGTAACGGGCGGGTTCTGTAACGGGCGGGTTCTGTAACGGGCGAGTTCTGTAACGGGCGGGTTCTGTAACGGGCTAGTGCAGTAACGGGAGGATTCTGTAACAGGCGAGTCCTGTAACGGGCGGGTCCTGTAACGGGCGAGTGCAGTAACGGGCGGGTTCTGTAACGGGCGGGTTCTGTAACGGGCGGGTTCTGTAACGGGCGAGTTCTGTAACGGGAGTGTTCTGTAACGGGCGAGTGCAGTAACGGGAGGGATCTGTAACGGGCGGTTCTGTAACGGGCGGTTCTGTAACGGGCGGGTTCTGAAACGGGCGGTTCTGTAACGGGCGGGTTCTGTAACGGGCGGTTCTGTAACGGGCGAGTTCTGTAACGGGCGGTTCTGTAACGGGCGAGTTCAGTAACGGGCGGGTTCTGTAACGGGCGAGTTCTGTAACGGGCGAGTTCTGTAACGGGCGGGTTCTGTAACGGGCGGGTTCTGTAACTGGCGGGTTCTGTAACTGGCGGGTTCTGTAACGGGCGAGTTCAGTAACGGGAGGGTTCTGTAACGGGCGAGTTCAGTAACGGGCGGGTCCTGTAACGGGCGAGTTCAGTAACGGGGGGGTTCAGTAACGGGCGGGTCCTGTAACGGGAGGGTCCTGTAACGGGAGGGTCCTGTAACGGGCGAGTTCAGTAACGGGAAGGTTCTGTAACGGGCGAGTTCAGTAACGGGCGGGTTCTGTAACGGGCGAGTTCAGTAACGGGCGAGTTCAGTAACGGGAGGGTTCAGTAACGGGCGAGTTCAGTAACGGGCGGGATCTGTAACGGGCGAGTTCAGTAACGGGCGGGTTCTGTAACGGGCGGGTTCTGTAACGGGCGGGTTCTGTAACGGGCGAGTTCAGTAACGGGCGGGTTCTGTAACGGGCGAGTTCAGTAACGGGCGAGTTCAGTAACGGGCGGATTCTGTAACGGGCGAGTTCAGTAACGGGAGGGTTCAGTAACGGGCGAGTTCAGTAACGGGCGGGATCTGTAACGGGCGAGTTCAGTAACGGGCGGGTTCTGTAACGGGCAAGTTCAGTAACGGGAGGGTTCTGTAACGGGCGAGTTCAGTAACGGGAGGGTTCTGTAACGGGCGAGTTCAGTAACGGGAGGGTTCAGTAACGGGCGCGTTCAGTAACGGGAGGGTTCTGTAACGGGAGGGTTCTGTAACGGGAGGGTTCAGTAACGGGCGAGTTCAGTAACGGGAGGGTTCAGTAACGGGCGAGTTCAGTAACGGGAGGGTTCTGTAACGGGAGGGTTCAGTAACGGGAGGGTTCAGTAACGGGAGGGTTCAGTAACGGGAGGGTTCAGTAACGGGAGGGTTCTGTAACGGGAGGGTTCAGTAACGGGAGGGTTCTGTAACGGGCGAGTTCAGTAACGGAAGGGTTCTGTAACGGGCGAGTTCAGTAACGGGAGGGTTCTGTAATGGGCGAGTTCAGTAACGGAAGGGTTCTGTAACGGGCGAGTTCAGTAACGGGGGGTTCTGTAACGGGCGAGTTCAGTAACGGAAGGGTTCTGTAACGGGCGGGTTCAGTAACGGGCGGGTTCTGTAACGGGCGGTTCTGTAACGGGCGAGTTCAGTAACGGGGGGTTCTGTAACGGGCGGTTCTGTAACGGGCGAGTTCTGTAACGGGCGGTTCTGTAACGGGCGAGTGCAGTAACGGGCGGGTTCTGTAACGGGCGGGTTCTGTAACGGGCGGGTTCTGTAACGGGCGGGTTCTGTAACGGGCGGGTTCTGTAACGGGCGGGTTCTGTAACGGGCTAGTGCAGTAACGGGAGGGTTCTGTAACAGGCGAGTCCTGTAACGGGCGGGTCCTGTAACGGGCGAGTGCAGTAACGGGCGGGTTCTGTAACGGGCGGGTTCTGTAACGGGCGGGTTCTGTAACGGGCGGGTTCTGTAACGGGCGAGTGCAGTAACGGGAGGGATCTGTAACGGGCGGTTCTGTAACGGGCGAGTTCTGTAACGGGAGGGTCCTGTAACGGGCGAGTGCAGTAACGGGCGGGTTCTGTAACGGGCGGGTTCTGTAACGGGCGGGTTCTGTAACGGGAGCGTTCTGTAACGGGCGAGTGCAGTAACGGGAGGGATCTGTAACGGGCGGTTCTGTAACGGGCGGGTTCTGTAACGGGCGGTTCTGTAACGGGCGGGTTCTGTAACGGGCGGTTCTGTAACGGGCGAGTTCTGTAACGGGCGGGTTCTGTAACGGGCGAGTGCAGTAACGGGCGGGTTCTGTAACGGGCGGGTTCTGTAACGGGCGGGTTCTGTAACGGGCGGGTTCTGTAACGGGAGCGTTCTGTAACGGGCGAGTGCAGTAACGGGAGGGATCTGTAACGGGCGGTTCTGTAACGGGCGGGTTCTGTAACGGGCGGTTCTGTAACGGGCGGGTTCTGTAACGGGCGGTTCTGTAACGGGCGAGTTCTGTAACGGGCGGGTTCTGTAACGGGCGGGTTCTGTAACGGGCGAGTGCAGTAACGGGCGGGTTCTGTAACGGGCGGGTTCTGTAACGGGCGGGTTCTGTAACGGGCGGGTTCTGTAACGGGCTAGTGCAGTAACGGGAGGATTCTGTAACAGGCGAGTCCTGTAACGGGCGGGGCCTGTAACGGGCGAGTGCAGTAACGGGCGGGTTCTGTAACGGGCGAGTTCTGTAACGGGCGGGTTCTGTAACGGGCGAGTTCTGTAACGGGCGAGTTCTGTAACGGGCGAGTTCTGTAACGGGCGGGTCCTGTAACGGGCGAGTTCTGTAACGGGCGGGTCCTGTAACGGGCGAGTTCTGTAACGGGCGAGTTCTGTAACGGGCGGGTCCTGTAACGGGCGAGTTCTGTAACGGGCTAGTGCAGTAACGGGAGGGTTCTGTAACAGGCGAGTTCTGTAACGGGCGAGTTCTGTAACGGGCGAGTTCTGTAACGGTCGGGTTCTGTAACGGGCGGGTCCTGTAACGGTCGGGTTCTGTAACGGGCGGGTCCTGTAACGGGCGAGTTCTGTAACGGGCTAGTGCAGTAACGGGAGGGTTCTGTAACAGGCGAGTTCTGTAACGAGCGAGTTCTGTAACGGGCGAGTTCTGTAACGGTCGGGTCCTGTAACGGGCGGGTCCTGTAACGGGCGAGTTCTGTAACGGGCTAGTGCAGTAACGGGAGGGTTCTGTAACAGGCGAGTTCTGTAACGGGCGGGTCCTGTAACGGGCGAGTGCAGTAACGGGCGGGTTCTGTAACGGGCGGGTTCTGTAACGGGCGGGTTCTGTAACGGGCGGGTTCTGTAACGGGCGAGTTCTGTAACGGGAGCGTTCTGTAACGGGCGAGTGCAGTAACGGGAGGGATCTGTAACGGGCGGTTCTGTAACGGGCGGGTTCTGTAACAGGCGGGTTCTGTAACGGGCGGTTCTGTAACGGGCGAGTTCTGTAACGGGCGGTTCTGTAACGGGCGAGTGCAGTAACGGGCGGGTTCTGTAACGGGCGGGTTCTGTAACGGGCGGTTCTGTAACGGGCGGTTCTGTAACGGGCGGGTTCTGTAACGGGCGGTTCTGTAACGGGCGAGTTCTGTAACGGGCGGTTCTGTAACGGGCGGGTTCTGTAACGGGCGGGTTCTGTAACGGGCGGGTTCTGTAACGGGCGGGTTCTGTAACGGGCGGGTTCTGTAACGGGCGGGTTCTGTAACGGGCTAGTGCAGTAACGGGAGGGTTCTGTAACGGGCGGGTCCTGTAACGGGCGAGTGCAGTAACGGGCGGGTTCTGTAACGGGCGGGTTCTGTAACGGGCGGGTTCTGTAACGGGCGGGTTCTGTAACGGGCGAGTGCAGTAACAGGAGGGATCTGTAACGGGCGGTTCTGTAACGGGCGAGTTCTGTAACGGGAGGGTCCTGTAACGGGCGAGTGCAGTAACGGGCGGGTTCTGTAACGGGCGGGTTCTGTAACGGGCGGGTTCTGTAACGGGCGGGTTCTGTAACGGGAGCGTTCTGTAACGGGCGAGTGCAGTAACGGGAGGGATCTGTAACGGGCGGTTCTGTAACGGGCGGGTTCTGTAACGGGCGGTTCTGTAACGGGCGGGTTCTGTAACGGGCGGTTCTGTAACGGGCGAGTTCTGTAACGGGCGGGTTCTGTAACGGGCGAGTGCAGTAACGGGCGGGTTCTGTAACGGGCGGGTTCTGTAACGGGCGGGTTCTGTAACGGGCGGGTTCTGTAACGGGAGCGTTCTGTAACGGGCGAGTGCAGTAACGGGAGGGATCTGTAACAGGCGGTTCTGTAACGGGCGGGTTCTGTAACGGGCGGTTCTGTAACGGGCGGGTTCTGTAACGGGCGAGTTCTGTAACGGGCGAGTTCTGTAACGGGCGAGTTCTGTAACGGGCGGGTTCTGTAACGGGCGAGTGCAGTAACGGGCGGGTTCTGTAACGGGCGGGTTCTGTAACGGGCGGGTTCTGTAACGGGCGAGTTCTGTAACGGGCGGGTTCTGTAACGGGCTAGTGCAGTAACGGGAGGATTCTGTAACAGGCGAGTCCTGTAACGGGCGGGTCCTGTAACGGGCGAGTGCAGTAACGGGCGGGTTCTGTAACGGGCGGGTTCTGTAACGGGCGGGTTCTGTAACGGGCGAGTTCTGTAACGGGAGTGTTCTGTAACGGGCGAGTGCAGTAACGGGAGGGATCTGTAACGGGCGGTTCTGTAACGGGCGGGTTCTGAAACGGGCGGTTCTGTAACGGGCGGGTTCTGTAACGGGCGGTTCTGTAACGGGCGAGTTCTGTAACGGGCGGTTCTGTAACGGGCGAGTTCAGTAACGGGCGGGTTCTGTAACGGGCGAGTTCTGTAACGGGCGAGTTCTGTAACGGGCGGGTTCTGTAACGGGCGGGTTCTGTAACTGGCGGGTTCTGTAACTGGCGGGTTCTGTAACGGGCGAGTTCAGTAACGGGAGGGTTCTGTAACGGGCGAGTTCAGTAACGGGCGTGTCCTGTAACGGGCTAGTGCAGTAACGGGCGGGTTCTGTAACGGGCGGGTTCTGTAACGGGCGAGTTCTGTAACGGGAGTGTTCTGTAACGGGCGAGTGCAGTAACGGGAGGGATCTGTAACGGGCGGTTCTGTAACGGGCGGTTCTGTAACGGGCGGGTTCTGAAAAGGGCGGTTCTGTAACGGGCGGGTTCTGTAACGGGCGGTTCTGTAACGGGCGAGTTCTGTAACGGGCGGTTCTGTAACGGGCGAGTTCAGTAACGGGCGGGTTCTGTAACGGGCGGGTTCTGTAACTGGCGGGTTCTGTAACTGGCGGGTTCTGTAACGGGCGAGTTCAGTAACGGGAGGGTTCTGTAACGGGCGAGTTCAGTAACGGGCGGGTCCTGTAACGGGCGAGTTCAGTAACGGGGGGGTTCAGTAACGGGCGGGTCCTGTAACGGGAGGGTCCTGTAACGGGAGGGTCCTGTAACGGGCGAGTTCAGTAACGGGAAGGTTCTGTAACGGGCGAGTTCAGTAACGGGCGGGTTCTGTAACGGGCGAGTTCAGTAACGGGCGAGTTCAGTAACGGGAGGGTTCAGTAACGGGCGAGTTCAGTAACGGGCGGGATCTGTAACGGGCGAGTTCAGTAACGGGCGGGTTCTGTAACGGGCGGGTTCTGTAACGGGCGGGTTCTGTAACGGGCGAGTTCAGTAACGGGCGGGTTCTGTAACGGGCGAGTTCAGTAACGGGCGAGTTCAGTAACGGGCGGATTCTGTAACGGGCGAGTTCAGTAACGGGAGGGTTCAGTAACGGGCGAGTTCAGTAACGGGCGGGATCTGTAACGGGCGAGTTCAGTAACGGGCGGGTTCTGTAACGGGCAAGTTCAGTAACGGGAGCGTTCTGTAACGGGCGAGTTCAGTAACGGGAGGGTTCTGTAACGGGCGAGTTCAGTAACGGGAGGGTTCAGTAACGGGCGCGTTCAGTAACGGGAGGGTTCTGTAACGGGAGGGTTCTGTAACGGGAGGGTTCAGTAACGGGCGAGTTCAGTAACGGGAGGGTTCAGTAACGGGCGAGTTCAGTAACGGGAGGGTTCTGTAACGGGAGGGTTCAGTAACGGGAGGGTTCAGTAACGGGAGGGTTCAGTAACGGGAGGGTTCAGTAACGGGAGGGTTCTGTAACGGGAGGGTTCAGTAACGGGAGGGTTCTGTAACGGGCGAGTTCAGTAACGGAAGGGTTCTGTAACGGGCGAGTTCAGTAACGGGAGGGTTCTGTAATGGGCGAGTTCAGTAACGGAAGGGTTCTGTAACGGGCGAGTTCAGTAACGGGGGGTTCTGTAACGGGCGAGTTCAGTAACGGAAGGGTTCTGTAACGGGCGGGTTCAGTAACGGGCGGGTTCTGTAACGGGCGGTTCTGTAACGGGCGAGTTCAGTAACGGGGGGTTCTGTAACGGGCGGTTCTGTAACGGGCGAGTTCTGTAACGGGCGGTTCTGTAACGGGCGAGTGCAGTAACGGGCGGGTTCTGTAACGGGCGGGTTCTGTAACGGGCGGGTTCTGTAACGGGCGGGTTATGTAACGGGCGGGTTCTGTAACGGGCGGGTTCTGTAACGGGCTAGTGCAGTAACGGGAGGGTTCTGTAACAGGCGAGTCCTGTAACGGGCGGGTCCTGTAACGGGCGAGTGCAGTAACGGGCGGGTTCTGTAACGGGCGGGTTCTGTAACGGGCGGGTTCTGTAACGGGCGGGTTCTGTAACGGGCGGGTTCTGTAACGGGCGAGTGCAGTAACGGGAGGGATCTGTAACGGGCGGTTCTGTAACGGGCGAGTTCTGTAACGGGAGGGTCCTGTAACGGGCGAGTGCAGTAACGGGCGGGTTCTGTAACGGGCGGGTTCTGTAACGGGCGGGTTCTGTAACGGGCGGGTTCTGTAACGGGAGCGTTCTGTAACGGGCGAGTGCAGTAACGGGAGGGATCTGTAACGGGCGGTTCTGTAACGGGCGGGTTCTGTAACGGGCGGTTCTGTAACGGGCGGGTTCTGTAACGGGCGGTTCTGTAACGGGCGAGTTCTGTAACGGGCGGGTTCTGTAACGGGCGAGTGCAGTAACGGGCGGGTTCTGTAACGGGCGGGTTCTGTAACGGGCGGGTTCTGTAACGGGCGGGTTCTGTAACGGGAGCGTTCTGTAACGGGCGAGTGCAGTAACGGGAGGGATCTGTAACGGGCGGTTCTGTAACGGGCGGGTTCTGTAACGGGCGGTTCTGTAACGGGCGGGTTCTGTAACGGGCGGTTCTGTAACGGGCGAGTTCTGTAACGGGCGGGTTCTGTAACGGGCGGGTTCTGTAACGGGCGACTGCAGTAACGGGCGGGTTCTGTAACGGGCGGGTTCTGTAACGGGCGGGTTCTGTAACGGGCGGGTTCTGTAACGGGCTAGTGCAGTAACGGGAGGATTCTGTAACAGGCGAGTCCTGTAACGGGCGGGGCCTGTAACGGGCGAGTGCAGTAACGGGCGGGTTCTGTAACGGGCGGGTTCTGTAACGGGCGGGTTCTGTAACGGGCGAGTTCTGTAACGGGAGTGTTCTGTAACGGGCGAGTGCAGTAACGGGAGGGATCTGTAACGGGCGGTTCTGTAACGGGCGGGTTCTGAAACGGGCGGTTCTGTAACGGGCGGGTTCTGTAACGGGCGGTTCTGTAACGGGCGAGTTCTTTAACGGGCGGGTTCTGTAACGGGCGGTTCTGTAACGGGCGAGTTCAGTAACGGGCGGGTTCTGTAACGGGCGAGTTCTGTAACGGGCGAGTTCTGTAACGGGCGGGTTCTGTAACGGGCGGGTTCTGTAACTGGCGGGTTCTGTAACTGGCGGGTTCTGTAACGGGCGAGTTCAGTAACGGGAGGGTTCTGTAACGGGCGGGTCCTGTAACGGGCGAGTTCAGTAACGGGGGGGTTCAGTAACGGGCGGGTCCTGTAACGGGAGGGTCCTGTAACGGGAGGGTCCTGTAACGGGCGAGTTCAGTAACGGGAAGGTTCTGTAACGGGCGAGTTCAGTAACGGGCGGGTTCTGTAACGGGCGAGTTCAGTAACGGGCGAGTTCAGTAACGGGAGGGTTCAGTAACGGGCGAGTTCAGTAACGGGCGGGATCTGTAACGGGCGAGTTCAGTAACGGGCGGGTTCTGTAACGGGCCGGTTCTGTAACGGGCGGGTTCAGTAACGGGCGAGTTCAGTAACGGGCGGGTTCTGTAACGGGCGAGTTCAGTAACGGGCGAGTTCAGTAACGGGCGGATTCTGTAACGGGCGAGTTCAGTAACGGGAGGGTTCAGTAACGGGCGAGTTCAGTAACGGGCGGGATCTGTAACGGGCGAGTTCAGTAACGGGCGGGTTCTGTAACGGGCAAGTTCAGTAACGGGAGGGTTCTGTAACGGGCGAGTTCAGTAACGGGAGGGTTCTGTAACGGGCGAGTTCAGTAACGGGAGGGTTCAGTAACGGGCGCGTTCAGTAACGGGAGGGTTCTGTAACGGGAGGGTTCAGTAACGGGCGAGTTCAGTAACGGGAGGGTTCAGTAACGGGCGAGTTCAGTAACGGGAGGGTTCTGTAACGGGAGGGTTCAGTAACGGGAGGGTTCAGTAACGGGAGGGTTCAGTAACGGGAGGGTTCTGTAACGGGAGGGTTCTGTAACGGGAGGGTTCTGTAACGGGCGAGTTCAGTAATGGAAGGGTTCTGTAACGGGCGAGTTCAGTAACGGGAGGGTTCTGTAACGGGCGAGTTCAGTAACGGAAGGGTTCTGTAACGGGCGAGTTCAGTAACGGGGGGTTCTGTAACGGGCGAGTTCAGTAACGGAAGGGTTCTGTAACGGGCGGGTTCAGTAACGGGCGGGTTCAGTAACGGAAGGGTTCTGTAACGGGCGAGTTCAGTAACGGGGGGTTCTGTAACGGGAGGGTTCTGTAACGGGCGTTATCTGTAACGGGCGAATTCAGTAACGGGCAGGTTCAGTAACGGGAGGGTTCTGTAACGGGAGGGTTCTGTAACGGGCGGGTTCAGTAACGGGCGAGTTCTGTAACGGGCGGGTTCTCTAACGGGCGGGTTCTGTAACGGGCGGGTTCTGTAACGGGCGGGTTATGTAACGGGCGGGTCCTGTAACGGGCGGGTCCTGTAACGGGCGAGTTCAGTAACGGGCGAGTTCTGTAACGGGCGAGTTCAGTGACGGGCGGGTCCTGTAACGGGCGGGTTCAGTGACGGGCGGGTTCAGTGACGGGCGGGTCCTGTAACGGGCGAGTTCTTTAACCCGCGGGTTCTGTAACGGGCAGGGTCAGTAACGGGCGAGTTCTGTAACGGGCGGGTTCTGTGACGGGCGGGTTCTGTGACGGGCGGGTTCAGTGACGGGCGGGTTCTGTGACGGGCGGGTTCAGTGACGGGCGGGTTCAGTGACGGGCGGGTCCTGTGACGGGCGGGTTCAGTAACGGGAGGCTTCTATAATGGACGGGTTTTATAACGGGCGGGTGATCGCTCTGGCAGATTATCACCCATGTGGTGAAGACATGGAAAGAAAGTAATTGCGAAAGCTGCCTGCATTGTCATCAAAACTAAACTAGTTGACTACTGTCCATCTGGGAATGGCACCTGGCACCCCTACCTGGTCTGGCCTAAACATGTAACTCTAGTCCCGTGCATACTACAGGAAACTCTTTATTAACCGGCACCGACGGGACCGGCGTGGTGCTGGTTAATCAAAAAGTCCGGATAATGGAGAGTTATATCTCCCAACGTACGAGAGCCCCGTACACACTGACATGCGCCTGCATTCAGAGCTCCGTCTCCCCGGGGACCGCCAGCTGACCATCTGTCGTGTCCGCTGCCTACCCAGGCTGCACATTCCCCTCCCAATCTACACGCTCCGATACAAGGCAAACGCCTCGGGGTTTTTTTCAAAGTTATTTTTAAACGAGAGATGAAGGGAAACCCCGGTTACCTACTCAAGAATTTTGCCGGTTAAGAGAGATTTCCGGTTATTTGGGTGCCGGTTAAAAGAGAGTTTCCTGTATATGGATCACTCTTAATGCAATAGCCTAGCTGTGTAAGGTTATGGGTTTGCCTGTCTCTGCCCTTGCCTCAGCTCATCCACTGCTGAAACCCTCATCCATGCCTTTGTTACCTCTAGACTTGACTATTCCAATGCTCTCCTGGCTGGCCTCCCACATTCCACCTTATGTAAACTTGAGGTCATCCAAAACTTGGCTGCCCATGTCCTAACTCGCACCAAGTCCCGTTCATCCATCACCCCTGTGCTCGCTGATCTACATTGGCTCCCGGTTAAGCAACACCTCGATTTCAAAATTCTCATCCTTTCAAATCCCTCCATGGCCTCGCCCCTCCCTATCTCTGTACTCTCCTTCAACCCCCCCCCCCCCCCCCCCCCCCGCCGAGATATCTGCGCTCCTCTAATTCTGCCCTCTTGAGCATCCCTGATTATAATCACTCCACCATTGGTGGCCGTGCCTTCAGCTGCCTGGGCCCTAAGCTCTGGAATTCCCTCCCTAAACCTCTCCGCCTCTCTACCTCTCTTTCCTCCTTTAAGACGCTCCTTAAAACCTACCTCTTTGACCAAGCTTTTGGGCACCTGCCCTAATTTCTCCTTATGTGGATCGGTGTCAAATTCTTTTTGTCTTATAATACTCCTGTGAAGCACCTTGGGACGTTTTACTACGTTAAAGGCGCTATATAAATACAAGTTGTTGTTCTTGTTTGACTCAGGGGCAAAAAAATCTAGGCTGACACTCCCAGTGCGGTGCTGAGGGAGTGCTGCACTGTCGGAGGTGCCGCTTTTTGGATGAGACGTTAAACCGAGGCCCCGTCTGCCCTCTCCGTTGGATGTAAAAGATCCCACGGCTTCACTTTGAAGAAGAGCGGGGGGAGTTCTTCCCGGTGTCCTGGGCCAATATTTATTCCTCCACCAACACTTAAAAAACAGATTATTTGGTCGTAATCTCATCGCTGTTTGTGGGAGCTTGCTGTGTGCAAATTTGGCTGCCACGTTTCCTACATTACAACATTACTGTACTTTAAAAAGTACTTCATTGGCTGTAATGCGCTTTGGGATGTCCTGAGGTGGTGAAAAGTGCTGTAGAAAAGGCAAGTCTTTCCTTTTAGTTACAACAGCAGTCGATTCCACTGGACCTGCTCAAAGCACTAAACGTGGCCTTGCCAGCATGGCTACGTCCTGCGAAAATTTTTAAAAAAAACAACCAATGATCCTTTGAGTGCATTAACATCTGTAAAATTGTTTTCATAGTAGCTGTTAGTTTTTTTTTGCAGTTATCTGATTTATTTAGTAAATGATGCTTGTTTCCCTCCAGTACTGGGAATCTAACTGCTCGCAAAGATGTTTTTAGCTGGACACTCGCACAGCTGGATAAAAACAGATCAATAAATCAGCTTTCGATGTGACTTGGACCATCCTCTCACGTTTCCTGAAGTGATAGGAGATTGAAAACTGGTTACTTGGAAGGAATGTGTTCTCCGCATTTCTTTCTGTTTTTGGGAACTAATGGCTTTTCCTGGGTCGCCCCGTTCATTTCTGCTTTTCTCTTGCAGTGATCGCATCTGCAGGTGAATTGTACCAAGGTGACAGTGGTTCAACCTCAGATGAACAGATGTTACCTCGTATACCCACCTGCAACACCTGCCCTTTCACCTCCGCCCTTCCCACCGTCCAGGGGCCCACAAACACTCCTTCCTGGTGAAACAGCCATTTACCTGTACTCCTTTCAATTGAGTGTACTGTATTCGCTGCCCGCGATGCGGTCTCCTCTACATTTGGGGAGACCAAACGCAGATCAGGTGACCGCTTTGCTGAATGCCTCCATTCAGTCCGCAAGCGTGGCCCCGAGCTTCCGGTCGCTTGCCGTTTTAATTCTTCGTCCCTCTCCCACTCTGACCTTTCTGTCATTGGCCTCCTCCACTGTTCCAATGAAGCTCAACTTCAGCTCGATGAACAGCACCTCATCTTTCGATTAGGCACTTTACAATCTTGATTTCAATAACTTCAGGTCATAACCACTGCTCCTATTTTTTCGTCAGGTGACGAAGGAGCAGCGCTCCGAAAGCTTGTGATTTCAAATAAAACTGTTGGACTATAACCTGGTGTTGTGCGACTTCTCACATTTGTCCACCCCAGTCCAACACCGGCATCTCCACATCATGCCTATTTTTTCGGACAGCAGGTGCTGGTAATGGTTCTGCTGTTGCCATTTACAGCTCCTCTAGACCCATCATTTGTTTCTTTACTTGTCCCATTACCATCTCCTTTTGTCTCGCACCATCATCCCTTTTGTCATCTAATCTCTCCTGCCTTCCACCCTATCATAGACCTTCCCTTTTGTTCTTTCCTCCCCCCTCCCCCTTTCCCTGCCTCTGCACTTACTTCAAACTGGGCGCATCTCCAACTTTTTCCAGTTCTGACGGATGTTCATCGACCTGAAACGTTAACTCTGTTTCTCTCTCCACAGATGCTGCCTGACCTGCTGAGTATTTCTAGCATTTTCTGGTTTTTATTCCAGATTTCCAGCATCCGCAGTATTTTGCTTTTGTTACCTCGTGCATTCACCTTAAAGCCCTGCGACAGAGTCGAAGGTTCACTCCATTAAGAGTGGTGTGTCCAGAACTCCTTGTCCACATTGAAATGTATACAGTTTAATCCAGATTAAACACAAACAACTTTGCCAAGAAATTGTGTGGCTGACCATCTCTGTCCATCAAGATCCCTGTATCTTCACTGTGTCCTTGTTTTTAAATCCCTCCGTGGCCTCGCCCCCTCCCTATCTCTGTAACCTCCTCCAGCCCTACAACCCTCTGAGATCTCTGCGCTCCTCCAATTCTGGCCTCTTGCGCATCCCCGATTTTAATCGCTCCACCATTGGTGGCCGTGCCTTCAGCTGCCTGGGCCCTAAGCTCTGGAATTCCCTCCCTAAACCTCTCCCTCTCTCCACCTCTCTTTCCTCCTTTAAGATATGCCTTAAAATCTACCTCTTTGACCAAGCTTTTGGTCATCTGCCCTAATATCTCCTTATGTGGCTTTTTGTCAAATTTTGTTTGATAACACGCCTGTGAAACGCCTTGGGACATTTTACTACCTTAAAGACGCTATATAAATACAAGTTGTTGTTGTGTCAAAATCAAGTCTCATTGCACTGTCTGCTACCTTAACACATTCTTTTCCAGGAGCTTTGAATCACCATGTCTTCTTCAATCTTCCCTTCTTCTTTCAATCTACAGGCTTTTAAAACCAAGCTTGGCAGCGTGTGATCACTGCTTCCTCATTTATCTCCCTTTGTATCCCACGTTTCTTTTAGCTTTGGCCGT
Organism: Squalus acanthias; assembly: GCA_030390025.1. Classification (NCBI taxonomy): domain Eukaryota; kingdom Metazoa; phylum Chordata; class Chondrichthyes; order Squaliformes; family Squalidae; genus Squalus; species Squalus acanthias. The sequence goes on from CM059442.1 coordinate 63,009,667, forward strand.
TTTCCATACTATGAGCCATGGCTCTTCACCCAATAACACAACGAAGGATTATTGCTTATAGAGCATAGAGTTTTCTCCAGAGGGTCTCAGAAAGAACTTGCATTTATATAGTGCCTTTCACAACCTCAGGATGTCCCAAAGGGCTTTACAGCCAATGAGGCTTTCCAATCTCGCAGACCGGCGGCGGCGTTCCAGAGCCACGTCATGATTCAAAAAGTGACGCGGGCAAGAGGAAGCAGCTGATTGGGTGAGTACGGCCAGGTGAGTATTTATACTACTCTATAGTTTGACAGTTAAGGTGAATAGTTTATAAAGTTTAGAAGGTCTTAATTTTGTGGTTATAGTTTCTAAGGTCTCAGTTGTGTAGTGGGGAGTGGTAGTAAACAAGGGCCCTTGACTATATCATTTAATTGTAGTGTAATTTGTGGTATTGATTTGATTTAATTTAATTTAAATTAATTAAAGGGTAAGTCATGGCAGCACAGCTCGGCCCCGTGGTATGCTCCTCCTGCACTATGTGGGAAATCAGGCACACTTCCTGTGTCCCTGACGACCATGTGTGTGGGAAGTGTATCTAGCTGCAGCTACTGGCAGACCGCATTGTGGCGCTGGAGCTGCGAATGGATACATACTGGAGCATTCGCGATGCTGAGGACGTCGTGGATATCATGTTTAATGAGTTGGTCACACCGCAGGTAAAGGCTGCACAGGCAGGAAGGGAATGGGTGACCACCAGGCAGAGTAGTAGACGCAGGCAGGTAGTGCAGGGGTCCCCTGTGGACATCCCCCTCTCAAACAGATATACCACTTTGGATATTGTTGGGGGAGATGGCTTATCAGGGGAAGGCAGCAGCAACCAACTTCCTGGCACCATGGGTGGTTCTGCTGCACAGGACGGGAGGAAAAAGAGCGGGAGAGCTATAGTGATAGGGGATTCTATTGTAAGGTGAATAGATAGGCGTTTCTGCGGCCGCAAACGAGAGTCCAGGATGGTATGTTGCCTCCCTGGTGCAAGGGTCAAGGATGTCTCGGAGCGGCTGCAGGGCATTCTGGAGGGGGAGGGTGAACAGCCAGTTGTCGTGGTGCATATAGGTACCAACGATATAGGTAAAAAACGGGATGAGGTCCTAAAAGCTGAATATAGGGAGTTAGGAGGTAAATTAAAAAATAGGACCTCAAAGGTAGTAATCTCAGGATTGCTACTGGTGCCACGTGCTAGTCAGAGTAGAAATAGAAGGATATTTCAGATGAATACGTGGCTAGAGGAATGGTGCAAGGGGGAGGGATTCAAATTCCTGGGACATTGGAACCGGTTCTGGGGGAGGTGGGACCAGTACAAACTGGACGGTTTGCACCTGGGCAGGACCGGAACCGATGTCCTAGGGGGAGTGTTTGCTAGTGCTGTTGGGGAGGGTTTAAACTAAAATGGCAGGGGGTTGGGAACCTGTGCAGGGAAACAGAGGAAAGGGAAGCAAGGATAGAAGCAAAAGACAGGAAGGAGAAAAGCAAAAGTGGAAGGCAGCGAAATCAAGGGTGTAAATCAAACAGGGCTACAGTAAATAATAATTCTAAAAGGACTAAGAGTGTTAAAAAAAACAAGCCTGAAGGCTTTGTGTCTTAATGCGAGGAGCATTCGTAATAAGGTGGATGAATTAGCTGCGCAAATAGATGTAAACGGATATGATATAATTGGGATTACGGAGACATGGCTCCAGGGTGACCAAGGCTGGGAATTCAACATCCAGGGGTATTCAATATTCAGGAAGGACAGACAAAAAGGAAAAGGAGGTGGGGTAGCATTGCTGGTTAAAGAGGGGATTAACACAATAGTAAGGAAGGATATTAGCTCTGATGATGTGGAATCTGTATGGGTAGAGCTGAGAAATACCAAGGGACAGAAAACGTTAGTGGGAGTTGTATACAGACCCCCAAACAGTAATGCTGAGGTTGGGGATGGCATTAAACGGGAAATTAGAGACGCGTGCAATAAGGGCACAGCAGTTATCATGGGTGACTTTAATCTACATATAGATTGGGCTAACCAAATTAGTAACAATATTGTAGAGGAGAAATTCCTAGAGTGTATACGGGATGGTTTCCTGGACCAATATGTCGAGGAACCAACTAGAGATCAGGCCATCTTAGACTGGGTATTATGTAATGAGAAAGGATTAATTAGCAATCTTGTGCGAGGCCCCTTGGGGCGGAGCGATCATAATATGATAGAATTCTTCATTAAGATGGAGAGTGAAGTAGTTGACTCAGAGACTAGGGTCCTGAATTTAAATAAAGGAAACTACGATGGTATGAGGCGCGAGTTGGCTAGGGTGGATTGGGGAGCGTCACTTAAAGGGTTGACGGTGGATAGGCAATGGCAAACATTTAAAGATCGCATGGATGAACTACAGAATTTGTTCATCCCTGTTTGGCATAAAAATAAAACAAAAAAGGTGACTCAACCGTGGCTAACAAGGGAAATTAGGGATAGCATAAGATCCAAGGTGAGGACATTTAAATTGGCCAGAAAAAGCAGCAAACCTGAAGATTGGGAGCAGTTTAGGATTCAGCAAATGAGGACAAAGGGATTAATTAAGAGGGGGAAAATAGAATATGAGAGTAAGCTTGCAGGGAACATAAAAACTGACTGTAAAAGCTTCTATAGATATGTGAAGAGAAAAAGATTGGTGAAGTCAAGCGTAGGTCCCTTGCAGTCAGAATCAGGGGAATTTATAATGGGGAACAAAGAAATGGCTGACGAATTAAATACATACTTTGGTTCTGTCTTCACGAAGGAGGACACAAATAAACTCCCAGAGATGTCGGGGAACATAGGGTCTAACGAGAGGGAGGAATTGAATGAAATCAGTATTTGTAGGGAAATGGTGTTAGGGAAATTGATGGGATTGAAGGCCGATAAATCCCCAGGGCCTGATAATCTACATACTAGGGTACTTAAGGAAGTGGCCCTAGATATAGTAGATGCATTGCTGGTCATCTTTCAAAATTCTATGGACTCTGGAACAGTTCCCATGGATTGGAGGGTAGCGAATGTAACCCCACTATTTAAAAAAGGTGGTAGAGAAAAAACGGGGAATTATATGTAAGCCTGACATCGGTAGTGGGGAAAATGCTAGAGTCCATTATAAAAGATGTAATAGCAGAGCACTTGGAAAACAGTGACAGGATCGGACAAAGTCAGCATGGATTTACAAAAGGGAAATCATGCCTGACCAATCTACTGGAATTTTTTGAGGATGTAACTGGTAGAATAGATAAGGGAGAAACAGTGGATGTGGTGTATTTGGACTTTCAGAAGGCTTTCGATAAGGTCCCGCATAAGAGACTAGCATGCAAAGTTAAAGCACATGGGATTGGGGGTGAGGTACTGATTTGGATAGAGAACTGGTTGGCAGACAGGAAGCAAAGAGTTGGAATAAACGGGTCTTTTTCCGAGTGGCAGGCAGTGACTAGTGGGGTACCACAGGGATCGGTGCGAGGACTCCAGCTATTCACAATATATATTAATGATCTAGACGAGGGAACTAGATGTAATATCTCTAAGTTTGCAGACGACACAAAGCTGGGTGGGCATGTGTGCTGTGAGGAGGATGCAGAGAAACTCCAGAATGATTTGGACAGGTTGGGTGATATGGCAGATGCAGTATAATGTGGATAAATGCGAGGTTATCCACTTTGGTGGCAAAAACAGGAAGACAGATTATTATCTGAACGGCAATAGATTGGGAAAAGGGGAAGTGCAACGAGATCTGGGAGTCTTTGTGCACCAGTCGCTGAAGGTAAGCATGCAGGTGCAGCAGGCGGTTAAGAAGGCAAATGGTATGTTGGCCTTCATAGCGAGAGGATTCGAGTACAGGAGCAAGGATGTCTTGCTGCAGTTGTACAAGGCCTTGGTGAGACCACACCTTGAGTATTATGTGCAGTTTTGGTCGCCTTATCTGAGGAAGGATGTTCTTGCCATGGAGGGAGTGCAGCAAAGATTCACCAGACTGATACCTGGGATGGCAGGAATGACGTATGAAGAGAGATTGGGTCGATTAGGCTTATATTGGCGAGAGTTTAGAAGAATGAGAGGGGATCTCATTGAAACTTATAAAATTCTAACAGGACTAGACAGACTAGATGCAGGAAGGATGTTCCCGATGGCGGGGGAGTCCAGAACCAGGGGTCACAGTCTAAGGATAAGGGGTAAGCCATTTAGGACTGTGATGAGGAGGAATTTCTTTACCCAGAGAGTGGTGAACCTGTGGAATTCTCTACCACAGAAGGCAGTTGAGGCCAATTCATTAAATATATTCAAGAAGGAGTTAGATATATTTCTTAAGGCTAAGGGGATCAAGGGATATGGGGAGAAAGCAGGGACAGGGTACTGAATTTGGATGATCAGCCATGATCGCATTGAATGGCGGAGCAGACTCGAGGGGCCGAATGGCCTACTCCTGCTCCTATCTTCTATGTTTCTATGAAGTACTTTTGTAGTATTTCATTGGTCCTAGTTACTGTTGTAATGTAGAAAACGTGTCCGCCAATTTGCGCACAGCAAGCTCCCACAAACAGCAATGAAATAAATGACCAGATCATCTGTTTTAGGTGTTGGTTGAAGGATAAATATTGGCCAGGACACCGGGGATAACTCCCCTGCTCTTCTTTGAAATAGTACCATGGGTTCTTTTACATCCACCTGAGAGAGCAGACGGGGCCTCGGTTTAACGTCTCATCCAAAAGACGGCACCTCCGACAGTGCAGCGCTCCCTCAGCACTGCACTGAAATGTCAGCCTAGATTATGTACTCAAGTCTCTGGAGGGGGACTTGAACCCTCAACCTTCTGACAGAGGTGAGAGCGCTGCCCACTGAGACACGACTGACAAGTTGCTAACATATCTACTCTACCTCAGTAGTGCCTCAGAACCAGAATAACAATACAAACTATATTATAAAATTATAATTGATCACATATAAGAGGTGTTAATGAATGAATGATCTACTTAATCTAATGTCCTTTGTAAAGATCCAGTTAAGTACTGGCTAACAGGGTCTTCAACACCTTCCAGACAGAACTCCAAACACGGTTCTCTATACAGAGCAATAATAACCAGTAACAATTGGCCCTGATTTAAAGACCCACTGCTTCGCAGCAACTAGGCAGGAGGTGGCAGTTAAAATGGTGCGGGAGACCCACCCACACCCCCGATCTGACCACCTGCAATTTTAAATTTGATTTCTGCCGAGTTCAGGCAGGATTCGGGTCCTGGATAGGGAAATGAGGCCCAGGAAGTAAAATCGGGCGTGCGACATTGTCGCTCGCTCAGGCCCCCTCGCACAGAAAGATCCCGCCCCCCCCCCCCCCGGATGCAATCGGAGCCAATGATACAAGTCAGCCGCTCGCCTCGCTCTGTTCGTCCAAAACACCTTCTGCAGTTTGCCTTATCCACCCAACTTCTCCCCTCCCCTTTCCACCGGGGTGGGAGGGGCCATATCTCCACCTTCCCACTGCCCACTCCCTGAGGAGCACATCACAACTAGTTCACTCACGTCGGGCATTGGACCAGCAAAATCTATGCACTGAAATTTGAATGACTTAAGAAAATGTTATGACTGGATCAGGATCATTCATGTATTATGCTTGGATTGGAGCTCCTATATATAATGGAAATGATTTGGTGCAGACGAAATATTCTTGGTCGTATGCTCGTTTATCTGGAAGCCGATTATGTTCTTATTTAGTACAGTACTTGTCTGGCCTCTTGATCTGATTCTTGCTGATCCCCCCCCCAAAAAAACCTGCTAAACCTTCGCCATCCACTAAACGTTTAACACATTTGGTGCCATTTAATGTGTAACTTTTCCTGCTTCATCAACCATCATGGTCTGATTAAATCACGAGTGGTAAAATGATCTGACTACTCAGGGCTGTTATGTGGCTTGAGTGGAACTGACTATAATTGTTTGGTAATACTGCAGTGACATATTACGGAAAGATTGGACTGTCAGCTTTTGCATCCAGATTATGAAATCCTGCTGATTCATTTCCTGTCCATGTTTTCCTGCTTTTAATTCACTCCCTCGCTCTCTTAAAATCGGCCTCCTTTTCCTGGCCGTCATCCCTCTTTCCCACTGCTTATCTCCTGCCCGGCGGGGCCTGTAAAGCAGCAGCTGTCTTGAGCCTGCTCTTCCGCTGCCTGAAGCCCCCTTTGAGAGCCGTTCTGATCTGCCCGATGCTCAAAAGGTAACAGATTGTGGTTTGATTTTAGTGACCGCAGCTATAAAGGTCTCTGTGTCACCCCCCCCCCACCCCCACCCTAGTAGTCACAATGACCGGTGGCACAAAAGTGACTCGTAGCATAAGACGTTCTCGTGGTATGGTCGAACTCTTGATAACAAAGTTGACTTTCGAAACGCTAACAGAAACAACTTGCATTTCTATAGCGCCTTTCACTACCTCAGGACGTCCCAAAGCGCTTTGCAGCCAATGAAGTACTGTACTGGCAGAATGAAGGACAGCTGCCAGCTTCTAGGAGGAAAAAAAAAGGTGGGGGGGGGGGCAAATGAAAGGGTGGAAAAAATAAAATATAAATGTGATTGGAGCTGAGGTTATGATCTAAAATTGTTGAACTCGATATTGAGTCCAGAGGGCTGTAGCGTGCCTAAACGAAAGATGAGGTGCTGTTCCTCGAGCTTACGCTGCGCTTCCGTGGAACAGTGTAATAGGCCGAGGACGGTGAGGTCAGAGTGGGAGTGAAGCGGTGAATTAAAGTGACAGGCCACCGGGAGCTCGGGGTCCCCCTTACGGACTGAACGGAGGTGTTCCGCAAAGCGGTCACCCAATCTGCGTTTGGTCTCCCCAATGTAGAGGAGACCACATCGTGAGCAGCGAATACAGTATACTAAATTGCAGGAAGTACAAGTAAATCGCTGTTTCACCTGGAAGGGGTGTTTGGGGCCCTGGACAGTGGGAAGAGGGGAGGTGTAAGGGCATGTGTAGCATCTCCTGCACGTGCACGGGAAGGTGCCGGGCGAAGGGGAAGGGGTGCTGGGGGTGGTAGAGGAGTGGACTAGGGTGTCGCGGAGGGAGCGGTCCCTGCGGAATGCTGAAAGGGGAGGTGAGGGGAAGATGTGTTTGGTGGTGGGATCACGCTGGAGGTGGCGGAAATGGCGGAGGATGATCCGTTGAATGTGGAGGCTGGTGGGGTGAAAGGTGAGGACAAGGAGAACTCTATCATGGTTCCGGGAGGGAGGGGCAGGGGTGAGGGCAGAAGTGCGGGAGATAGAACGGACACGGTCGAGGGCCGTGTCGACCACGGTAGAGGGGAATCCTCGGTTGAGGAAAAAGGAAGACATGTCGGAAGCACTGGTATGGAAGGTGGCATCATCAGAGCAGATGCGGCGGAGACGGAGAAACTGGGAGAATGGAATAGAGTCCTTACAGGAGGCGGGGTGGGAGGAAGTGTAGTCCAGGTAGCTGTGGGAGTCAGTGGGCTTGTAGTGAATGTTAGTCAATAACCTATCCCCAGAGATGGAGATGGAGAAGTCGAGGAAGGGAAGGGAAGAGTCGGAGATGGTCCATGTGAAGGTGAGGGAAGGGTGGAAATTGGAAGCATAGTGAATGAAATGTTCTAGTTCAGGGCGAGAGCAGGAGACGGCACCGATACAGTCATCAATGTACCGGAAAAAGAGGTGAGGGAGGGGACCCGAGTAGGACTGGAACAAAGAGTGTTCCACATATCCCACGAAAAGGCAGGCATAGCTAGGACCCATGCGGGTACCCATAGCAACACCTTTAATTTGGAGGAAATGGGTAGAGTCAAAGGAGAAGTTGTTCAATGTGAGAACAAGTTCAGCCAGGCGGAGGAGGGTGGTGGTGGATGGGGACTGGTTGGGCCTCTGTTCAAGGAAGAAGCGGAGCGCCCTCAGGCCATCCTGGTGGGGACTGGAGGTGTAGAGGGATTGTACGTCCATAGTGAAGAGGAGACGGTTGGGGCCGGGAAACTGGAAACTGTTAAAATGGCGGAGGGCATCGGCAGAGTCGCGGATGTAGGTGGGAAGAGACTGGACAAGGGGAGAAAAAATAGAGTCGAGATGGGAAGAGATAAGTTCCGTGGGGCAAGAACAGGCTGAAACGATGGGTCTACCGGGGCAGTCCTGTTTGTGGATCTTGGGAAGGAGGTAGAAGCGGGCTGTGCGCGGGAGGGGAACTATGAGGTTGGCGGCCGTGGGGGGAAGATCTCCAGAGGAGATGAGGTCAGTGACGGTCTTGGACACGGTGGCTTGATGTTCCGTAGTGGGGTCATGGTCCAGGTGGAGGTAGGAGGAGGTGTCAGAGAGTTGGCGTTCAACTTCCGCTAGGTAGAGGTCGGTTCGCCAAACAACAACAGCGCCACCCTTGTCAGCAGGTTTAATGACAATGTCAGGGTTGGATCGGAGAGAATGGAGTGCTGCAAGTTCAGAGGGAGGTAGGTTGGAGTGAGTGAGGGGAGCAGAGAAACTGTTGTAATGTAGAAATCACGGCAGCCAATTAGCGCAAAGCAAGATCGCACGAATAGCAATGTGATAACGACCAGATAATCTGTTTTTGTGATGTTGATTGAAGGATAAATATTGGCCCCTGGACACCGAGGAGAACTCCCCTTGCTCTTCTTCGAATAATGGCTGTGGGATCTTTTACGTCCACCCGAGAGGGCAGACGGGGGCCTCGGTTTAACTTCTCATCCGAAAGAAGGCTCCTCCGACAGTGCAGCACTCCCTCGGCACTGCACTGGAGTGTCAGCCTGGATTTTTGTGCTCCAGTCTCTGGAGTGGGACTTGAACCCACAACCTTCTGACTCAGAGGCGAGGGTGGTACCCACTGAGCCATGGCCAACACCAGAGTAAACAAGTTCATTCATTAAGAGCAGGGAGGTTATGCTTGAACTGCATAAAACTCAAGTTAGGCCACAGCTAGAGTACTGCATGCAGTTCTGGTCACCACATTACAGGAAGGATGTGATTGCACTAGAGAGGATACAGAGGAGATTTACGAAGATGTTGCCTGGGCTGGGGAATTTTAGCTATGAGGAAAGATTGGATAGGCTGGGGTTGTTTTCTTTGGAACAGAGGAGGCTGAGGGGAGATTTAATTGAGGTGTATAAAATTATGAGGGGCCTAGATAGAGTAGATAGGAAGGACCTATTTCCCTTAGCAGAGGGGTCGATAACCAGGGGGCATAGATTTAAAGTAATTGGTTGGAGGTTTAGAGGGGATTTGAGGAGAATTCTTTTCACCCAGAGGGTGGTGGGGGTCTGGAACTCACTGCCTGAAAGGGTGATAGAGGCGGAGACCCTCATCACATCTAAAAAGTACTTGGATATGCACTTGAAGTGCCGTAACCTACAGGGCTACGGACCAAGAGCTGGAAAGTGAGATTAGGGTGGATAGCTCTTTGTCGGCCGGCACGGACAAGATGGGCCGAATAGCCTCCTTCTGTGCAGCAAATTTCTATGATTCTATGATTTCATAAAGTCAGGGCAGCTCCATAGCTTATAGTTTACAGGAAACTAAAGGCTCTTTGCTGCAATACCGCAGGGTTAAGTGTAGTTTTGGCCAAATAACCAAGCTTATCCAAATGTGATCAGTTCAGGCAAAACTGTCCTGGCCAAAAACTGAGCACTTTAAAGCTGAGAGAGTTTTTTTTGTTGTTTTTTTTTTGTGGCACATATAATGCTGTGTCAGACACACCTCGGGAGCCACATCCCTCCTGGACTGCAGGAGCGCATCTTCTGGGGTGGGGAGGGCGCCAGGAGAAGATGATTGACCGTATCCATGAAGCTGTCTGCGACTTTATAGGAACAGGAGGAGGCCATTCAGCCCCTCGAGCCTATTCCGCCATTCAGTTAGACCACGGCTGATCTGTATCTTAATTCCATCTACCCGCTTCGGGTCCGTAACCCATAATACCATTACCTAACAAAAATCTATCAATCTCAGTTTTGAAATTTTCGATTGACCCCCAGCCTCAACAGCTTTTTGGGGGAGAGAGTTCCAGATTTCCACCACCCTTTTGTGTGAAGAAGTGCTTCCTGACATCACCCCTGAACGGCCTGGCTCTGATTTTAAGGTTATACCCCCTTGTTCTGAACTTGCCACCAGAGGAAACAATTTTTCCCGACCTACCCTATCAACTCCTTTAATCATCTTAAACACCTCAATTAGATCGCCCCTTAATCCTCTACACTCGAGGGAATGCAAGCCTAGTCATTGCAACCTGTCCTCATCATTTAACCCTGTTGGCCTCGGTATCATTCTGGTGAATTTATGTCCCATCTTCCCAACCAAGGAAGACCAGTGTTGGAGCAAGGGAAGTGTTGGACTAGCAGGAAATGATAGTAAGATTAGAACCATTCAACGAAAGCCATGGTAATCCTTTTTAAAGTATAACCCTGGCTAAATGCTCATAATATTAGCAACGTCTGGCATCTCTCCTTATCTTACTGAAAAGAATTAGCACCTGAAGTTTTCAGAGTAACCCCTGGATTCATCTTCTTTAGTTACTAATACTACTACTTTCGTATGATGGGAAAAGCTTATAATGGGTTGTCTAGTTTGACTATCCATTCGATGGCCTCCTGAGATGCCGAGTGGAGAAATCACAAAGTTACTAATCAAAACTCAGCATGGCCTTGATTCATAATTAAGAATTTTAATGAATGGTGACAAAAGAGACTGCCTTGGCTTTATATTTGTATAACTATGACTCCCATAGGCTAGTCAATTGGCTCCCAGGAGTCCCACCTTAATCTTACATCTTGTATCACCTGTCGTTACAAACTGGCCATTTCTGGAGGATTATAAAACCATTGCACGATACCGCTGGACTATTTAGCACTTTCCGCTTCCTTGCTATCAATCTTTTCAGTATTAACCTTGCTGCCAGGAGCCAATTATTCTCACAGTGAGAAAGTTTACAGGTCAGTTGGTTCCCCTAGGATACTTACTTTCTCTCGGAGATGTATGGAAGTGGTGGGCAGGATTCAGAGATTACTGTCAGCTTAATACAATTCTCGTAGACTTGTGGTCAAGAGCAACTCAGTTTCCCTCAGTGGAGCTGTCCATAATGTACTTCGGAACAGTGCTTTAGAAAGAATATTGCCTGAGAACTTCATTTGAAATGGTGGCTAGAACCTTTGAGAAGAGCGGAGTAAGTGAATATTATCTTTCAGAAAGGAAAATATTAATTTCTCTTCTCTCACTCCAGAGTTTTTGTTTTACTAGAGAAGTCCATTGAAAGAAAAATTGTCGAAAATGTCGGATGTTCTTGAGTATAATGTCTCCCATATTTGCGTCCAACAAGATTTGACTTGCCGCAGTCACTTCAGTCTCGGCTACAAGAATTGGATTAGAGGGAAATCCAAAAGTTGCGACAGAGACATCTGACCCTCTCCAAAGTCCCTCCATCAGACACCAGGGACGTCATTTTCCCGCTGCTGTGCGTGCGGGATTGGAGGCGGGTCGGGAGTAAAAGTTGAAATAAATTGGAGCGGGTCAGGAACCCGCCATCATCCCACCTCCTCGTGTCTTTTACTTTGGCGCATTTGCCAGCGCAGCCGCGACCCGAATGGCAGAGGCGGTCGACCTAATTTAGATCATTATTAGGTAGTTGTCAGACTCTTAAGTGTCTTTTTAACCCTACTTTTCCAATTTCACTGCGGGAGCACGGGAATCACGCAGCTCGGGACCCACGTCTGTGAACCTGATGCGGAAGTTCAGTGGCCATTGATGGAACTCATTACTGCACAGCATAAAAAGCACCATAAAGACTCCCACCTGACAGCTGGTTGCTTTCCTCAGGCAGATGCTGTTGCCGAGTGCATTGTCAGCACAGATTCAGCTTTCCAGAGGTTGCAAGTGTTTTCAGCAAATTCGGGACCCACTGTCACCTCATTGGTACAACCTATCACACCATTGACAGATTGCTTCTCTCATCTCTACTTGACCTGCCTTCTATTACATCAGCATGGGTGCCGTTTATACTGCCTCACCTTGGTCCTCAGAATCGGACCACGATGAGCCCCAACACCAGCAGCACCAGGCACACCAGCAGCACCAACAACACCACCAACCTTCTCCTCAACGACCTGATGCTGCACAGGACAGATGTCATCAGCGCAGGGCTGCACCGCGCCGGAGACGGTACCCCCAACACAGGGTATACAGGCAACATGACTGAGCAGCAGTGCCAAAGGATGTTCAGTCTATTGTGCCAGGTCGTTACAGACATTTGCAGCTTGCTGGAGCAAGACCTCCAGCCCAGAGGACTGGGTGGACACACCTTACCAGTGGCTGTCAAAGTCACCAGCGCCCTCAACTTCTTCACCTCAGGCTCCTTCCAGGGATTTGCAGCAGACATTTGCGACATCTCGCAGTCGGCCGCCCACAGATGCATCACACAGGTCACCGATGCCCTGTTTGACAAGTCAGACAATTATATCAACTTTGCCACTGATGAAGCCAGTGTTACTGAGCGGGCGCTTGGCTTTGACGCTCTGGCTGGCTTGCTACGGGTGCAGGGCGTCATCAACTGCACACATGTGGCCATCAATGCACCCCATCATCACCCAGGAGTCTTTGTCAACCACAAGGGCTTCCACTCCCTCAATGTGCAGCTGGTCTGCAACCATAGGAAGATCATCATGCATGTGTGCGCCAAATTCTCTGGCAGCTGCAGTGACTCTTTCGTCCTTCGCCAGTCCACCCTCCCTCAGCTCTTCGCACCTCCAAACAGACTTTCCGGCTGGCTGCTTGGAGACAAGGGCTATCCACTGAGGACGTGGCTCATGACACCCTTGAGGAGGCCAAGTACTGAGGCCCAGGAGAGATATAATGAAAGCCACATGTCCACCAGATGTATCATAGCGCAGACAATAGGCATGCTGAAAATGCGCTTCAGATGCCTTGAAAGATCTGGCAGAGCTCTTCAGTACGCACCAGCCAGAGTCTCCAAAATTGTCGTGGTCTGCTGTGCCCTGCACAACATAGCCCAGCAATGAGGATTACTGCTGCATGAGGAGCAAGGCACTGAGCGCACAGCCTCTTCAGAGGAGATTGAGGAGGAGGAGCATCAGCTGGAAGACGAGGAGGAGCAGGAGCTGGAAGAACCTGCGGCCCAGATCCCACCAGCACCCGAGCACATTGCTGCTCGGAAGGCCAGGGATGGGCTCACCATGGCCAGATTTACTTCACTTCAGGCATTACACCCATATGGCTGCCACATGCTGCGCCAGGTTCCCACCACCCCACAGCAACACCATAAAGCATCCCTACAATGACCAGGCCATTCCTTTCACACTGACCGCCATTGCTGGAGGTAACGTTATGTCTCACCATTCACTCCAACTCACTAAGCCACTTCCAAAGTTGCAGACAGAATTGGCCATGACCGGAAAGTGGTGAAAATAAATCGTTTAATATGTGACATCAGAGTAACAGAAGCTTAACACAAACAGTTATTAAAACACCCAAGTGCTTACCCTTGTGCATCTACTTGTGTGTCATCTTTCTCTTAGGCGTGCTACTACGAGGTGCAACCCCTGTGGCTTCAGCAGAGGTAGAGGCAGCCTGCTCACTTCCCTGCTGCGACTGCAGAGACACTTTTGGCGGACGTCCTCTGGGTCTTGGAGCCTGTGATGGCCCCGCCAAAGTCTGCTCCTCCTGCAACTGTGCAGGGGCAGACTCGGCTATCACGATCCCAGGAGGCATGTGGGGCTCTGACTAAGGGGGGAGCACCGGGGGAGAAGTGTGAGCGTTTTGAGAGGAGCCCCCACTTCCATGTCCCCTCTCACCGTCATCCCTCTCATGGGCCACCCACACTTCCTGCTAGCAAGGAGGCGGAGAGCACCTTGCTGCACAGCAGTAGGGCCACGAGGACCCACTTCTACGTTGACATCCCTCCTAGAGAGGAGGTCTATGAGCCTCTGCCATCTATTCTCCATAGGCAGCATGTGCTCCTGTGAGTGGCGCATTAGCTGCTCCATGCAGGTAACCATCCTTTCCATGGAAGAGCCTACCGTCCCCATCGCCTGCGACACAGTTCTGCTCATGTTGGAGATGGACTCCTTCATTCCCTGCATGTTTGCTGACATCGTGTTTGCAAAACCTGTCAAAGCCCCCTGCACTTCTTCCTGCACCTCCAGAATCGCCCTCTTTATGGATGGCCCGAGGCTCAGTGTCTGCATGCAGCTGAGCAGAGCTGGGAGCGTCCTGCGCCCTCCGGCGAGGAGTCTCCACTGCTGTCCCTGTCTCCACCATCTGCTCTTGCTCACTTGTGACTTGTGACACACCAGGTGACAACACTATTCTATCTCACGTGGGACCCACCAAGGTGTGCGTATCTGCGCTGGTGCTGGGTGCGCTTATGTCTGCTGACGGTGCACCCTCAGAGGCTGGAGGCTCCTCTGAGGAGTCATCTTCCTTTTCCTCCTGGATAGTGGGGTGGGGGGGAGGAGGGCTCTTGATGAACCTGTGGGAGAGTAAAGAGATGATTTAGAAATGTCATATCAAGAATGGGTAATGATAATATTATGCACATGATGAACATTCACTGGCTGCTGACATCAGTCCCCATATGAGTGACTGCTGTATACCATGTGGCTGTGTGAGATGTAATTCTGTCACAAGGTTGCTGAGATGTCCCCCTCTCTCCCTCTCCCACCGCCAGCTGCTCTGCGACTCCTGATACTTCCAGGGCGACTTCCTCTGCTGCAGTTAACGTCACCAATGATGGAGGGCCACCTCCGGGGTTCTCCCTCTCCCTCTTATTGTGTGCTCTCTTCTCCTGCAAGGAGGGAACGAAGAGGAGTTTGAGTGAGAGTGATGGAATGAGTGTAAGGAATGGATGGGTTACATCTTTAGAGGGTGACTATAAGGGAGTGGGGTGCCAATGCCAAATGGCCTCCTGGAATGTTGTTATTTGGTATGATTGCATTAGGATGAGGGTGAGTGTGAAGAGTGGTTAGTCAGATGGGGATGTGATAATGTAGATAGAGAGAGAGGGATGGGTGGACATGCAAGGTATGTTGGTGTGAGTGTGGAGGAGTAGGGTTAGGAAGGCAGTGTGATGGGAATGTGATGAACATAACATAAGAAATAGGAGCAGGAGTCGGCCATTTGGCCCCTCGAGTCTGCTCCGTCATTCAATAAGATCATGGCTGATCTTCTACCTCATCTCCACTTTCCTGCACTATCCCCATATCCCTTGATTCCCTTAATATCCAAAAATCTATCGATCTCTGTCTTGAATATACTCAACGACTGAGCCTCCACAGCCCTCTGAGGTAGAGAATTCCAAAGATTCACCACCCTCTGAGTGAAGAAATTTCTCCTCATCTCAGTCCTAAACGGCCGACCCCTAATTCTGAGACTGTGACCCCTGGTTCTAGATTCCCCAGCCAGGGGAAACACCCTCCCTGCATCGATCCTGTCAAGCCCTGTAAGAATTTTGTATGTTTCAATGAGATCACCTCTCATTCTTCTAAACTCTAGAGAATATAGGCCCAGTCTACTCAATCTCTCCTCATAGGACAATCCCTCCTTCCTAGGAATCAATCTGGTGAACCTTCGTTGCACTCCCTTTTTGGTAAGTATATCCTTCCTTAGGTAAGGAGACCAAAACTGAACATAGTACTCCAGGTGTGGTCTCACCAGGGCCCTATATAATTGCAGTAAGACGTCTTTACGCTTATACTCAAATCCTCTTGTAATAAAGGCCAACATACCATTTGCTTTCCTAATTGCTTGCTGTACCTGCATGTTAACTTTTAGTGATTCGTGCACAAGGACACCCAGGTCCCTCTGAACACCAACATTTCCCAATCTCACCATTTAAAAAATACTCTGCTTTTCTATTTTTCCTACCAAAGTGGATAACTTCACATTTCTCCACATTATAGTCCATTTGCTATGTTCTTGCCCACTCACTTAGCCTGTCTATATCCCCTTGAAGCCTCTTTGCATCCTCCTCACAACTTACATTCCCACCCACCTTTGTATCATCAGTAAACTTGGATATATTACATTTGGTCCCCTCATCCAAATCATTGATATAGATTGTGAATAGCTGAGGCCCAAGCACTGATTCTTTCGGTACCCCACTAGTTATAGTCTGCCAACCCGAAAATGACCCGCTTATTCCTACTCTCTGTTTTCTGTCCGTTAACCAATCCTCAATCCATGCTAGTATATTAACCCCAATCCCATGAGCCTTAATTTTGTTTAATAACCTCTTGTGTGGCACCTTGTCGAATGAGAGGCACAGCAGGATGAAGTTGAGTGTGGCTTTGCGCTCACCTTTCCTGATCTAATGAGATCATTGAAGCGTTTCCAGCACTGCACCCAGGTCCTCCTGACAACATCCCTGCTGTTCAAACAACAACAGAAAATGCTGGAAGCACTCAGCAGGCCAGGCAGCACCGTGGAGAGAGAAACAGAGTTAACGTTTCAGGTCTGGGACCCTTCGTCAGAACTGGAAAAGGTTAGAGATGTAACAGATTTTAAGCAGGTGCAGAGACAGGGAAAGCGGGGGGGGGGGGGAGGGGAGGAAGGAACTAAAGGAATATTCTGTGCTAGGGTAGGAGGCAGGAGAGATTAAACGTTAACTCAGTTTCTCTCTCCGCGGATGCTGCCTGGCCTGCTGAGTGCTTCCAGCATTTTCTGTTGTTATTTCAGATTTCCAGTGTCTGCAGTGTTTTGCTATTGTATCCCTGCTGTTCACCTCCTCTGCTATCTCCAGCCAGGCTCGTTTTGTCTCCTGGGGAGGTCTCTTCCGTTCATCAGAAGGGAAAGAGCACCTCCCTGCGTGCTCTCACTCCCTCCACAAGCATATGGAGGGAGTCATCTGAGAACCTGGGTGCAGCCCTCTGCCTCTGTGCAGTCATGTTTCCGAGGCTTAGCAACAATCAAATGCTCTCACTACAGAGCCTGCACAATCCTAGATGAACCTTCAAATGCAATGTGGCCAAGGCTCCCATTAAATATCCCAGCTGAAAATGAGTCATTGATGACGTCGTCAGACCCGCAGCATTTAATAGGGCCGGGAAACGTGTAGGGCTGCCTTAATAGGCGCCATTAAGGGTAAGTCGCTCTGAGGGGCGGGATGAAATGGGGAACGGGGTCCCGTCCCGCCACGCCGACCGCCCGCATCAGACCCCCCCAGGTAAACAAAATCTGGCTCGGGTCAATTTATGTAAACTATGCTGTGTATAATATAACATTTGAAGTTACTTCTCATGCCTAAATTGTAGTAATATAGTTCCTCATCACACCTTGCCTCAGAGCACTTCACATACATTGAGCAATGTGACAGCAAGGTTCCACAAACAGCAATGAGATGAATAAATCTGTTTGTGGAGCTACTGACTGAGGGAAGAATATTGGCCCCGGCATAGGGAGCACGCTCTATTCTCCATAAAGACGGTGCCTCAGTTTAGGTCTCACCTGAAATAAGGTAACTCCAGCAATGCAGCAATCTCTCACACCTGCACCAGAGGGTCAACCTAGAATACGTGCTCAAGTCCCAGAGTGGAATGAACCCATAACTTCCTGACTCGGAGGTGACTAACTAAGCCAAGCTGGCACTTCATGAGGGGGTGAAACATTTAGCCTCCTACTGCTTGTCTGAAATCTTCCGATCTAGATCAAGTCTGTTGCATCATAAAAGCGGTATAATGTTTTTATATATCTACATGATTCGACACTCCAGTGCAGTACTGAGGGAGTGCAGCACTGTCAGAGGTGCCATCTTTCGGATGAGACATTAAGGGCTGGATTTTGTGAATGGAGGCGAGTTGGAGGCGGGACTGCTGCTTGTCGTGTCAATGTCCCGCCTCCATCCTCGCCTGACCAATTTCCCCTAATTAAGCTTGTTAAGCCCGCCCTGCGGGCTCAGCAGGCCAATTAGGGAGGAAGTCACCGACAGATCACGTCAATGTCAGACGTGCTATCTGTCAAGACTTCTTGAAAGAAGAAATGTCAGCGTTTGACAGCTCTGTGAAGCTGTCAAACACTGACATTCTCTTTAGTTTGATGAGTCCTTGTGTTCAGGACTCATCAAACCTTTCAAATTTGTAAATTTCACATGGCTATTGGAACAGATTTCCAACAGCCATTCTGTGAAATTGACAAGCAGGATGTCGGCTCTCCCGATCCACCGCGGCTAAATGAAGAAAACAAGGTAAGTGAACACTTTTTTAAACTTATCACTCACCTTGCATACTTACCACTCCACACTTGCACCCATCACTCACCTCTACATCTTACTTCCAGGTGCCTCCGACCACCGCAGACCTCCTCCACGTCTCCTCCAACCCGCCGAGGTTCTCCGAGGTCGGGAAACCTTCACCTGTGATGGTAAAATGGCACTGATCCTTTTTTCTGCCTGTTAACTAGCTGTTAAAAGGATTAAATGCCTTTCCCGCCTCCAGGAGACGGGACCCGAAGCGGCACATCTTCCCGTCTCCTGGCAAAAGGGTACAGAGGCGGGATGGGGGCGGCTTTGCCAGCCGCCCCCACCTTCTCCGAGTTTACTGGCAGTCCCGCCTCCTCGGGGCTTGGAAAATCCAGCCCTAAACCTCTCAGGTGGATGTAAAAGGTCTCATGGCGCTATTGCGAAGAAGAGCAGGGGAGTGCTCCCTGGTGTCCTGGCCAAGACTTATCCCTCAACCAACATCACCAAAAATACATGATCCGGTTGCTGTTTGTGGGAGCTTGCTGTGCTCAAATTGGCTGCCGATGTTTCCTACATTCCAACAATGACTACACTTAAAAAGTGCTTCATTGGCTGTAAAGCACCTTGGAACGTCCTGAGGTGGTGAAAGGTGCTACAGAAATCCAAGTTCGTTCTTTGATTCAGCGAACCTGCAGTGACGAGGTTGAATTTACAGGGTTTTCTTGCGATGCCAGAATAATGCAAATAAATTTTGTGCAGAAGAATTACTCCAGCCCTGGATTCCCAGTGTTGGTGGTGACAGTTGCCAAGGAAATGGAACACTTGCTGGCCAACAGTATATCTTTCAGGCACCTCTCTCTCCTGCTTCAGAGTCTACTCTGTCTTTGGCAGACGACGCTTCTAATTGGTCATAGTTCGGTGATGATTTCTTGTCCAAAGATAATGAATTCAGAATGCGTTAACATCCTGTCAGCGCAGATTCCAGTGTGGGTGCAGTGTTATTCAAATGCGCAGAATGTAAGGCGTCGTCCAACAAAAACAACTCCTGCCTCAATGTAATAGAACATATTAGATCACAAGCCATGAATCTTGCAGAGTTACAGCCTCATTTCTCTGTCAACGCAGATACAGCATTGGGCAGACCGCAGCAGCATAGGTATTTGCAAGATCCAGATTGGCAGATGTTACGTTGGAAATCCTGCCGATGTCTCGAACCAAGCATGGGCCCCGTCCAGTAATCCAGGCTCAGGCCCAAAGACGCATCAGACTTGTTTTTAGCACCTGCTGCGGAACATTTCCACACACCGGAGACATGGTACAGGCAACAATAATTATCCCTTTCATTCCTTGACAACTCAGTTGTTGCGACGATTTACCGTTTGTGTCAGCCGTGACTCAGTGGGTGGCACTCTTGCCTCTGAGTCAGTGGGTTGTGGGTTCATAGTCCCCACACCAGAGTCTTGAGCGCATAATCTAGGCCGACACTCCCAGTGCGGTACTGAGGGAGCGCTGCACTGTCGGAGGTGCCGTCTTTTGGATGAGACGTTAAACTGTGGCCCTGTCTGCCCTCTCAGGTGGACGTGAAAGATCCCATGGCACTATTTCGAAGAAGAGCAGGGGAGTTCTCCCCAGTGTCCTGGCCATTATTATCCCTCAACCAACATCACTAAAAAAAAAAAGATGATCTGGTCATTATCACACTGCTGTTGTGGGAGCTTGCTGTGCGCAAATTGATTGCAGCGTTTCCTACATTACAACAGTGACTACACTTCAATATTACTTCATTGGCTGTAAAGCGCTTTGGGACGTCTTGAGGTTGTGAAAGGCGCTATATAAATGCAAGTCTTTTTTTTATTTGCAATTGGCACCTATGTTTGGGAGGGAAATCACAGCAAGGTTGTGTTGCCTATTTGCCCTAACCCCGCCATTATTGTCACACTCTCCGTGGTATGATGGATTGTTAGACTGATAAAGCAAATAACACGCAACTATTATCATGGCACTAGCCCATCTACCCTTGAACTGTCCCCACCCGATATCATTCTCCGATTTAAAAAAAAATATTTTTAATTTATTAATCATAGCAAGTTTTGTTCAAGAACTGACGGTCGAGAAAGGGACACCCCAATTGGGATCTGAGTAAGTCACAGCGCTGGCAGTCTCCTTGTTGATGTTCACGATTGTAATCTCACCAATTATTTCCCAATTTCCTCCTGAGTTAGGTGACTGCCTTTGTTATGAGTCAATGCTCTACCGAGACTCCTTTTTTGGCATCATTGGTGACACCCCTGCCAAAGTCAATAGAACAGGTGACAAAGTGTGGGCAAGCGGAGAAATCTGTCTGGCGACACAAGAGTCCCAAGCCATCGAGACTGACACGGTGAATACTGCAAGGGTTCATTTCCGCCTCTGGTCTGACCAGCTCAATGCAGCCAAGTTTAGTGTTTCTACTTTGCAGCATGTACCAAACGTATACCCTGCATAAATCAATAACAATGTGGAAAATCAGTTAAGCACTTCAAAGAAATACACTGCACTCATTTTGGATTTAAGGTCTAAAATGTTCACTTGATTATTCTACCAGCTGCATATTGTCTAAGCAAAACAAGCCTCTGCGTCGTTTCTCCTCAGCCTGATTCTGTAACTGAGGGCTGAGGACATCCTCATGGTCATTGCGGATGTTAAAGACTCCATGATGCTATTTGATGAGGAGTTGGGTGTTCACCCATTGCCCTGGCCAACACTCCTTCCTCAACCAACCGAAAATCAGATCACTGCTCATTCATTTCAGGGCTGTTTGTGGGACCTTGGTGTGCGAGATGGCTGTCGCATTCGCCTCGGCCACAATCGCTGCACTTCACGTGAATTCATTGTAAGCAAAGTGCTCCAGAATGTCTCTGAGGGATGTGGTAAGACGCTATATCAATGCAAGTTCTTCCATTCTTTTCTTTCACGTCGGGACCTATGAACAGCAGTAGGCTGTTTAGCCCATCGAGCCTGTTCCGGGGCTGCCAGAGACTTCACTCCACCTTTCTACTGTTGGGTTTCTTCTCGAGTCATGTTTCAGGAAGAGAGAGGCCACTGTGTGAGACTCTTCTATGTTTGCGCTGCGTGTCAAGTGTCAGTGTTTGAGGGCGTGCTGGGATCTCCCTGGGGTCCCATCGTGTCAGGTCGGCTCCCTGCATTTATTTCACTGAAACCGACGGCCTCGACCCATTTTCTTGGGTCGACAACGCCATTGGCTGTTCAAACCTAGGCCGATCTACACTAGAGTCACCCGTGGCTCAGTGGGTAGCACTCTCGCTTCTGAGTCAGAAGGTTGTGGGTTCATAGTCCCACTCCAGAGACTTGAGCAGAATAATCCAGGCTGACACTCCAGTGCAGTGCTGAGGGAACGCTGCACTGTCGGAGGTGCCGTCTTTCGGATGAGATGTTAAACCGAGGCCCCGACTGCTCTCTCAGGTGGACGTGCAAGATCCCATGCCATTATCTCGAAGAAGAGCAGGGGAGTTCTCCCTGGTGTCCTGGCTAATCTTTATCCCTCAACCAACATCAATCAAAAAAAAAACCCAGATGATCTGGTCATTACCACATTGCTGTTTGTGGGAGCTTGCTGTGCGCAAATTGGGTTGCCGCGTTTCCTACATTACAACAGTGACTATATTTCAAAAGTGCTTAATTGTCTGTAAAGTGCTTTGGGACGTCCTGAGGTTGTAAAAGGTGCTGTACAAATCCAAGTTCTTTCGTGCAACCAATAGAGGGAGAACCATATGTCCATCTCCTGTAGTGTAAATGTGCCTTTGTGCTTCTTGTACACTTAATAGAGGTTTCAGCCACAGGGGCAGTTGTTTTCAGTGGGAAATTCACAGACGGGACCAGCTGCAATAGCTTTTGTTTGCACTGATGACAGAATGTCTGGAACTCCTTGCCACTGGTTGAAATATTTGGCTTCTGGTAAAATAGTATAAATCTCTTCAGGTAAATTCCAGAACACCCTATGACTCACTAAGCGTTGCATTTGGAAATAATACTTTGACTTTTGTATATATTTACCATTAGTAGTGTTGCCTTCACCCGCCTCGATCTACACCTCTCTGCATCTCTCCACCTCTCCCCACCTTTTAAAGATCTTCTCAAAACCCAGCTCTTTGACCAACATCCTCCTCCCGCCCCCACCACCCACCCCAATCTCTCCCTTTGTGGCTCGATTTCCTTACGGCCATTTGTGAACACCTTGGGACATTTCTTCATGTTCAAGACGCGATATAAATGCAAGTAGTTCTTGTTTGAAATGTCCATCCTGTGAGGAAGCGGCCAGTCATACCCATTGAAGAAAGGTCCATGGGTGTGAGGCAGTTCTGCGAGGTTGCCATCTAGCAATAATAATTGAGGTGTCGGAAGAATTGACGTTGGCCGACTTAATCAATGGCAGCTGTATCTGCTGAGCATATAGCAGCATCAACACTGATTCAGTGGGTACTTGAATCTCCCTAGCTGCCTTCACTTATCAAGGGGTACGTGAGGCAGTTTAGTGGTGGATGGAGGCAACAATGAAAAAAGAAAGACTTGCATTTATATAGCGCTTACCCCGACCACCGGAGGTCCCAAAGCGCTTTACAGCCAATGAAGTACTTTTTGAAGTGTAGTCACTGTTGTAATGTAGGAAACGCGGCAGCCAATTTGCGCACAGCAAGCTCCCACAAACAGCAATGTGATAATGACCAGGTAATCTGTTTTAGTGATGTTGGTTCGGGGATAAATATTGGCCAAGACACCAGGGATAACTTCCCTACTCTTCTACGAAATAGTGGCCGTGGGATTTTTTACGTCCACCTGAGAGAGCAGACGGGACCTCGGTTTAATGTCTCATCTGAAAGACGGCACCGCCGACAGTGCAGCACTCCCTCCGTACGGCACTGGAGTGTCAGCCTAGATTTTGGTGCTCACGTCTCCGGGGTGGGACTTGAACCCACAACCTTCTGACACAAAGGCGAGGGTGCTACCAACTGAGCCACAGCGGACACACTAGGCAGAATTTTCATTGACCCGTGGAGGTGGGTTTGGAGGCGTGTGGGGGGTTAAAATAGCAGTTTCGGGGGTCCCGAACCCATCCTGTCCCCAACCCGCCTCCATGCCAGTTTCACAGGAGGCGGGTACCCGACCTGTGCTGGGACCCGCCTCCCCGAGGCGGGAAGGGGATTAGTGCCACTAAACTGCCTGTTAACAGGTAGTTAACAGGCAGTTTTTTGCCTAATCCCTATTTTTAGCCCTGAAGTGTGGGCTTCCCGACAGGTCCGAACCACGCCGATTTAGCGAGGCGGGCCGTCGGTCTGGAGGGCTTGGAGGGGTTGAGATGTCTGGTGTGCAGGTGAGTGATGGGTGCATGAGTGCAGAGGTAAGTGTGTTTGGTGTGAGTAAAGTGTTTTAAGAACTTGTACTTACCTTAACTTTGTCCTGCAGGCTTCCTTCCTTCAGTTCTCGGGAGTCCCTCAGCTCACCGGCACAGAAAGCAGAATGGCCGCGGAGCTGTCAAAAGCTGCAGTCTCTGCTTTCTGTGCTGGATTGATTTCTAACTGAGTCTAAGTACAGGGACTCACGTTAGAAATCATATTGTCAGTGTTTGACAGCTTCACAGAGCCGTCAAACGCTGAAATTTCATCTGTGAAAAGCTCTTGACAGATGAAATTTCAATGGCTGATGTCACCTGTATCCAAGGGACCCTTGATTGGCCTGCTGAGCCCGCTGGGCGGGCTTAACAAGGTCAATCAAGGGAAAATACAGTGGGTTGGCCACAAGTCGATGGAGGCGGGACTACAACCCAAAAAGTGCGAGTCCCGCCTCCACCACGTCCCCATTGACAAAATCCAGCCCACTGTGTTGAAAGCGAGACTCATCGCACCTTTTTTCAACTCAGTGTCAGTCTGGATTTTTGTGCTCAAGTCTCTGTTCAGTGTAGAACAGTACCATTATATGGAAACAAAAGCAAAATACTGCGGATGCTGGAAATCTGAAATAAAAACAGAAAATGCTGGAAATACTCAGCAGGTCAGGCAGCGTCTGTGGAGAGAGAAACAGAGTTAACGTTTCAGGTCGATGACCCTTCGTCAGAACTGGAAAAAGCTGGAGATGGAACAGGATTTTAAGCAAGTGCAGGGGCAGGGAAAGGGGGGGGAGGGGAGGAAAGAACAAAAGGCAAGGTCTGTGATAGGATGGAAGGCAGGAGAGATTAAGAGACATTAAGAGATGGTGCAAGGCAAAAGGAGATGGTAATGGTACAAATTAAGAAACTAAAGATGGCTCTAGATGGAAGTTATATGGAGTTGCCTCTACCTCTACTGAGCTGTTTAAAGATATATTCGGGCTTTGGGCCTTGAAAATCCGTTGTCCATCCAGTGGACTCCCGCCAAAGGGCTGCACATTAGGCGGGTCCAGGCCTTAAGAGGTGCCGCATCTCTGACGGTGAAGCACTCCCTCAGTACTGCACTGATTTGTGAGCCTCGGTTATATACTCAACTCAAGTGGGGCTTGAGTCCATGACCTTCGGAGTCAGAGGCCAGAGTCCTACCTGTGACAGAGGTGAGGGAGTTCCGTCTTTCGGATGAGACGTTAAACGGAGGCTCAGGTGAATGTAAAAGATCCCATGGCACTTTTCGAAGAAGAGCAGGAGAATTCTCCCAGTGTCCCGTCCATCAAATATCCCTCAACCTACTACGCTAAAACAGATTATACAGTCATTATCTCATTGATGTTTGTGCTGCGTGCAAATTGGCTGCCATGTTTAACTACATAGCAAGGGTGACTACACTTCAAAATTATTTCATTGGTTGTAAAGCACTTTGGGACGTCGCGAGGACATGGACGGTGCTATATAAATGCAGGTTCTTTCCTTCTTTCTGGGGCACTTCTCCTTGTAGACGTTGAAAGTTCCTTGGCCTGTATCGTTGAGTTAGTTGACCTGATTTAGTTAGGGATACTGCCATTGGCCTCAGTGCCCCAACTTCCTGATCACTGTCCAGTAACTCCTGCTGGAATGTGCTGCGGGTGAAGACAGGATGGAGCTTGACGATGATGGCCTCCTCATCCTCCCAGCAGCAAAGTGGGACGCGAACACTCTCCGGGTGCACAGTTCAAGAAGGGTCACTTGGGCAAGGCATCAGAGGGTGCCCATGGAATGATACCACGATGAGAGTCAATTGAGGGGGAAAGAGATGAAAGTGGAGTAAATAAATACTGGGTTAGTTGATTACTGGAAAATTATATAGCTATCATGGGGTAAGATTTGTTCTATGAGGAGAGATTGAGTAGATTGGGCCTATACTCTCTGGAGTTTAGAAGAATGAGAGGTGATCTCATTGAAACATACAGGATTCTGAGGGAAATTGACAGGGTAGATGCTGAGGTTGTTTCTCCTGGCTGGAGAGTCCAGAACTAGGGGGCATAGTCTCAGGATAAGGGGTCGGCCATTTAAGATTGAGATGAGGAGGAATTTCTTCACTCAGAGGGTTGTGAATCTTTGGAATTCTCTGCCCCAGAGGGCTGTGGATGCTCAGTCGTTGAGTATATTCAAGGCTGAGATGGATAGATTTTTGGACTCTAGGGGAATCGAGGGATATGGAGATCGGGCGGGAAAGTGGAGTTGAGGTCGAAGATCAGCCATGATCTCATTGGATGGCGGAGCAGGCTCGAGGGGCCGTATGGCCTACTGCAGCTCCTAATTTTTATGTTCTTCCTCTGCACACTATTTATAGTGAAAGTGTAAACCTGTCTACAATAAATGGGGTTTATGGTGTTGTTACACATAGCACACAGAGGAACGCTCCTGTCTGTATGTTATAAACCTTTCCTCCCAAAGACCGGCTTGTCAGATACATTGTTAAAAGTGTTGGCTTCCCATGAGACAAATAGGAGCTAAATTCCAAGTCTTGACTGGTTTTCTCTGGGTGGTGAATTGGCTATTTTCATGTGGGGCTGGGGGTAGACGGGAGGTATCTTTATGGTCAGAAGCAGTCTGGTGAGGCATAATATAGTTAATAAGAACATAAGAAATAGGAGCAGGAGTAGGCCATTCGGCCCCTCAAGCCCGCTCCGCCATTCAATAAGATCATGGCTGATCTAATCTTGGCCTCAACTCCACTTTCCCGCCCACTCCCCATAACCCTTGACTCCCCTGTAGCTCAAGTATCTGTCTATCTCCGCCTTGAATATATTCAATGACTCCACCTCCACAGCTCTCTGGGGAAGAGAATTCCAAAGATTCACGACCCTCTGAGAGAAGAAATTCCTCATCTCCATTTTAAATGGGCGACTCCTTATCCTGAAACTATGCCCCCTAGTTCTAGATTCCCTCACGAGGGGAAACATCCTCCCTGCATCCAGCCTGTCAAGCCCCCTCAGAATCTTCTATGTTTCAATGTTGCACGCGGCCTGTAAATAGGCTGAGCAACAAGGATCACTACCGGGGTCTGCAGAAGGTTCTGGAAAGGCTGCTCACTGACCCGATCGTGGAGAGTAATGTGGTGGCGTTTGCCTGAACGAAGGGAATGAAATGGAAGCTAAAGGGTTCCCTGCGGCCTTGTTGAGACTCTCCCTGCTCACGGACCATGTATCCTCGCCCGTTAATTTAACAACCAGAATTACGATGGGTCTGAGCTCTCCTGAAAGAGACCTTGTATAAGGAAAAAGACATACAGGGAAGAAAAGCTGGATGAATACGTAATAGAAAAAAATCCATTTTATATATATATATAAAACCAGAGGTCATAGGTTTAAAATCATTGGCAAAAGATCTAGAGGGGAGATGAGGAGAATTTTTTTCACTCAGAGAGTTGTGGGGATCTGGAACGCTCGACCTGAGAAGGTGGTGGAAGCTGATTCCATCAATAATTTGAACAGGGAGTTGGACGGGTTCTGGAGGATGAGGAACTGACAGGGTTACGGACACAAATCGAGGGTGTGGGACTAATTGGATCGCTCTTTCAAAGAGCCAGCACAGGCACGATGGGCCGAATGGCCTCCGTCTGCGCTGTAAGTTTCTATGATTCGATTATATGTAATATGTGTTTAAAAATTGCTTCCTGTCAGGGTCTGCACCTTTAATAACACCAGCTAATGCAGAAGGTCTCTCTGTGACATAATTTCCTGCCTCGCCATAGCTTTAGGGCTGATACTTCTGTTTAAGTCAAGCTTATTATAACATTTACTTGCTCTTGATTAATAGAGAGACTGCAGACATAACTATCTATCCTCTGGGTCTCATTTTGAATGTTCCTGGCTTCTGAAGCGGTGCACTATAGACCAATCTGGCTGATGTGTAAGTTAATGGGCAGTAATAGCAATGAATGTCAAGCTGTTCTTGGGTAGCATCCAGGATTCTTCTGTTACCTCTGTCTGGTGAAAGCAGTTTCCTGCTCATTTTGATGTATGTGGTCCCCGTAGCCACTTGACCTGGGATACAGGAATCATTTCAGGCATCGAATGGTCACCAAGGTGTCCTTCCACCAATAGTTTGGGGGCACGGGGGGAGGGAGGTGGGGGGTGCAAATCGAAGAACAGATTCCTTCAATGCACCTCAGAGTCCAGCTTGGTTTACAATAGGCCTTTCGAGGCCTGTTATAGCCTGTCGACAGTGCTACATACATAGATCTTCGCGACAGAGGCCTCCGTGTTTTTCCATTGTATCATTCCCAGTTTCACTATGGACAGAAGGGTCCGTCTACCTGTTTTACTCATAGATGTCTGACGCTTTATTTCGAACCTCTTTTGGCATAAAGTTTCTCCGGATTTCCAAATTAATTTTTTCGAAACACGACCTAAGAGCGTGTAATAATAATTTTTTTTTAAAAATCGGGTGGCGGCTTACTCCACATACTGATTGCCCCTGCACTGGGTATTAAGCTGTCTACTGGAGGGGATGGGGTTAAAAGCAGGTTTGCCACTGATTTTTTCACATCACTGTTGGGTATAAAGGCCTCTTGCTGAAGTTAACTACAATTGTCAAGGGAAAAATTAGACATAGACTTTCCAACCATCCAACCTCTCAGTGTGGTTTAATTAATGGGGTTGGGTTAAGCACACAGTTTGGATCTGACATGCTCCCCCCCTTAACAGATTAAGTTCCCTTCCAATTAGTAGCGAATTAGTTGACGGGAATTGTTTTTTGCTGTTTTACACCTCCTCTGAACCCATCTTTTGTTCCTTTACTTGTCCCATTACCACCCGCCTTTGCCTCGCACCCTCATCCCTTTTAATCTCTTCTGCCTTTCCACCCTTTCACAGACCTCCCCTTTTGTTCTTTCTTCCCCCTTCCCCCTTTCCCTGCCTCTGTACTTGCTTAAAACCCGTTACATCTCCAACTTCTTCCTGTTCTGACGAAAGGTCACCGACCTGAAACGTTGACGCTGTTTCGCTCTCCACAGATGCTGCCTGACCTGACCGGCTGAGTATTTCCAGCATTTTCTGTTTTAATTTCAGATTTCCAGCATCCGCAGGGTTTTTGCTTTTGAATTAGTGGACGGGAATTGGCACAGTCCCTGACGCCCATTCTGAGCGAGACCTAGAAAGTAGCTGTACCCACTGCAGGCATGATCTGTGCATGATGTACCTTATAAAGTCAGCATGTGTGACCAAATGTAAGGGAGCTGTGACGTCATTTTCAACACCTTGAAGTCCTATTTACTTATGTTTGAAAGTAGATCTTGGACTATTCTTTCAAGATTCCCAGAATAAGCCCATGCTCTGCAGTGTTGATGCAGCTAGATTAGCTTCCTTGCTTTTGGTGGAAAGAAAGAACTTGCATTCATATAGCGCCTTTCACGACCTCAGGACGTCCCAAAGCGCTTTACACCAATCAAGTTCTTTTGAAGTGTGGGCACTCTTGTAATGTAGGAAAACGCGGCAGCCAATTTGTGCACAGCAAGCTCCCACAAACAGCGGTGAGGCAATGACCAGATAATCTGTTTTTTTTAGTGATGTTACTTGAGGGCTACCAAGGAGAACTTCCACGCTCCTCTTCGAAATAGTGGCACGGGATCTTTTACGTCCACTGGCGAACGTAATTGTCACCCATTCAGCGTCACTGTGGGCAGATGACGAGCTCCTGAATGCATAGGCACTTGTATTAGGGAGCCAGTCTATGTAAATTCCATATGCTTCATGTGATCAGGTACGTGGGGCTAGAGATGTGAAGTTTAGAAGAATGAGAGGTGATCTCATTGAAACATATAAGATTCTGAGAGGGATTTACAGGGTAGATGCTGAGAGGTTGTTTCCCCTGGCTGGAGTGTCTAGAACTCGGGGGCATAGTCTCAGGATAAGGGGGCGGCCATTTAAGACTGAGATGGGGAGGAATTTCTTCACTCAGAGGGTTGTGAATCTTTGGAATTCTCTACCCCAGAGGGTTGTGGATGCTGAGTCATTGAATATATTCAAGGCTGAGATAGATAGATTTTTGGACTCTAGAGGAATCAAGGGTTATGGGGAAGTGGAGTTGAGGTCGAAGATCAGCCATGATCTTATTGAATGGCGGAACAGGCTCGAGGGCCCGTATGGCCTACTCCTGCTCCTAATTCTTATGTTCTTATGTGGTTCAAAGGTTAGCGCACTGACATTGCAACTGTGGGATCACATGTCCAAACCATGTCAGAACCATGACACTCGAGGTGGATAGTGCGAGAAAGTTCAAGACTTTTGGTGAAAGAAGCAGTTAAGGGATATGAGAGTTACAATCCTGAAATTTGGAATCTGTCAACTGCACTGTATTATTTTTTCCTGCCCTGTATTACAACTACTACTATTACTTCTAATACAACTTTTGGGCCTAGAAATTCGTCTCGGGCGGTGGCGCAAAGCGGGCGCTATCGGATCGGCCGCCCGTTTTACGCAGCACCCGATAGTCATTGCAGGTAATGGAACGGAATATCAGGCACTGCGTATAACGGGCGGCCGAGCCGATACCGCCTGTTGTGTGGCACCGTCTGAGACGGATTTCTAGGCCCTGCTATTTACCGAATCTGCTGGTAAGTATATGGATTTTTGGGATCAACATTTTTATAGTTGTAACTGTGGCATGTGAGAGGGACCAATTTATGTATTTACTCTCGCTATCTCTCCATCTATCTCGCTATCTCTCCATCTATCTCGCTATCTAGCTATCTCGCTATCTATCCAGCCCTCCCTCTGAGCACACCTCTCATAGACTTGTTTCTAAATCCTCTCAGCACCCACGCACACCTCTTCCCCCACTCCCAACAATGTAACCTCTGAATCACCAGGAGTAACACGACAGGAGATCCCCAAGCTTGCTTAAATGACGATATAATGGTATAGAATGACTTGCATTTCTACAGCGCCTTTCATGACCACCGGACGTCCCAAAGCGCTTTACAGCCAATTAAGTACTTTTTGAAGTGTAGTCACTGTTGTAATGTAGGAAACGCGGCAGCCAATTTGTGCGGAGGAAGCTCCCGCAGACAGCAATGTGATAATGACCAGATAATCTGTTTTAGTGATGTTGGTTGAGGGATAAATATTGGCCCCAGGACGAACGCCCCTGCTCTTCTTCAAATAAGTGCTGTGGGATGTTTTGCGTCCACCTGAGAGAGCAGACGGGGCCTCGGTTTAACGTCTCAACCGAAAGACGGCACGCTCCGACAGCGCAGCGCTCCCTCAGCACTGCACTAGAGTGTCAGCCTAGATTTTTGTGCTCAAATCTCTGGCCGGGGACTTGAACCCACAGCCTTCTGACTCAGAGGCAAGGGTGCTACCCACTGAGCCACAGCTGAGACAGGTTAAAGAGGAAGGTGTAAAAGGGTTAAAAGGATTTTTTTTTTAAATCTGTTTTTGATGATAGCAATAAACCTCTGATTCTGGGCAGACATTTCCTGCCTTGGCGTTCTGCTTTCTCGTATCAGTTTGTTCTTTGGGGTGTTTTGTGTCTTAACCAGCGGCAGGTGCAAACTAGTGAATAATCCCTGTAGTGAACAAGCGGAGGCCGTTCAGAGCTAAACTCTCTATAAGGGAATTTATAAAACCAGACTTTACACGGGGCGAGGGTGGGGAAAGCTATTTTGCTCTGCTCTTCCCTACGATTTATGCGCGGATCAAATGTTCTTCCTCTTGACTCCAAGAAAGGCAGTTGAGAAAAAAAGGTGGTCTGCGGGGGCTTGCTCGTATGTGTTGATCTATTGCACACGTTCTCATCTCCGTCTTAAGATTGACTCCATCGCTTGGCTCCTGGGGTGTGTGCAGCGAAGCTATGCTGTTTATTGGCCAGTAGGCCCGGGGTTTTAATCCAAGCACGGTTCCCCCTGTGGAGCCACGGCTTATTTGCAAAGGTAAACGTTCCCGGCTGCATTAAGTAAAAGTTTGCACCCGTTGCGTGGCTGGTGATCAGCGCGTGCTATCGGCAGGGTTTGATGAGAGAGTAGGAGGTTTATTGAGACCTCTTGGGGTTTATCTATACATTTTAACAGCTTCTCATGTTATTAGAGGCTACAGATCAAGGAAACATATCTGGTGTACAGCACAGCAGCCAAACTTGCAACCTTCATCTTTACAAGAACGAGGTTGGATATCCTCATAATTTTTTACAGTGCACACTAAACCAAGACTGACAATTTACTCATGTCTCTGTCAAGGGTCTGAATTGGGGTGGGGTGCAGGGGTGGGGGGGGTGGAGACCAAAACCATAGGCCATAAATATAAGATAGTCACTAATAAATCCAATAGGGAATTCAGGAGAAACCTTCTTACCCAAAGAGCCATTTGATTGAGGTGCCGCCCTTCGGAATGAGATGTTAAACCGAGGCCCCGCCTGCCCTCTCAGGTGGATGTAAAAGATCCCGTGGCACTCTTTCGAAGAGGAGCAGGGAGTTCTCCCCGATGTCCTGGGGCCACTATTTATCCCTCAATCAACATCACTAAAACAGATTATCTGGCCATGAGCACATTGCTGCTCGTGGGAGCTTGCTGTTTGCAAATTGGCTGCCGCGTTTCCTACATTACAACAGTGACTACACTTCAAAAGTACTTCATTGGCTGTAAAGTGCCTTGGGATGCCCTGAGGTTGTGAAAGGCGCTATATAAATGCAAGTTGCTCCTTCCTTCCTCTCTCTCTTTCTCTCTCATTCTCTCTTTTTCTCTCTCTTTCTTTCTCTCTCTCTCTCTTTCACTCTCTATCTTTCTCTGTCTTTCTCCCTCTCTCTTTCTCCCTCTCTCTCTCTTTCTCTCTCGTTCTCTCTCTTTCTCTCCCTCTCTCTCGTTCTCTCTCCTTCTCTCTCCCTCTCTCCTTCTCTCTCCCTCTCTCCTTCCCTCTCTCCCTCCCCATCTCACAATTAACTACACATCTAATCCAAAGGATGGCGCCTCCAACATCGTGGCCCTTCCTCTATCGCATTGGAGTGCCAGCCGAGATCTTGTACTGAACTCCCAATGTGGGGCTTGAGCCCACAACCTACTGACCCAGAAGTAACGTGCTACCGATAGAGACAGAATTTCCCGCCCTTCTGGGTGAAAATTAAATCTTTAGTAACGCCCACAGATTTCACAGAGATTAAAACGCATTGTCAGATAGCATGGTGGCACACAGGGGTTCCAACACATGGTACCAGAGGGTGGGAGCGGGGAAAGGCATCGATTCAGCCTTTGACTCCAGTGAGCTTTTGATCTCAGTTCCCTGCCGCAGGGGAATTATTTACTTTTGGAGTGTAGCGACTACTGTTATGTAATCAAATGCGGCAGCAATTCTTCAGTACGCACATCCCAACAGCCATTAACAACAACAACTTGCATTTATATAGCGCCATTGCTGTAGTAAAACGTCCCAAGGCGCTTCACAGGAGTGTTATAAAACAAAATTTGACTTGGTCACAGAGGTAGGTTTTAAGGAGCGTCTTAAAGGAGGAAATAGAGATAGAGAGGCGGAGAGGTTTAGGGAGGGAATTCCAGAGCTCGGGGCCTCGGCAGCTGAAGGCACGGCCGCCAATGGTGGAGCGATTAAAATCAGGGATGCTCAAGAGGCCAGAATTAGAGGAGTGCAGTGATTTCGGAGGGTTGTGGGGCTGGAGGAGGTTACAGAGATAGGGAGGGGCGAGGCCATGGAGGGATTTGAAAACAAGGATGAGAATTTTTAAATCAAGGCCTGGCTTAACCGGGAGCCAATGTAGGTCAGCGCTTCAAAATCGTGGAACTGCTGTAAAGCGCTTTGGGATGCCCTGAGGACATGAAAGGTGCTATATTGATGCAAGTCTTTCATTTCATGCTAATCTTACCTTCCTGCTCCTTACCTGTACCCTTTATTTGGTTTTTTTCCCCCCAAATGTTTATCGAATTCAGTAACAAGCGTTACAAGGAGAGTCCCACTCCAGAGACTTGAGCACATAAACCTAGGCTGACACCCACAGTGCAGTGCTGAGGGAGTGCTGCACTGTCGGAGGTGCCGTCTTTCGGATGAGACATTAAACTGCGGCCCGGTCTGCTCTCTCTGGTGGACATAAAAGATCCCCTGGCACTATTTCAAAGAAGAGCAGGGGAGTTCTCCCCGGTGTCCTGGCCAATATTTATCCCTCAAACCACATCACTAAAAACAGATAATTTGGTCATTATCACATTGCTGTTTGTGGGAGCTTGCTGTGCACAAATTGGCTGCCACGTTTCCTACATTACAGCAGTGACTACACTTCAAAAAAGTACTTCATTGGCTGTAAAGCGCTTTCGGACGTCCTGAGGTTGTGTAAGGTGCGATATAAATGCAAGTTCTGTTTTTAAGTGTGATTTGATCAGGTGTTGGGACTGTATAGCGCGCTACCTTTGACCGAGGCTAAACCTGGCCAGGGAATACTTGATGCAATTGCTGGGTTTAACAAGGAAAGATGATCCATTCTGCAGTCTGCTTAACCCGCCCTGGATGATTCCTTTTTTTTTCCCTTACTCTATTTCATGGGAAATATATATTTCAGTCATTGTACCAACTGTTGAAAGCTTCCTTCCCCTGGAATTTACATATCCTGTCCTGCACCTCAAGGACCTGGGTTTAAATCCAGCCTGGGCAGGTTAAATTGACGGTCTCCTCATCCCCCCCACTTTCTCAGATGGCTGTTAAGGTTCTTAAGCAAAAGTATTTTGAGCAGCCTCGACTGATCCCCCGATGACGCAAGTCAAAAACACTAAAATCTGTCCACAGTTGGCAGTGATTGACGCTAATGCGTCCAAGGTGACTGAATATCACACTCCAAGAAAATCCTTCAATGAGATGTCTCTTTTACTTCCCCTCACACTTCAGAAGCTTGGCAGAATTTTAGGATCACCGAAATTTCAGCCCAGGAGACGGCCAATTGCTCCATTGTGCACGTGCAGGCTCCACAATGAAACTATCTTCACTGTGTCAGCATGGCTCACCGTCTCAGAGTCAGAAGGTTGTGTGTTCAAGCCCCCACTCTAAGACCCGAGAGCCTAGAGATTGGTCCATGCAGCGCCCATTTTTCTGGCGCCACTCGGACTGCCCCATATGACGGGCAGGAAGCGCGCGCACATTTCTAGCCGGAAGTGCGCCGCCCGCCATATTGGGTAAGGATAAATGAGAGGCGTCCGTTACCCAAGCGTGAAGCCAGGCGTTAGTCCCTTTGCAGAGGCAAGTAAAGGGCCTGTTTGAGGTCCCCTCTCCAAGATTGGTTTGTCCCTGAGGCAGCCAGTGCCATCGTGGACTGCACTCCGGGAAACCAGCCTAGGGATTGCCTGCAACAGAGAAGGTGAGTAACTTACCCGAATGTAAGCATTCCAGGTTCTCCAGCCCACACATTTAATTCCCCTCCCGACCCCGATCTCCGATAGTGATACTGATCAGGATCCAAGGCAATTTATCCCTCTTCCTAGGCCGGGAGAGATGAGGCCGGTTATTCCAACCCTCACTGAGTCGAAGATCAGATGACTGGGCCGGGACCGAGGATTGAACCCGCGACCATTTGCTCTGCGCAGCTCGGCTCCACACCATGTGGCGCGTTTATCCCTTAATCCGTCAGGGGGGAGATTATTATTGATGTTTCCCAGTTAAATGATCATAAAATGCAACTCACGCCTTTGTGCGGAGGGTTTGTATTTTATGCATTTTAGGACAGATTTGCAAAACGTGTAAGTTGACAGAAAACAGTTGTGTGAAGGGCTGCCTCCATTAACACATTTTATCAGTTTGACACAGCTGTCTGCTTTTGGTTCCACTCATCTGTATTTCATTGACCTCCATCTTGTGTAGCAAATTCCTTTTTGTAAGCTGATCGAGTGGAGAGTTCTCCCAGCAGAAAAAGGAACCAAAAGGCTTTTTTTGAGATATTATCTGGAAATAGGCAGATGCGGAGAGCTGCAGGTAGCTTGCTTTTCCAACGTATGAAATGAATGGAATCTCAACCCAATTGGAACAGTTGAGATGAACAGCATAGATGCATTTAAGGGGAAGCTGGATAAGCACCTGAGGGAGAAAGGAATAGAAGGATATGCTGATGGGGTTTAGATGAAGTAGGGTGGGAGGAGGCTGGTGTGGGGCATAAACACCAGCACGGACCTGTTGGGCCGAATGGCCTGTTTCTGTGCTGTACGTTCTGTGTAATTCTATGAAAGAAAGAAAAGAAAGGCTTGCATTTATATAGCAACGGACGTCCCAAAGCGCATTACAGCCAATGAAGTACTTTTGAAGTGTTAGTCACTGTTGTAATGTAGGAAATGCGGCAGCCAATTTGCACACTGCAAGCTCCCACAAACAGCAATGTGATGATGACCAGATAATCTGTTTCTTTAGTGATGTTGATTGAGGGATAAATATTGGCCCAGGACACCGGGGAGAACTCCCCTGCTCTTCTTTGAAATAGTGTCATGGGATCTTTTACGTCCACCAGAGAGAGCCGACGGGGCCTCGGTTTAATGGCTCATCCTAAAGACGGCACCTCTGACAGTGCAGCACTCCCTCAGTACTGTACTGGAAGTGTCAGCCTAGACACACACTTCCAACAAAGGCCCGTACATTCTCTGCTTATCTAAACATCGGAGAATTATCCATTTTTTCTTTGCAAGGATTGCGATTGTGCTACGGTGTCAGTTTGATGCTTGTGTTTCCTGAGAATATAGTTTCGTTATTGGTAATAAATCACAAATGTCCTGCAGCAAAGGGTGGTGGAAATCTGGAACTCTCTCCCTGAAAAAGCTGTTGAGGCTGGGGGCTCAATTGAAAATTTCAAATCTGAGATTGATAGATTTTTGTTAGGCAAGGGTATTAAGCGATACGGAACCAAGGCGGGTAGATGGATTTGAGGTACAGATCAGCCATGATCTAATTGAATGGCGGAACAGGCTCGAGGGGCTGAATGGCCTCCTCCTGTTCCTATGTTTCTAACAGTGAAAGACAAAGAAAGACTTGCATTTATATAGCGCCTTTCACGACCACCGGACGTCCCAATGCGCTTTACAGCCAATGAAGTACTTTTTTTTTGAAGTGTAATCACTGTTGTAATGTAGGAAACGCGGCAGCCAATTTGCACACAGCAAGCTCCCACAAACAGCAATGTGATAATGACCAGATAATCTGTTTTTAGTGATGTTGATTGAGGGATAAATATTGGCCCCAGAACACCGGGGATAACTTCCCTGTGTGGTCCCTTCATGGTTCTCAAGCATGCAATGAGCTATATAAATATCAACTTGTTAATGCAGCGGGTAAGTATGCAAATTTTGTGGAGAATGGTTGAGCGAGTGGGAAAATAATTTTCCACCATGGCCTTGTACATGCTGGTAACCTCGGTTATGGAGAAATGTGAGAATGTTTTGGTAGGACAGAGCCCAAATACACAGCGGAAGTGTTAAATATGTGTCACTGAAAGAAGCCTCAACTATTTGGAGGACCTGGCTGAAGGTCCAGAATAAACTGCATGACTTGTGGAAGAGCAGCAAAGGACATATATGGACATGAAGAAAAAGCAATTTTTGAAGTTATGAGTCTCAGAAAGCACTGTACTGACATAGCAGTGTAACAAGTAAGGTATTAGAAGTGAAAATAGCAAGGTTATGAACATTACATTATGGAATCTTGCAGCATAGAAGGAGGCCATTCGGCCCGTCGCGCTTGTGTAGTCATCCTCAGGTTCTAAGGGGGCTAAATTCGGTTGATTTGCGCCTCACATTAGTGCCCTAAGAGGGCGCTAACGGGGCGCAAATCAACTAGCGCCCGGGCACGGCGCCGCTAATGCCTCCCGCAAAATTCAGTGGGAGGTTAGTGGCGACGCTAACCGTTAGCGCCGCCGGCAATGATGTCATCGCCGTGCGCAGCGCCCCGGCTGTAATTTTTGGTGGCGCCCCCCCGACTTACTGCCGGACGCTATGTCCGCCGGGGTCAGGGGGCCTACCTGCGGCCGGGGCGGCGCTAGTTAAAGGGGAGGTGGCAGGCGACCATTTTTGTTGCTAGCCGCCTGACAACACCTGTCCCCGGCCCCCGTGCAGCCCCCCGCGGGGTGCCGGCTGCTCTCCGTGAGCCCGGCACTCCTCTTGAGTGGCCCAGCTGGGCGCCGGGACGCGCTGCGCCAGGCCCCTCCCCTTTAATAAGGGGAGGAAGGCTTGCAGTACTGTGGCACGTAGCGCTGCGATATTGGCTCGCAGCGCCCCAAGAGGGACGCGGGGTGCTTCCAGTAGCGCCCCTCCTCCCTCTTGGGGCGCTACCTGGGAAAATCGGCCGCGGGGGCGCTAACTTTTTCGGGGCGCTACCCAATTTTTACCCCTAAATCTCCTACATTTTAATCAAAGTAAGAAAGAGCTTGCATTTCTAGAGCACCTTTCACAACCTCAGGACGCGCCAAAGCGCTCTACAGCCAATGAAGAACTTTTGAAGTGTAGTTACTGTTGTAACATAGCGAAATGCAGCAGCCAGTTTGCACACAGCAAGATCCCACAGACAGCAATGAGATAAATGACCAGTAAATCTATTGTGAGAATATTGATTGAGGAATAAAGTTCCCTGCTCTTCTTCGAATAGTGCAATGGGATCTTTTACCTCCCCCTGAGAGGGCGTACTGGGCTCCGGTTTAACACCCCATCCAAAAAACTTTCAATTTGCTTTAGTCGAATAATAATGATGTCAATTCTGTCGGTGTCCCACACATCACAATCAATCGTCTCGCTCTTCTCTAGTACATCTAGTACATCTGTAACTAGTGGGATGCCACAAGGATCAGTGCTTGGACCTCAGCTATTTACAATCTATATTAATGACCTAGATGAAGGGGCCGAGTGTAATGTATCCAAGTTTGCTGACGATACAAAGCTAGGTGGGACAGTAAGCTGTGAGGAGGACATGAAGAGCCTGCTAAGGGATATAGACAGGTTAAGTGAGTGGGCAATAAGGTGGCAGATGGAGTATAATGAGGGGAAATGTGAGATTATTCACTTTGGTAAGAAGAATAGAAAAACTATTGTTTAAATGGTGTTAAACAATTAAATGTTGGTGTTCAGAGAGATTTAGGTGCCCTCGTACAGGAAACACAGAGAGTTAGCATGCAAGTACAGCAAGCAATTAGGAAGGCAAATTACATGTTAGTCTTTATTGCAAGGGGGTTGGAGTACAAGAGTAAGGAAGTCTTGCTACAATTGTACAGAGCTTTGGTAAGTCCACACCTGGAGTACTGTGCACAGTTTTGGTCTCCTTATCTGAGGATGGATATACTTGCCTTAGAGACGGTGCAACGAAGGTTCACTAGATTGATCCCGGGGATAAGAGGGTTGTCCTATGAGGAGAGAAAAGTAGATTGGGTCTATACTCTCTGGAGTTTAGAAGAATGAGAGGTGATCTCATTGAAACATACAAGATTCTGAGGGGGATTGACAGGGTAGATGCTGAGAGGTTGTTTCCCCTGGCTGGAGAGTCTAGAACTAGGGGGCATAGTCTCAGGATAAGGGGTAGGCCATTTAATACAGAGGTGAGGAGGAATTTCTTCACTGAGGGTTGTGAATCTTTGGAATTCTCTACCCCAAAGGGCTGTGGATGCTGAATCATTGAGTATATTCAAGGCTGAGATAGATAGATAGATTTTTGGCCTCTCGAGGAATCAAGGGATATGGGGATCGAGAGCGAAAGTGGAGTTGAGATCAGCCACGATCTTATTGAATGGTGAAGCAGGCTCGAAGGGCCGTATGTCCCACTCCTGCTCCTAATTCTTATGTTCTTATCTATGTTCAATGAACATTGCTCCCCAAGTTGCACACTTTACTAATGCGATCTCCAAGATTAAAAGATACATCCTAATACATGTCCAGTCTTGTTGACTTGACTTTACAGTCACAGGATAGTTTCAGTCAATGTTCAATAATTAAACCCAAATATTCTTCCTCTTCACCCTTAACCAATAGTTAAGAGTCTAGAGTGCATCCACTGGCCCAGGATGCACAGTATTGTGAGACAGGCTTCCTCCAACTGCCCACATTTGGAGCTATAGTTGATGTTGGGAGAGCATGCAGTATCTGCTGGCTTGCCAGATGCCTTCCATCGACCTTCCATTTTAATCTCCCTGTAAACCTGACCCTATTGACTTACACAAAATAGGTACACTCCAGGATGCCTAGTTTGTTATTTTAGTTAATTATCCTTTAAAACTCACTTGGATGGGCTTCCCTCTCCCTGCTCCTTTAATGGTATCACCCTGAGGGGAGGCACTCACTCTGCCCCAGTGAAATTGGGCTTTCCCATTGGCCTTTCTCAAAATAGGAAGCCCCCATTGTGACTGCATAGCACATTTTATATTGTTTCCTCCCACCTTATTGTTTAATTTTTTTTGTTTGTTTCTGCTTATTTTTCATTTCGATTATTAATATCAGTTTGACCGTTCCTTGAATTATCATGATGTCCTGCCTATGAGGCGTGCCACCTCATGTTGAATCCCTCCAGCATTTTATTTAACATAGGTCCTAACTCAACGATTTTAAAATTCTCATCCTCATGTTCAAATTCCTCCAGGGCCTCACCCCCCCCCCCCCCCCCCCCCACCCCCATCACTGTAAACTAGAGTTTAGAAGAATGAGAGGGGATCTCATTCAAACTTATAAAATTCTAACAGGACGAGACAGACTAGACGCAGGAAGGATGTTCCCGATGACAGGGGAGTCCAGAACCAGAGGTCACAGTCTAAGGATAAGGGGTAAGCCATTTAGGACAGAGATGAGGAGGAATTTCTTCACCCAGAGAGTGGTGAACCTGTGGAATTCTCTACCACAGAAGGCAGTTGAGGCCAATTCATTAAATATATTCAAGAAGGAGTTGGATATATTTCTTAAGGCTAAAGGGATCAAGGGATATGGGGAGAAAGCAGGGACAGGGTACTGAATTTGGATGATCAGCCATGATCTCATTAAATGGCGGAGCAGGCTCGAGGGGCCGAATGGCCTACTCCTGCTCCTATCTTCTATGCTTCTATGTAACCTCCTCCAGCCCTACAAACCTCCGAGATCTTGGTGTTCCTCCAATTCTGGCCTCTTGTGCATCCCCGACTTCCTTTGCCCCTCCATCGGCAGCCGTGGCTTCAGTTGCCTCGGCCTTAAGCTCTGGAATTCCGCCCCCTAAACCTCTCTGCCTCTCCACCTCGCTCTCCTCCTTTAAGTCCCCCCCCTTAAAACCTACCTCTTTGACCAAGCATTTGATCACCTGTCCTAATGTCTCTTTATGTGACGCGGTGCCAAATTTTCTCTGATACCGTTCCTGTGAAGCCCCTTGGGACGTTATACTACGTTAAAGGCGCTGTATGTTGCTGTTTGAGCCTCACATTCAGCGCATAATCCAAGCTGACACTCCAGCAGTACTGAGGGAGCGCTGCACTGTTAAGAGGTGCCATTCTTTGGACGAGGCATTAAACTGAGGCCCTGTCTGCCTGTTGTAGTGGTTCGGGCGGCCATTGAACAGCCCAAAGTATTTCAATGCCACGGCCAATGTTCCTCCCTCATCTGATACCAGCAAACAACAACAGAACAACTGCCACACTTGTCCTTCTTTGGCTCAGTGTCAATGTTTGACTGATTACGCTCCTGTCGAGCGCCTTGGGACATTCAAGGCACTGGCCCAAAAATTCGGCTGAATACGGGAGAGTACGAACTGTGTACTCTCGCGTATTCGGTCCCGAAGTGCCGGTTTCCTGCATGCACTGCGCATGCGCGGGAAACCGGCACTTCCGATATTGCTAAGGGGGCGGTTCCTAGGTGAACCGCGTGCGCACTACAGGCTGTGCGCACGCAGCACACTTAGGTTTTTTTTCAGGTTTCAACGCGAAGGTAAGTATTGAAGATTTTACACATGAAGAAAGGAGGCGTAAGACCCCCTTTTAACAAGGTAAGTAGTTAATTAAGTATTTTAAATTTTTTTCAACAGGTTTATCTTTTTTAGAGACTTTAAAGAAAGGTAAGTTTATTTTTATAACTTTTAAAAAGAATTTAAATTTTTTCAAAAATTTTAATTTTTGTTTAAAGTGGTTAATCTATTTAACTATAGTTATTTTATTAATGTGATGGTTTTAAAAAAAAATTTATTTGAGGTTTAGCTGTTCTTTTGGGGGCAAGTTGTATTCATAGCTTTGACAGTTCTCCTGTCAAAACTATGAATGAAAGATGGTGTGCTGCCATTGGCTCTCCATGGCCCACGTGATCCCAGAGGTCGCATCGCACTAACTGCGCCTCTGGGACACGCACACACTGCGCGCCGGCACCAGGGAGAGGCCCAGGAACTGAAGTTCGTGTGGGCCCGAAACATAAAGGCAGGCGCGGTAGGTAAGATCGCGCACGATCCTTACCCCCGCGGCAAGCCTCCAAGTCAAATTTCTGGGCCACTATATACATACATGCAAGTTCTTGTTGTTGTCCCGTCCAAAGTAGATACACTAAATATTTCCTGTATCCATTACATTCCATCCGTCGATTCCTTAGCACATCTTCTTGAGGAGTGCACTCATTGGCAGAGTCTCTCCATCTTCTGATGCGTATAAGAAGTCAGAAATGACCTGTTATGGGTCGTTGTTAGCCAACATATATACCTATTTTTTTCCCCCATAAATTTGCTTCCACCTTCGAAATGGAAGGTGGTAATTAACAGGAAATAGAATTGAAGTTCCCGGCAACTGGTGGTAACCCAAGGGTTAAATCACATTCTAGCTCAAGGAAGGCACTAAACGCACACGCACATTCATAACCAGAATTATGTTTCTAGACATAAATCAATATATTTGTTCTTTTATGGGAACATTGGGTCCTTGCAACTCAGATCGAGAAATGTTGAGCTGAACTAAAAGCGGTGACACAGATTTGGTTACAAGTGGGGCCCACTGCTTACCAAGGACGGCACAGATGAGAAATGTTTGGAGATAACTAATAACCGAAAGCTGAAGATTGTGATTTTTCTCCCCCCACTTTTCTCGGTGAATTTAGTTGGTTGATAAGTCCCAGCCATGCTGTACACATTAGCTCACCATCTCATTACATCATTCCATTGGAGCAGCTCATATGAAAAACGAGGAGAGGAATATCATTTTGGCAATGAAATTTACAATGTAAATTCTGGATGATTAACTTTTCACCACTTGGCCTTATTAAAAACCTGATGTGCTGTCAGAATGTTAAAGTGAATGGTAATTTCCCTTTCAGATGATGACGTTAAACTGATGCCCCGTCTGCTCTCAGGTGGACATAAAAGACCCCATGGTACTATTTTCGAAGAAGAGCAGGGGAGCTATCCCCCAGTGTCCAGGCCAATATTCATCCCTCAATCAAACATCGCTAAAAACAGATTATCTGGCCATTATCACATTGCTGTTTGTGGGATCTTGCTGTGCACTAATTTGCTGCCGCGTTTCCTACATTGCAACAGTGATTACACTTCAAAACGTACTTCATTGGCTGTGAAGCGCTTTGGGACGTCCGGAGTTCGTGAAAGGCGCTATAGAAATGCAAGACTTTCTTTGCTGCCCATGGTTTATGGACTGGTTGAGGAACCGGTGAGAGTGATGCGGGGAGCGAGGAAAATAGCGTGGGGGTCCTGACGATGTCATGTGACCTTTGACATGAATCTTGTCATTCATGTGGAAATGACTTATGAAATAATACTGGGTGGCCTGCTGGTGGCGCTGTCCAGGGAGAGTATAAATACTCGGGCATGGGCCCAGCTTGCTCAGGACATTCTTTAACAGGAACTAGTGAAGGACACAACTAGACCTCCATGTTGTAAAACAGTTGATTAAAGCCTTGTTTAATACTCAGACCAAGTGCCTAGTAGTTTTCTTACGTCAACCTTGATTGGCGTATATTACCGAGGCCTCTGCCTGTTCCCTGCGGGAGCCCTGGCCTCATAAATCGAGGCTGACCCGAAAATTGGAAGGGGAGCCCCTCTAGGGGTATGTCACTGGAACTCCCTCCACCCCCACCACCCCACCCCAAGCCCCAAAATTTTCGTTCCTCTATTGCCCACGTTATGCTTAAAAAGGGAGGGGCAGCAAGACTAAAATTTGCCCCATTGTCTAGTTGCGCACATGGAGACTGATCATTTAGGGGAGCTATAGTTCGCCAGCCAGCACCCTTGAAGCTTTGCTGCAGCCAGAAGCGCATCCCTCGGTGAACATAAGAACATAAGAACATAAGAAATAGGAGCAGGAGTAGGCCAATCGGCCCCTCGAGCCTGCTCCGCCATTCAATAAGATCATGGCTGATCTGATCCTAACCGCCAATCTACTATCTATCACAGAACCATCTCCTGCATCTAACAGAATTGCACACACG
Source organism: Squalus acanthias (assembly GCA_030390025.1). NCBI lineage: Eukaryota > Metazoa > Chordata > Chondrichthyes > Squaliformes > Squalidae > Squalus > Squalus acanthias. The sequence goes on from CM059442.1 coordinate 63,053,646, forward strand.
AAATAGGAGCAGAATCAGGCTACACAGTCCCTGGGCCCGCTCCACTACCCACAGGGCCATGACCGATCTGAACCTAGACTCATGTCCAAATTCCTGCCCGCTCCCCGTAACCCTTAATGCCCTTTACTTCTAGGAAACTGTCTATTTCTGTTTTAAATTTAATTAATGTTGTAGCTTCTACAGCTTTTTGTGGCAGCATATTCCATGGACCTACCACCCTCTGAGTGAAGTAGTTCCTCCTCATCTCAGTTTTGAAAGAGCAGCCCCTTATTCTAAGACTATGTCCCCTAGTTCTCGTCTCACCCGTCATCGGGAACATCCTCCCCGCATCCACCCGATCCAACCCCTTCACAATCTTATATGTTTCAATAAGATCGCCTCTCATTCTTCTGAACTCCAATGAGTAGAGTCCCAATCTACCCAACCTCTCCTCATATGACCACCCCCTCATCCCCGGGATTAACCGAGTGAACCTTTTTTGCACTGCCTCGAGAGCAAGGATGTCTTTCCTTAAGTAAGGACACCAAAACTGTATGCAGTATTCCAGGTGCGGTCTCACCAATACCTTGTACAACTGAAGCAATACCTCCCTATTTTTATATTCTATCCCCCTAGCAATGAAAGCCAACATTCCATTTGCCTTCTTAATCACTTGCTGCACCTGCATACTAACCTTTTGAGTTTCGTGCACCAGGACCCCCAGATCCCTTTGCACTTCAGTACTCTCCAGTTTCTTGCCATTAAGATAATAAATTGCTCTAGGATTTTTCCTGCCAAAGTGCATCACCTCACACTTTCCAGTGTTGTATTCCATCTGCCAAATCTCTGCCCACTTACTTAGCCTGTCTATGTCCCCTTGCAGGTTTTTTATGTCCTCCTCACTCACTACTTTCCCTCCCATCTTTGTATCATCTGCAAATTTTGATATGTTACACTTGGTCCCTTCCTCCAAATCGTTAATATAGATTGTGAAGAGTTGGGGACCCAGCACTGACCCCTGTGGAACACCACTAGTTACTGATTGCCAGTCTGAGAATGAACCATTTATCCCAACTCTTTGCTTTCTGTTAGATAGCCAATCCTCTATCCATGCCAGAATATTACCCCCAATCCCGTGATTTTTTACCTTAAGCAATAATCTTTTGTGTGGCACCTTGTCAAATGCCTTTTGGAAGTCTAAATACACTACGTCCACTGGTTCCCCTTTATCCACTCTATATGTTACTTCCTCAAAGAACTCCAGCAAATTTGTCAAACATGACTTCCCCTTCGTAAAACCATGCTGACTTTGTCCTATTAAATTATGATTATCCAAATGTCCTGTTACTGTTTCCTTAATAATGGACTCCAAAATTTTACCTACCACAGATGTTAGGCTAACCGGTCTATAGTTACCAGCCTTCTGTCTACTGCCCTTTTTAAATAAGGGTGTTACATTAGCAGTTTTCCAGTCTGCCGGGACCTTAGCGGAATCCAGGGAGTTTTGAAAAATTATTACCAATGCATCTACAATCCCTACCGCCACTTCCTTCAAGACTCTAGGATGTAAGCCATCAGGTCCAGGTGATTTATCCGCCTTGAGTCCCATTATTTTACCGAGTACCACTTCCTTAGTGATTTTGATCGTGTTTAGCTCCTCTCCCCCTATAGCCCCCTGTTTGTCCAGTGTTGGGATATTCTTAGTGTCCTCTACTGTAAAGACTGATACAAAATATTCATTCAGTGTTTTTGCCATCTCCATATTTCCCACCATTAATTTCCCGGTCTCATCCTCTAAGGGACCAACATTTACTTTAGCCACCCTTTTTCTTTTTATATAACTATAAAAACTCTTACTATCTGTTTTTATATTTTTTGCTAATTTACTTTCATAATCTATCTTCCCTTTCTTAATCAATCTTTTTGTTATTTTTTGCTGCCTTTTAAAGTTTTCCCAATCCTCTGTCCTCCCACTAGATTTCGCTACCTTATATGCCCTTGTTTTTAGTCGAATACTATCCTTAATTTCTTTACTTAGCCACGGATGACTGTCCTTTCTTTTACACCCTTTTCTTTTCAGTGGAATATATTTTTTTGGAAGTTGTAAAATAACTCCTTGAATGTACACCACTGATCATGTGTCGTCTTACCCTTTAATCTATTTTCCCAATCCACTCTACTCAATTCCGCTCGCATACCTTCATAGTCTCCTTTATTCAAGCTTAGCACGCTTGTTTGAGATCCAACCTTCTCACCCTCTAATTGAATATGGAATTCAACCATGTTATGGTCACTCATTCCAAGGGGATCCTTTACTAGGACATTTTTAATTAATCCTGTCTCGTTACACAGGACCAGATCTAAGGTTGCTTGCCCCCTGGTCGGTTCAGTTACATACTGCTCAAGAAACCCATCCCTAATACACTCAATGAACTCATCCTCAAGGCAGCCCTGCCCCATTTGATTTGTCCAATTAATATGATAGTTAAAATCCCCCATAATTATAGATGTTCCCTTATTACATGCCTCAACTATTTCCTGATTGATACTCCGTCCAATAGAGTTGCAACTGTTCGGAGGCCTATAGACTACGCCCACTAATGTTTTTTTCCCCTTATTATTCCTTATCTCCACCCAAACTGTTTCATTATCATGATTTTTTGACCCAATATCATTACTCTGTATTACAGTGATTCCTTCCTTTATTAACATAGCCACCCCACCTCCCCTTCCTTCCTGCCTGTCCTTCCTGATCGTTAAATAACCTGGTATGTTTAATTCCCAGGCATTGTCACCCTGCAGCCATGTTTCTGTAATGGCCACAATATCATAACCATATGTAGTTATTTGTGCCATTAACTCGTCTATTTTGTTACGAATGCTACGTGCATTCAGATAGAGAACTTTCAAATATGCTTTGTGGCACTTAGTTCCTGCTTTTTCACTTTTTACCAGTTTACCTTTTACTCCACACACTCTGTCCCTTCCTGCCACGCTCTGATTTGTGATTCCCCTACTGCTACCTATGTCTATGACCCTCTCTGCTGTCATTTTTATTTTTTGCTCTCTTGAAACCTCCCCCCCACTAAGGAAGGGAGACTGCTAATCGTATCGAAGAGTTTACTAGTTTTAACAAGATTAGAAGAGGATTTAGCTCTAGTGCTTCCTCCGCACGCACTGCTGCGAATGTGTTCCACACCGCTCTTTTTAAAAAAAAAAACAACCCCACACAGCCGCTTTACAACACCAACTTGCTGTGCGCAAATAGGCTGCCGCGTTTCCTACATTACAGCAGTGACTCCACTTCACAAAGTGCCCCATCGGCTGTAAAGCGCTTTGGGACGTCCTGAGGTTGTGAAAGGCGCTGTAGAAATACAAGTTCTTTCTTTGATTCGGAGGACCTGCTGTGATGAGGTTTCGTTTACAGTTTTCAACCAGCATCGCTAAAGCAGATCATCTGGCCATTATCACAGTGCTGTTTGTGGGAGCTTGCTGTGCGCAAATTGGCTGCCCTGTTTCCCTATATTACAGCAGTGGCTACACTTCAAAAAGTACTTCAAACGTCCCAAGGTGCCTCACCGGAGTGTAACGAGACCAAAATTTGACACCGAGCCACATGAGATAGTCGGACAGGTGACCAAAAGCTTGGTCAAAGAGGTAGGTTTTTAAGAAGCGTCTTAAAGGAGGAGAGAGAGAGAGGCGGCGAGGTTTAGGGAGGGAGTTCCAGAGCCTCGGGCCTCGACAGCTGAAGGCACTGGGCGGTACAGTGGGAATGATGCTAAATGGTGTCTTTAGTAGCAAAGGAGTTAAAAAAGAAAACTCAGCCACTCACTTGTCGTATGTCAGTGTTCATTAATCTCCAGAAGCACCTGTGCCAGAGCAGTGAAATCAATAGGACTGACAGTGATTGCTTTTCCAGGAATTGGTGAGATCCACAGAGTTTTTTTTAATGTTTAGTCCAGGTTTTCTAGTAATGCTGAAAGATCCCAGTTTTGGCACAAGAGTCGAACTTCTGGTTTTGAAATCAGTCTCTCTTTTTTGAAAAAAAAAAATTACAGAGCATGTGTTTTTGATAAATCAAAACGTCTGAATGCTGTAAAATCCATTCTACATGAAGGGACAGTTTAACAAGACGAAAGTCAGCTATTTAAAAGTTGATTAGGTCTGATAACTATTCAGTTACATGTTGATTGATTATTTAGATTATTAACCCCTTTATGTGATTTTGATTACCTGACAGGGCTAAGAATGGATTTCACTCCAGTTCATATTACAATCTTAATGGGAGGAGGGGTGGGGAGAAGGAGCGCAGTCTTAAACATGCTGTAATTGACTGACACAGTCCCTCAAAACCTCCCACTGTTGGAGTAGTGTCCACTGCTAGTCATGAAACAGCTGTCGACCTTAAACATAGTTTTTAACCAAATACCCAAATATGCTCATACATTAATCCCTCAAACTGAAAAATGGTTCAAATAAATTTGAATTTACCAGAGCAGAGCAAATCCAACCCGGCCAATTACCGCCCCATCAGCCTACTCTCAATCATCAGCAAAGTGATGGAAGGTGTCGTCGACAGTGCTATCAAGCGGCACTTACTCACCAATCGCCTGCTCACTGATGCTCAGTTTGGGTTCCATCCAGGACCACTCGGCTCCCGACCTCATTACAGTCTGGTGAGCAGGACCCGGTGTCGGACAGGATGTGGGCAGCAGAGATGTTGGATGAGTTTATGGAGGATGGAAGGCCGGCCAGGAGAGCATTGGAATAGTCGAGACCAAGGCATGAATGAAAATCTCAGCAGCGGATGGGTTGGTGGGCGAGGGAGGGCTGGAGGGCACCTGATGTTACGGTGTTGGAAGTCAGACGGTCTTTGTGATGGAGAGGCCAAGGGGTCGGAAGCTCAGCTCAGGGTTGAGTAAGACACTGAGGTTTGCAAACAGTCTCGTCTAATCTGAGACAGTGGCAATGTAGATTCTGATAGAAGCGTAGAAAAATAGGAGCAGGAGTAGGCCGTTCGGCCCTTCGAGCCTGCTCCGCCATTCAATGAGATCATGGCTGATCCTCTATCTCAATACCATATTCCCGCTCTCTCCCCATACCCCTTGATGCCTTTTGTGTCTGATTAACTTTTCACCACTTGGCCTTATTAAAAACCTGATGTACTGTCAGGATCTTAATGGGATATTAAAGTGAAGGGTAATGTCCCTTTCTTCCCTCTTAGGTTTACGTAAACGATCCCATGGCACTATTTCGAAGAAGAGCAGGGGAGTTCTCCCCTGGCCAATATTTATCCCTCAACCAACATCACTAAAATAACAGATTATCTGGTCATTATCACATTGCTGTTTGTGGAGCATTGCTGTGTGCAAATTGGCTGCCGTGATTTGTGCATTACAGCAGTGACTACCCTTCAAAAGTACTTCATTGGCTGTAAAGCGCTTTGGGACGTCCTGAGGTTGTGAAAGGCGCTGTAGAAATGCAAACTCTTTCTGTTCATGAATTGCTTGCTGCTGGTGCAGTTTATTTCCTTTGACTGCAGGTTGAAGTGATATTGCCACGCTGCAAAGCGACTCAGGCACCTGAGGTGGGGGGGGGGGGGGGGGGTCTCTGAATCCTGCGGAAACGCTACTGCAACAGCAGCAGCAGCAGCAGAGTTAAGACGTTGGATTCCAGCTGAAAATTCCAGGTAGGAGGTCAAACGCAGACTGCGCTATCATGTAGCCCTGCTGTAATGGCCACAGTGGAACTGTGCAGAATGCTTTACCAGCTGGTTAACTTGGCTGCCATGGTGAAGCTTAACTTACTGCTGCTTGGCTTTTTTGCGCAGAACCCAGGCCCTGATCGGGTTACCGGAAGGAGGGCCGCAGGCAAAGGCACAGCTGCGAGGGGTGATGCGCGTAAACAGATAAAACAGCCTCTCGAGGGGGAATGGGATTGAGAGGAACGCTTGCGTAATGAGCCTGCGGATCAGCACACTGGTCTTTGTTTGTGGTTTTGGTTCGTTTTGACTTAAACTGATGTGATGCCATCAAATTCCTGGGCAGTCGTTCCTTCCGAACCGTACCCTCCAATCTCCATTGCTCTCTAAGGTAGTGAGGCCGGCTGATTGCGAAATGTAGACTGACCTCAATCGCGCTGACACTGACGCGCAGGGACAACAAGAGAAAGAAAGAACTTGCATTTATATAGCGCCTTTCACAACATCAGGACGTCCCAAAGCGCTTTACAGCCAATGAAGTACTTTTTCGAAGTGTAGTCGCTGCTGTAAAGTAGGGAAACGCGGCAGCCAGCTTGCGCACAGCAAGCTCCCACAAACAACAGTGCGATAATGACCAGATAGTCTGTTTTAGTGAAGTTGGTTTTAAACTACCCCCTGCTCTTCTTCGAAATAGTGCCCGTGGGATCTTTTGCGCCCACCTGAGAGGGTCGACGGGGCCTCGGTTTAACGTCTCATCCGAAAGGCGACACCTCCGACAGTGCAGCACTCCCTCAGTACCACACTGGGTGTGTCGGCCTAGATTTTGTGTTCAAGCCTCTGGAGCCGCATCGACCAGCAGCCCCATAACAATGGCACGGGGGGGAATTTAAAAAAGGACCTGGATATATTGAGGTATGGATATGTGATTGTGATCAATGCGTTTAACAGATATTATTGTACATTGTAGGTCTGGAACAAGCTGGACGGCGGAACTGGGCTGGTTTATCTATCAAACAGTACGAGAGCTCCTGGACTCGGTAAGGGCTGCTGGCACAGATGATGGACGAAAGCTAATATAATCCCATTCGCTCGGTTTAGCAAGCTTAATTTGAAGCAATCAGACATTTTGTAACAGGTACCCGAGCCAATAGTAATGTCGCTGGTGGCTTCCCAGAGCAATAAGGCACCATCGACAGAACAACACGGTTAATGGCTGCTTAATAATCCAAGGGCAGTCATCCACTGAGCTGAGATGGAGTTAAGAGCTACTTATGGAAAGTATCCCAGATCCTCACGGTGCAATAAAGAGCTGGTTAATTTTATTACGGTAGCTGTTTATGGAGATGACATCAGAAAGTATGGGAGAAGGCAGTGTGTTTTTAAAGACTGCTGGATCACTTAAATACAGAGAAGAAGTGATGTAATCCATTAAGCTTCCTTGATGTCGTTCAGAAAGCTCCAAGAACACTTCCGTTCTGCGTGGTGTGCCAAAGAAACCTTCAACCTCACAGGCAGTTCACCAAATTACCTTTCAAGAGTCTTCAGAAATGAAAGTCTTTTACAATATTGGATGTTGAAACACTTGGATTTGATTACAGTCCCGCGTGGAGTTGAATGGCGTTCGGTGCCAGTTCCTGCACTGTACCTGATATACAGGAGGGAATTAGATAACGAGCCCAATATATGGGAGAAAACATTCAAATATGTCGATGGAATGAATTTTTGAGATTGTTGTGTGAAAGTTTGGGCCGCAGAACTGAATTTGAACAATATCAATGTTTCCCAGTGGATGACATTTAATGTGAAATATGCATCGGAGTTCTAAAGGAAGACAAGGTTTATATAGCTGAACAAATCCCTTTTCTCCCAGGAACACAATAAAAAAAAAACCCACACAGGGGAAAAAAAAAATAGGGAAGCCATTTTGTTCTCAGTCACGATGTACTCAATACCCATTTACCTGAGCTGTATGTTTAGCGAGATCTAGTTTCATATTACGTCTCAGATAAGATAGTGCAACTACCTTGTATTGGAACTATTGATGAGCGCAAGGCTAAGGAAAGGGAACAACGTGCTAAGCTTGGAGGCAGGTGATGTTCAGCTTTAATAGACTCAACTCTGCTTTTCTTCTCTTCCTTCCTGAAGCCGCTGATCTTTGTTGGGCTTGGGTTCAACAGGCATCGGAAGCCCCCCCAGGACTTTTCCAAGTGGCCATTCTTCAAGTTTGAGTCTTGATGGTGATGGTTGGTGGTCTATTTGACCCTTGAGGGCAGCATAGCTGAGCCTGATTCTGTTGTCATCCGATAGGTACACTTACCACTGGAGGGGAGAGGGGGGTGTCACCAGGGAACGGGAGTCTATTGTCTCTCGAACTAGGGTTCACAGTCTCAGGATAAGGGGTCGGCCATTTTGGACTGAGATGAGGAGAAATTTCTTCGCTCAGAGGGTTGTGAATCTTTGGAATTCTCTACCCCAGAGGGCTGTGGATGCTGAATCGTTGAGTATATTCAAGGCTGAGAACAATAGATCTTTTGGACTCTAAGGGAATCAAGGGTTCGGGTGGGAAAGTGGAGTTGAGGTAGAAGATCAGCCATGATCTTATTGAATGGTGGAGCAGGCTCGAGGGGCCCTATGGCCTACTCCTGCTCCTAATTCTTAGGTTCTTCTGTTCTTATGAGTCCTAGTTCATGATTTCCCTCCCTGGCCGATTATAGCCCTCCAATTGATGCCCATTACTGAGCACAAACCACGGATTGATGTGTGTGGCATAATGATACAGCACCAACAACAACTTGCATTGCCATAGCACCTCTTTCACAAGTCAACAACTGAAGTGTGAAGAGGTTATTCCTCAACTGCTTGGTTCCTTTAGTTTATAATTCTGCCCACTGGCTCTACGATCCTAATCTTCCTACAAAAATAAAACACTTTACATCCACGTTATGAACTCCTTTCATTACTTTTCTGGTGCCCGTCTTTCAGATGAGCCCCATCTGCCCTCTCAGGTAGACGTAAAAGATCCCCACGGCACTATTGCGAAGAGGAGCAGGGGAGTTCGTCCCGGTGCCCTGGCCAATATTTATCCCTCAACCAACAGCTTAAAAAAAAATGATCTGGTTATTACCTCAACGCTGTTTGTGGGAGCTTGCTGTGCGCAAATTGGCTACCGCGATTCCTACATTACAACAGTGACTACGCTTCATAATGTCCTGAGGTCATGAAAGGTGCGATATAAATGTAAGTCCTTTTTGTTTTTTCCTTTTGCCTCCTCACTTGCGCGCCACCCCTCCCTTTCTCGTTCCCTCTCAGGTAGACGCACGTAACACTCAAGGCTTATCCCTGCCAGTAGGCCCACCTCCAGCTCTTTCAGCGCGCCTGTTGTTTCAATACTTTTTTTTTTGCGCGAGCATTTCCTTTCTGAAGCATTCTAACTATTCTCGACCGTTGCTGTTTCCCGTGGACAGAATTTGTTCGCAGCTTTCGAAACGGTTCTTGGAACGTTGAAAAGAACAAGGTCACAGATGGGGACGGGCTGAGTCAAACACTTCACTCGCAACTGATCTCTGCTCAAATCACTCGATTGACAAAGCAGTTGGAGAGCGTCTTTCAGAGTTTTGAATGAATGAATAGCACACTGCCAAGGAAAGATTAGTTTAATCTGTTATTTCATCACAAAACTGAAATGAAGGACATTTTTTGAAGCAAATAGAAAGAAAGACTTGCATTTCTACAGCGCCTTTCACGACCTCAGGACGTCCCAAAGCGCTTAACGGCCAATGAAGTACTTTTTGAAGTGTCGTCACTGTTGTAATGTGGGAAACGCGGCAGCCAATTTGCACACAGCAAGCTCCCACAAACAGCAATGTGATAATGACCAGATAATCTATTTTTAGTGATGTTGGTTGAGGGATAAATATTGGCCCCAGGACACCGGGGATAACTCCCCTGCTCTTCTTCGAAATAGTACCGTGGGGATCTCTTACGTCCACCTGAGAGAGGAGACGGGGCCTCGGTTTAACGTCTCATCCGAAAGACGGCACCTCCGACAGTGCAGCACTCCCTCAGTACTGCACTGGGAATGTCAGCCTAGATTTTGTGCTCAAGTCCAATCTAATGTTGAAGATAACCTGCCAGGTCTTATACTGTAACATTCCATTATCATTGAATGATTTGGCGCTGGGAATTCGCGCTAATTGAGGACTACATATATTTGTCGATTGCCTCAGCAATGTGGAGAGGTTTGAGAAGCTGGGCCACAAAAGTCGTGAGTTGTTTTTCCCCCCCAAGATAGGTACAGTAGTTGTCTTGTTTAATTGTATACAGCAGTACCCAAAGCTCTGCTGCCCATATTCTAGCTCGCGACAGGTCCCGTTCACCCATCACCCCTGTGCTCGCTGACCTACATTGGTTCCCCGTCCACCAACGCCTCGATTTTAAAATTCTCATCCTCCAGTTTAAAATCCCTCTATGGCCTCGCCCCCTCCCTATCTCTGTAACCTCCTCTAGCCCTACAACCCTCCAGATATCTGCACTCCTCCAATTCTGGCCTCTTGCACATCCCCAGTTTTAATCGCTCTACTATTGGCGGCCGTGCCTTCAGCCGCCTAGGCCCTAAGCTCTGGAATTCCCTCCCTAAACCTCTCTGCCTCTCTCTCTCTCTCTCTCTTTCATCCTTTAAGGTGCTCCTTAAAACCTACCTCCTTGACCAAGCCGGTCCTAATATCTCCTTTTTGGATTCGGTGTCATTTTCAGTCCTGATTACGTTCTTGTGAAGCGCAGAGGGACATTTTACTACGTTGAAGGCGCTATATAAATACAAGTACATTTGTCAGCTGATAACACCGGGACAGAGAAGTCGTGGTCTCCAACATTAACTCTCTCTCTCCCTCCTTCTCTCTCTCTCCCTCCTTCTCTCTCTCTCCCTCCTTCTCTCTCTCTCTCTCCCTCCTCTCTCTCTCTCTCCCTCCTCTCTCTCCCTCCTCTCTCTCCCTCCTCTCTTTCTCCCCCTCCTACTCTCTCTCCCTCCTCTCTCTCTCCCTCCTCTCTCTCTCTCTCTCCTCTCTCCTTCCTCTCTCTCTCCCCCTCTTCTCTTCTCTCTCTCCCTCCTCTCTCTCTCTCTCTCTCTCTCTCCCTCCTCTCTCTCTCTCTCTCTCCCTCCTCTCTCTCTCCCTCCTCTCTCTCTCCCTCCTCTCTCTCCCCCCTCCTTCTCTCTCCCTCCTCTCTCTCTCTCTCCCTGTCTCTCTCCCTCCTCTCTCTCTCTCTCCCTGTCTCTCTCCCTCCTCGCTCTCTCTCCCTCTCTCTCTCTCCCCCTGTCTCTCTCCCCTGTCTCTCTCCCTCCTCTCTCTCTCTCTCCTCTCTCTCCTCCTCTCTCTCCCTCCTCTCTCTCTCTCTCCCCTCCTTCTCTCTCCCTCCTCTCTCTCTCTCTCCCTGTCTCTCTCCCGCCTTGCTCTCTCTCCCTCCTCTCTCTCTCTCTCCCTCTCTCTCTCTCTCTCTCCCCCTGTCTCTCTCTCCTCTCTTTCCCTCCTCTCTCCCCCTCTCTCTCTCTGCCCCTCCTTCTCTCTCTCTCTCTCTCTCTCTCTCTCTCTCTCTCCCGCCTCGCTCTCTCTCTCCCTCCTTCTCTCTGCTGTCAGCTGACCTGGACGTACCTGTGCACCAAAAGTGGAAAGGTGCTCCTGGCACTGACATTCCTCACCTCGATCAGCACAAACCCCACCCACCCACCCCACCCACCCACCCGCCCCCCAGCCCACCCAAAAACAATTTGCGATGCTATGCAGCAGAGTACGATCGCACTTTGGGAAAATGTGCAGCATCTCGCCAGGTCCCATTTCCATCCGCCACATTCTAATCCCGGCAGAATGGCTGTGGCATGATGCCAGGAAGAGGAAGCAGAACATCAGAGGAAAGGTCATCCCTAGGCCACTGTCACATTCCTCCGCAGGGTTGGCTCAGCTTCATTAGTCATGGTCTGGGATGAGGTGATTCAGCCAGCATTCTGGCTGCTGTTAGTGTGTGGTCTTGGAGTTAAATAGAGACTGATTCCTTTCAAATAATAGTACAGATGAATTGATGGCTATGCAGAACGGAACTCGAAGAACACTATCCAGGGCAAAGCAGCCAGCTTTATCGACACACCCATCCAACTGGCTTAAACATTCACTCCCTCCACCACCAGCGCACCGTGGCTGCAGTGTGTACCATCTACAAGATGCACTGCAGCAACTCGCTAAAGCTTCTTCGGCAGCACCTCCCAAACCCGCGACCTCTTCCACCTAGAAGGACAAGGGCAGCAAGCGCGTGGGAACACCACCACCTCCAAGTTCCCTTCCAAGTCTCACACCATCCTGACTTGGACGTATATGTTACTAAACATACATATCTTACTAAACTAGTAAGATGGAGGGAGGGATCTACAAGAAATGAAACCAACCTAAATATAAACAAAACAGGGAAGGAGAGCATAGGAAAGAGTAAAGTAAGGGAGGACATTGATGGCCAGGGAATAAATAGAGTAATAGAACAGGAGAGTAAAAAGATAGTTAAAAATAAAGGAGCGCTGGAGGCAATCATGCGTTGCGAGGAACCAGCCATAGTAGGGATTACTGAGACATGGCTACAGAAAAATCAGGACTGGGAACTCAACATTGCAGGGTATAACATATTTAGAAAAGATAGAGAAGGAAAAAGGGGAGGTGGAGTAGCTATACGTAATAGGGATAACATAATGGCAGTTGAAAAAAGTGACGCAGCTATCAACAAGCCAGAAACAGAATCCATGTGGATGGAGATAAAAGACAATAAAGGATCAATCACACTAATCAGGGTAGTCTACAGGCCACCTAATAGTGGAAGGGAGGTGGAGGAAGAAATATGCAGACAAATTAGGGAAATTAGTAAAAAAACATAGAATAATAATCATGGGGGACTGCCCCGATATTAATTGGACAGAAGAAGTAGGTAAAGGGGATAAGGGAATGGAGTTCCTACAATGTGTACAGGACTCCTTTCTAACCCAAAATGTAAAAAGCCCAACAAGGGAGCATTCGCTATTGGATCTAATAATGGGGAATGAACCAGAGCAGATAAGAGAAGTAAAAGTAGGGGAACATCTAGGCAATAGTGACCATAATATAATATGCTTTAAGATAATAATTGAGAAGGTCATAAGTATGACGAAGACCAGGGTAATAGATTGGAGAAAAGCTGATTTTGAGGAGCTGAGAATAGAACTGCAATGGGAAACATTTAAAATGGTGTTCAACAGAGTCCAGGAAAAATATATTCTGCTAAAAAACAAAACAAAATAAGCACTAATGAGACACCATGGATGAATAAAGCCATAAGTCAACATGGATTTACAAAAGGTAAATCATGCTTGACTAATCTACTGGAATTTTTTGAGGATGTAACTGGGAAAATAGATAAGGGAGAACCAGTAGATGTGGTGTATTTGGACTTTCAAAAGGCTTTCGATAAGGTCCCACATAAGAGATTAGCGTGTAAAGTTAAGGCACATGGGATTGGGGGCAAGGTATTGACTTGGATAGAGAACTGGTTGGCGGACAGAAAGCAAAGAGTAGGAATTAATGGGCCTTTTTCCGAGTGGCAAGCAGTGACTAGTGGGGTACCTGCAGGGATCGGTCCTTGGACCCCAGCTATTCACAATATACATTAATGATCTAGATAAGGGAACTAAATGTAATATCTCCAAGTTTGCAGATGACACAAAGCTGGGTGGGAGTGTGTGCTGCGAGGAGGATACCGAGAAACTCCAGGATGATTTGGACAGGTTGGGTGAGTGGGCAGAAGCGTGGCAGATGCAATATAACGTGGATAAATGCGAGGTTATCCACTTTGGTGTCAAAAACAGAAAGGCAGACTATTATCTGAATGGCAATAGATTGGGAGAAGGGGAAGTGCAACGAGACCTGTGTGTCCTTGTGCACCAGTCGCTGAAGGTAAGCATGCAGGTGCAGCAGGCGGTGAAGAAGGCAAATGGTATGTTGGCCTTCATAGCGAAAGGGTTTGAGTATAGGAACAGGGATGTCCTGCTGCAGTTGTTCAGGGCCTTGGTGAGACCACACCTTGAGTACTGTGTGCAGTTTTGGTCGCCTTATCTGAGGAAGGATGTTCTTGCCATGGAGGGGGTTCAGCGAAGATTCACAAGGCTGATACCTGGGATGGCAGGAATGACATATGAGGAGAGATTGGGTCGATTGGGCTTATACTCACTGGAGTATAGAAGAATGAGAGGGGATCTCATCGAAACATATAAAATTCTGACAGGTCTGGACAAACTAGATGCAGGAAGAATGTTCCCGATGGTCGGAGAGTCCAGAACCAGGGGTCATAATCTAAGGATAAGGGGTAAGCCATTTAGGACAGAAATGAGGAAGAATTTCTTCACCCAGAGAGTGGTGAACCTGTGGAATTCTCTACCACAGAAGGTAGTTGAGGCCAAGTCATTAAATATATTCAAGAATGAGTCAGATATATTTCTTAAAGCTAAAGGTATCAAGGGATATAGGGAGAAGGCAGGTACAGGGTACTGAGTTTGGATGATCAGCCATGATCTCATCGAATGGCGGAGCAGGCTCGAGGGGCTGAATGGCCTACTCCTGCTCCTATCTTCTATGTATCTATGGTATAAGGGAAAAGTTGAGGGTATGGAAAGAGGCATACATTAAGTACATGGACAGCAGGGGAGAGCATAAGCGAGATTAGGAGAGAAGTAAAAAAAAAACCAATTAGGAAGGCAAAGAGGAACTATGAAATTAAATTATCAAGGAACATAAAACAAAATAGTAAAATATTTTATAGGCACATAAATTAAAAAAGGAAGGTCGGGATGGAATTAGGGCCACTAAGGGATGGACAGGATAATACCACAGGCAACGATAGAGAGATGGCAGAAATATTAAATAATTACTTTGCTTCAGTATTTACCAGGGAGATAGAACAGGTGGACATGACATTGGATCATGAGATTAGTAATGAAATAAATGCATTTAAAATAAAAAGAGGAGATATATTAAATAAACTAATCAAACGCAAAGTCCGGATGGATTACATCCGCGCATTTTAAAAGAATCTAGGGAAGAGATATAGGCATTACTACACATATTTAATAATTAGTTAAAAAAAGGTGTAGTGCCAGAGGACTGGCAGTTAGCTAATGTAATGCCTATATTTAAGAAGGGAGAGAGAACATGTCCAGGGAACTACAGACCAGTCAACTTAACATCGGTGGTAGGAAAAATAATGGAATCCCTACTAAAGGAGAAAATAGTAGAATATCTAGAAGCCAAAAGTATAATAATGAATAGTCAGCATGGATTTCAAAAGGGAAAGTCTTGCTTGACCAACCTCATTGAATTTTCTGAAGAGGTAACAGAGAGAGTAGACAAGGGTAATGCGGTAGATGTAATTTATCTAGATTTTCAAAAGGCCTTCGATAAGGTACCCCATAATAGACTAATGAATAAGGTCAGAGAATGCGGAGTCAGGGGACAAGTCGCAGAATGGATAGCTAGCTGGCTTCATGACAGAAAGCAGAGAGTAGGGGTAAAAGGTAGCTATTCACTGTGGCAGAAGGTGGGTAGTGGTGTTCCACAAGGATCAGTGCCTGGACCACTGTTGTTCACAATTTATATTAACGATTTAGGCTTTGAAATCAAAAACACAATTTCTAAATTTGCGGATGACACCAAATTAGGGAGGATAGTCAATACTGAGGAGGACTGCAACAAATAACAGGACATTAATAAACTTGCAGAATGGGCATATAATTTGCAAATGAATTTCAACACAGATAAATGTGAGGTATTACATTTTGGTAGGAAGAATATGGAGAGTGTGAGTCTGGGTGGGGTAGAGGAGCAAAGGGATCTCGGAGTACAAATGCACAAATTGCTAAAAGTAGCGACACAAGTTATCAAGGCCATAAAAAAAGCAAACCAAGCACTAGGGTCTATTTCTAGAGGGATAGAAGTGAAAAGTAGTGAAGTTATGCTAAACTTGTATCGAACCTTAGTTAGACCACACTTGGAGTACTGCGTACAATTCTGGTCACCATATTATAGAAAGGATATAGAGGCACTTGTGAGGGTGCAGAGAAGATTTACAAGGATGATACCAGAATGCGAGGGTATACCTGTCAGGAAAGGATGAACAGGCTGGGTCTCTTTTCTCTTGAAAAAAGAAGGCTGAGGGGTGAACTAATAGAGGTCTTTAAAATTATGAAAGGTTTTGATAGAGTAGATACAGAGAGAATGTTTCCACTTGTGGGGAAGAGCAAAACTAGAGGCCATCAATATAAGATAGTCACCAAGAAGTCCAATAGGGAATTCAGAAGAAACTTCTTTTCCCAGAGAGTGGTGAGAATGTGGAACTCGCTCCCACAGGGAGTGGTTGAAGCGAATAGTATAGATGCATTTAAGGGGAGGCTAGACAAGCACATGAGGGAGAAGGGAATAGAGGGCTACGCTGATAGATTTAGATGAGGAAAGACGGGAGGAGGCTCGAGTGGAGCATAAACATCGGCATTGACTGGTTGGACCAAATGGCCTGTTTCTGTGCCGTATATCCTGTGTAGTCCTATGTAATATATCGGCCATTCCTTCAAAGCCGCTGGGTCAAAATCCTGGAACTCCCAATAGCAGTGCTGTGGGAGTAGCTTCATCACACGGACTGCAGTGGTTCACCACCTTCTCAAGGGCAACAAAAGGTTGGCAATAAATGTCGGCCTTGCCAGCGCTGCCCACATCATGTGAATAAATGAAAATAAAAATTTGGAGCACTGGTGTTGCTGCTGACATTTGGGTGGTGGACAATATTCACATTGTTGTCCTGGGTCTACAGGCCGTTGCTCAGTAACCCACCCGAGACATGGAACGATTCACGTCTCTGCATTCAAACAGAACGAGCGGCGCAAGATTCACATAAACAGCGAACGTTGTGAAATTCTGGAATCGATACAAGACGTGGTATTGCGCCAATAAAATGGAGCCGCTAGACCGAGTGACGCTTACAAGCACGACAGCCCCGTGAATAATAATATCAGCCGACTGCATCCTCGGCAGTATCTCGTTCATACTTTGTATAGTAGCCAAGGGCAGAGTAACACTCAGAGTGTGAGCTGGTATCGACGGAACTCCAGTCTGTAAGATCGACAGGGTAGAGAAAATGCTGCCACTTGTGGGGCGAGACCAGAACTAGGGGCCATCAATATAAGATAGTCACCAATAAATCCAATCGGGAATTCAGGAGAAACTTCTTTACCCAGAGAGTGGTGAGAATGTGGAACTCGCTACCACAGGGAGTGGTTGAGGCGAATAGCACAGATGCATTTAAGGAGAAGCTAGACAAACACACGAGGGAGAAAGGAAGGAAGGATCTGTTGATGGGGTGAGATGATGTACGGTGAGAGGAGGCTCGTGGGGAGCAAAAACACCGACCGGTTGGGCTGCATGGCCTGTTTCTGTGTTGTAAATACTATATAATACCACGTAACTAAAACAGCCTCTATTTGCTTTATATAACATTTTCAAAGCTGAGGTGATGCAGCAAACCAGATGTTCAATTTCTTCCTGTCAAAAGAGCTGAGCGTACCTTCCTCAGTCAGTGCGCGCCATTGTCTGAAGATCATGTGATACCACACTATATCAAGGCAAGGGATAATACAGTGAAACATCACATAGGGCTGGATTTTCAATGACCCATGGAGTCGGGTTTGGAGGCGTGTGGGGGGTTAAAGTTGCAGATTCGGGGGTCCCGACCCCATCCCGATTCCATTCCGCCTCCACGCAATTTTGACAAAATCGGTCGTGGGGTTCCCGACTCCGTCCCGCTTCCAAGAGGCGGGAGAGGCCAGTAAAGCCCTTAACAAGCCCTAAATTGGCTCTGTAATGCCATTTTGAAACGTTTTAGCTAGTTTAACCCTTTTCCGACGTGAAGTACGCCTGATGTGAAACACGCCAGTGAAACCTGGCGGGAGCACAAGTGGATAGCTGACTATCAGCTGCAGGTCCACTATTACAACGGAGATGTGATGAAGGTAGTAGTAATATTGTGATGAAGGTAGTAGTAGTATTAGGTCTGAAAGTCGCCTCTCTCTCTCTCTCTCTCTCTCTGAGATGAGCATTTTGCATCCAGGTCCTCTCACAGCAAAGGCCAGGCAATCTCTGAGACCAGGCAGTCAGTCTCTGACCTGCAATGATGACATCATCAGAGGCGACTTTCAGACTGAAACCACTAATTGGTTCATGGGTTCCTACATGCTGGAACTCAATTGCCCAATTAAGTGAAAATTGCATCATTCAGCCACATTAATCTGGAGTCGGGGGGGCAACACGAAATGCGGATAACACAACCCCAACCCGACCCCAAGACAAAATCCAGCCCATAGTGTTTGACAGGAGTGGGGCAGATTTTGAGCAGTAGTTTGGCGACGGGTTTGGGGGGGGGGGCGGGTAATGGGGGTGTGAGGAAGAGTTAGAGAGGTGGCAACAACAACCTGTGTTGATATAGTGCCCTTAACATAGGAACATGTTACAGTAGTTAAAACAAAAATTGACACCGAGGCAGGGCAGATGTTAGGGCAGGTGACTAAAAGCTTGGTCAAAGAGGTAAGTTTTAAGAGGGGTCTTAAAGGAGAGAGAGGCAGAGAGGTTTAGGGAGTGAACTCCAGAGCTCAGGGCCTAGACGGCCAATGGCGGGGCGAAGGGAGTGGGGGATATGCTGAAAGTCAAGAGTTGGAGGAACGCAGAGTTCTCGGTGGGTTGTAGGGCTGGCGGAGGTTACAGATGGTGTGGTCAAAAAGGTAGATGTCGAGGGATTTTTGAAGGTGGGGGGGCGAGATGTTAGTACGAATTGAGTGTAATCAGAAACCAGTGGGGAAGGGTCCATTCCTACACTTGTGTCTGCTTTTCCCCTCTCCGCGAATTGGAACCATGCGATCAAATCGAAAGGCTGTCGGAAAGCTGTCTGGTACTCGACTGGCACACAAGGAGCGAAGCCCACATGAGCCCGATCAGATAAATGTTATTCCATTATTTGCGCGTCCCGGGCTAGCTCAGCGCTGCCTGAATAACTCCAAGCTCGTCGTCCTCTGCGCAGTTACAGGAGGGTTGGCCGCTCTGGTTTGACGTATTCCTGGAGGTTGCATCACATGACCGCCCGGCCCGGCCCCCATGTATCCCCCTCATTGGTCGCCCGAAAGTTCCATCCTCACGACGCCCCGCCTTCCCACGCCCAATCGGAAAGTGAACGCTCTTCGATACCCGATTGGAGGATTCTTGACTGTCATCCAAGCAGCCTTTTCTCCCATCTACAATACTTTTATAACTAAGAGCAAAAAGTGCTCAGAGAAATTTTTTTAAAACACCCAATTTTGCTTCACGCCCCCTATGATTTTCCTCCCGGATTGGTGGCAGCAGAGATTAATCCTTAATTCCTGGAGATTCCCTAAATGATGGCTAATTTTAAACCTTAACGAGTCGTGACAAGTTTTCTGGGAAATAAAACAAAAATGACGTTACATTTTCCAAATAATCGAATGAAACTCGACTTTCTGTAGATTGAGGTGACGTATAAATATTTGCGAGGGGTTCCTTGGCGGTTAGAAGTCAGTGGCCACCCTTAAATCTACTGGGCAGACGTCCTTTGCCAATCTCCCACAGTAATGGCTGGGAATTCGGCCTTCAGTTTTTAGTCAGCCTTTCTTTGGAGTTGGTGAACCTGCGTCTCACGCTTCACCCGTGGATTCGCTGAAATGCCAATCGCCATTTTCCCCCATTGTAGCCGAGAGGCCGAAAAGCCTTTTCGTTTTCCACCCCACCCCGACCCCCCAAATCCTTCCTGTTGCCCGGGAGAGGAAATGGCTCATTCCTATCGTAACAGCCCCACTGTGTGGCCACTGGGGGCAACTGCAGATGCCAGCTCTGTACTGAGGCGGAGGGGGAGGTGAGGGGGCATCACCTGGCCAGCCTGCGTGTCGGAGAACTGGGCTTGAAGATCTGTGGGCCGCAACCCCAGCGGCTAGCTTAGGCACCCCGGCGCCCAGTGCCCCCCCCCCCCCCCCCCACCACTGAGGGGCTCAGTGCATCTAATTTTGCGTGGGGCAGGCGGGCACCTGTGCCACTATGGGTGCATCTCCAGTGTACACCTGTTCCATGCAGCCCAGCATTGCAAGGAGGGGTGGGGGGGCTGTCCAGGCCCCCTCCCCCCCCCACCCCCCAAGGACCATTCTTTGGGGAGGTGTAGGCGTCGCACTCTCTAGTTTTTTTTTGTAATATAAAAAATTATGAATTTTACCAGCCTCCAGCACTACACCGGGTCCCGAATCAGCAACCTGGAGCTCCCAATCTCGGGAGTCCCAGCTCCCATCCCGCCCCCGATCGTGTTTTCCTTATAAGGGCGCAGGTGGATGCTCCGCCCCCCCCCCCTCCCCCCCCTTGTAAGGCATGTCGGGGAATCCCAGAAAAGGAGTGTAACACATCACAGCCTGCCTGTTATCCTGTCTGTATTACAAAAGAAGAAGAAAGACTTGCATTTCTATAGCACCTTTCACTACCTCAGGACGCCCCAAAAGCGCTTTACAGCCAATGAAGTACTTTTTGAAGTGTAGTCGCTGTTGGAATGTTAGGAAACGCAGCAGCCAATTTGCGCACAGCAAGCTCCCACAAACAGCAATGAGATAATGACCAGATCATCTGTTTTTTAGTGATGTTGATTGAGGGATAAATATCGGCCCCAGCACACCGGGGAGACCTCCCCCCCCTCCCCCGCTGCTCTTCGAAATAGTTCCATGGGATCTTTTACGTCCACCTGGAATGTCTGACGTATGTCAAAAAAATTAAATGACTAATCCATCCCATGGCCTAGGACCAAAGACAATATTGATTCTTCCACTAACTATGCAAATATTTTGATAAAAACCTTCAACAGGAAAGTAAGTTGACAGTCAGCACTGACATGTAAATAAGATTGAACAAATGGCCCATCTATTTATCGTGGTTTGCAGTCAAGGTTGAATTCCTTCTCCGATGTTCTAACCCTGATTCTGCACAGGGTTCAAAGGGAAGGAATGTCCAAGGAGTCATTTTTGATCCAAGTATTCCACAAAATCTACGTGGAAAATATATAATTAAAAAAAAAACCTCGGAATTTCCTGCCCCGACAGTCCGCCAGTTTGCGTGTCCTTCACTTTTGGCCACATATAACTGACAGGGAGCGGCCCCCTGTATTCCAGAGTGGCTCCATCCAGTTTAATGGGGGTTCACATTGGCCTGGGACTCCGGTGGGAGTCACCTGACCCTAGAGAAAGCCATTCCCCGCTGGGAGCACTTCATACTTCACTGGTGGTGTGTTTTCCCGGGAATGAGATGACTTGGGATTGACTTCCAGGCAGGCCGGAGATTTCAGCCCCCATTACGGTGAGGTAGCCCAGTGATGCCGCTGCAGGGTCCCTGAAGGGTAGCAGGCCCTAAAAGGTGGGTGTCCACTCGGGGGGCAAGAAATTCAACACTTTTTTTAAAACATAAAGCACAGGACCAGGATAAGACCCAAATGAATTACATAGGGCCTGGATTTTCAATGACCCGTGGAGTCGGGTTTGGAGGCGTGTGGGGGGTTAAAGTAGCAGATTCGGGATTCCCAACCCCATCCCGCCTCCAACTCGCCTCCACGCAATTTTGATAAAATTGTGTGCAGTGTTCCCGACTCCGTCCCGCCTCCAAGAGGCGGGAGAGGCCATTAAAGCCCTTAACAAGCCCTAAATTGGCTCCGTAATGCCATTTTGAAATGTTTTAGCTAGTTTAACCCTTTTCTGACGTGAAGTACGCCTGATGTGAAACACGCCAGTGAAACCTGACGGGAGCACAAGTGGATAGCTGACTATCAGCTGCAGGTCCACTATTACAACGGAGAATTGATGAAGGTAGTAGTAGTATTAGGTCTGAAAGTCGCCTCTGATGCTGCTGCATTGAATGTCTTCAGAGACTGCCGGGGCCTTTGGAGGACCTGGATGGAAAAAAATTCTCTCTCTCTCTCAGATGCCTCTCTCTCTCTCTCTCTCAGATGGTGCTCATTTTGCATCCAGGTCCTCTCACAGCAAAGGCCAGGCAATCTCTGAGACCAGGCAGTCTCTGACCTGCAATGATGACATCATCAGAGGCGACTTTCAGACTGAAACCACTAATTGGTTCATGGGTTCCCACATGCTGGAACTCAATTGCCCAATTAAGTGAAAATTTCATCAATCTGCCACATCCAATTGCAGGCGGGTGAATAACACGAAATGCGGATGACACGACCCCAACCCGCCCCTGTATCAAAATCCAGCCCATAGTGTTAACAGCACCGAAACAGGCCATTCAGCCCAACTGGCCCGTGCTCCACACGAGCCTCCTCTCACCCTCTCCATCTCGCCCTATCAGCATATCCTTCTATTCCTTTCTCCCTCTAGCTTTCCCTTAAATGTATCTCTGTTATTCGCCTCAACCACTCCCTGTGGGAGCGAGTTCCACATTCTCACCACTCTCTGTGTGACGACGTTTCTCCTGAATTCCCTGTTGGATTTATTAATGACTATCTTATATTGATGGCCCCTAGTTATGGTCTCCCCCCCACAAGTGGAAACACCTTCTCTATGACTGCCCCTATCGAACCCCGACATAAATCTTAAAGGTCTCTATCAGGTCACCCCCTCAGCCTTCTCTTTTCGAGAGAGAAAGGAGCCCCAGCCTGTTCAATCTTTCAATGTTCTGAGAATGCAAAAATTGAGGGAGATGTAGGGAAAGATTTCTCATGCCTCTCTTAATAGTTGCCGTGATTTTAAAATTCAACGGACTGGACAAATGTAATCTCCGTGTGGAAATCAGCAGGTTTTCCAAAGCAAAGACATCGTTGTGGAGCCGGCGTGTGGACTCAAGAGGCTGAACCCAGGCTGACTGCTTCTTGTATAATTATATATTTTTCCCCCCCCCCCTGGACACTGGACAATATTCTGCGGGAATTTCCTTTCCCTTTAAGTTCTGTGCATTTCTCCGTACTCTCGGAGTTTTATTTTTGCCACTCAGAGGGGGGTGAATCTTCGGAATTCTCTACCCCAGAGGGCTGTGGAGGCTCAGTCGTTGTGTATATTCACGCCAGAGATCGGTAGATTTTTGGATATAGAGTCATAACGGCACAGAAGGAGGCCATTCGGCCCATCGAGTCCGTGCCGGCTCTCTGTAGAGCAATCCAGTCAGTCCCATTCCCCCGCTCTATCCCCGTAGCCCTTCAAGTTTATTTCCCTCAAGTGCCTATCCAGTCTCCCCTTGAAAACATTGAGTGTCTCCGCTGCCACCACTTCCCGTCAGCAGCGAGTTCCAGGTCCTCTCCACTCGCCGCGTAAAAAAGTTTTTCCTCACCTCCCCTCTGTATCTCTTGCCCAAAACCTTAAATCTGTGTCCCCTAGTCCTTGTACCATCAACTAGTGGGAACAGCCTTTCCCCGCCTAGCCTATCCAAACCCGTCATAATATTGTACACCTCTATCAAATCACCCCTCAACCTCCTTTGCTCTAATGAAAACAAATCCAGCTTCTCCAACCCTTCTGACGTAAGAAAACTACTAGGCACTTGGTCTAAGCGTTAAACAAAGCTTTAATCAACTGTTTTACAACATGGAGGTCTAGTTGTGTCCTTCACGAGTTCCTGTTAAGAATGTCCTGCGCAAGCTGGGCCCGTGCCCGAGTATTTATACTCTCCCTGGACAGCGCCATCCGCAGGCCACTCAGTATTATTTCATAAGTCATGAATGACAGATTCATGTCACCGTCCTTGTAGCTAAGATCCCCACCCATCCCCGGAACCATTCTGGTAAATCTCCTCTGCACCCTCTCAAGGGCCTTCACATCCTTCCTAAAGTGTGGTGACCACAACTGGACTCATTAAGGGAATCAAGGGATAATGGGGATTGGGCGGGAAGGTGGAGTTGAGGTAGAAGATCAGCCATGATCTTATTGAATGGCCGAATGGCCTACTCCCGCTCCCATATCTTATGTTCTTATGTACTGATTGTTCTATACTTTTGCTGAAATTTTGAAGGTGTGACTTCCACTTTTTTATGCCCTTCATTCTGGGAGCAGCATTGAAGTGCGACACTTTAATCGATCGAACCAAGGCAACAATAGCAGTGCAAACAGAAATGGAGGTTAATGCCTTCTAGGAAACCCTCAGTCTCATCCAAAGATACAGGCCTCAGCCAGTAATTCAGTCACCATGTAAATGCTGGCGTTTACGCCACAGTGTGTTGTGGGAGTGTTGAATGAGCATCTTGACTGCTGTTTTTCCGGCCTGTGTTTTTATGCTGGGTTTCTCATGCTGGCAGGGTTTGTGATCCACGGTTTCTGAGCTTGCAATCTACAGCTGGTATTTATATCGCGCCCTCAAATGTGGGAAAAAGTGTCCCAAGGGTGCTTCAGGGAGGCGTAATCAAAAAAACAGCAGTGGACGCCGAGCCAAGGAAGGAGATATTCGGAGGAGGCGGCCAAAAGCTTAAGTCAACGAGGTGGGTTGTAAGGAGGGTCTTGAAGGAGGTGGAGAGGTTTAGGGAAGGAATTCTAGGGAACGGGGCCCAGGTCGCCCTCTTCACAGCTGCCAATGGTGGGGTGAAGGGAGGGTGTCGATGCACAAGAGGCCAGAGTCCGAGGTGTGGAGTGCTTGGCTCAGGGGTTGGTTGTATGAGGGCTGAAGGAGGTTACAGAGGAGGGGTTGGGATGCAAGGCCAATGAAGCGATTTAAACTCATAGTCAGTGATGAGGGGGGAGTGCTGCATTTTTTGCACTTCAGATGAATTCTGACACCAAGGCGCAAATGGGCAGAGTGTTAGTGGTGCTGCGCCCATTAATACCTCAAAATTGCACCGAGTTGGGGGGGGGGTCTCGTGTACATCTTCGCCCGCCATCTACACACGCGTGCACTGGATCGTGATCAGGAGCAGTAGGAATCCTGACCGATCTTCCCTCTCCTTTGCTCAGGAGCACTGGGATTTTTTTAAAAAATTCATTCACGGGATGTGGATGTCGCTGGCAAGGCCGGCATTTATTGCCCATCCCTAATTGCCCTTGAGAAGGCGATGAGCCTCCTTCTTGAGCCACTGCAGTCCGTGTGGTGAAGGTACTCCCACTGTGACTTTGTCGTAGCAGTTTTGGTACAACTGAGTGGCTGGCTGGGCCATTTCAGTGGGCTGTTAAGAGTCAACCACATTGCTGTTGTCTCGGGTCACATATAGGCCAGACCGGGTAAGGACAGCAGATTTCCTTCCCTAAAGATGGGTTTTTACGACAATCACCATTACTGATACTAGTTTTTTTTTTATTCCAGCTTTATTTAATTAACTGAACTTAAATTCCACACAGCTGCCGTGGCGGGATTTGAACTCACGTCTCCGGATCATTCACCCAGGCCTCGGGATTACTGGTCCAGTAACATAACCACTGTGCTACCGTACCCGTACACGTTGTCGAACACGTGCGCGCACTTTCCAGCAGTCACTGGATAGTGATGGGGAGCAGTAGGAATCCTTGCTCGGGAGCACTGGGATTTACTGTTCGTCCGCTCGTCATCACTCCAGCTGAGTGGACGCCACTTAACCCATCGCAGGCCGCGGCGCGGATCGCTCCTGGGATCTTGCTAGCTCCTGTGGCTGAGTTCCACCAGTGACGCACCGGCTGAGGACCTCAGAGGAGTGCTGGTGTTGCCCCTTTAACGTTAAAAGAGGCGCAAGTCCTTACGGCTGGGGAGGGAGAACACGGCAGCGGCCCACTGTTGTCACGACGACATCCCCCTATGTCATGATGCATTGATGCGTCTTCGTGCAAATTGTCTCTCTGACTGCTTGGCAGGCAGAGAAAAAAACAAGGCTGTCAAGCCAAACACGTCCCCGCGCAGACGTTGCCCCTTTAAATAACCCTTAAAGTGGTAGGTACTTGGGAGTGTTCCGTTTTGTACACAAACCAGACAGCAGATGGTGCTGAAAGATTGAGCTCTGTGCTGTTGATGCTGCTTCTCAGATTAATAGAAAAAAGCTCTGGAACCTTGCAAAAGTTATTTTGCCTGTCACAAAGATCGGGGGGTTTGAAGGACGGGTATTGCATTTTGATAATTCATATACCGCCTTGTCTTGAAGGTCTGAGTGACATGAGCAATGAGTCAAGTGAAACTCTACCCTATAATTATTGATCGATAATCTGAGGTTAACCACAAACAGAGACACCTTAAATAACAACTGCAGTACATTCTGGGCTCGAACCATTCGGTCCATTCCCCTCTCTTCCTGTTATAGCACCTGCACCCCCCCCCCCCCCCGCCCCCCCTCATCCCAATTTTCTCTCCTCCACTCCTGAAGGTGCTGCCTCATGCCCAGATACTCGAGAGTGGGAATACTGACGTGCTCCAGAGACCATTCTTCATGTCTGAGCCTAGTCAGCGGGTGTCGGCCGGCTGTTCCACCAGGAGTGCCTCACAGCCCAGCCAGATTCTCCCTCGCATGCAGACGTGCATTTTCCACAGGTGTGGTGACAACCAATTGATATTTTCCCTTCGCTGGGCCAGAGGTAGTGAGCCAGTTGTAGTGACCTTTCTAGTATCTCATCATTCGTATATGTAGGACCTTATCACGCTGCAACGTCTCCAAGCCCTTTGCACAATGAATTACTTGAAGTGCAGTGACTGTCCTCCAAGTCTGGCCTCTTGCGCCTCCCTGATTTTAATCGCTCCACCATTGGCGACCGTGCCTTCGGCTGCCTGGGCCCTAAACTCCC
The DNA here is from genome assembly GCA_030390025.1 of Squalus acanthias. Taxonomy (NCBI): domain Eukaryota; kingdom Metazoa; phylum Chordata; class Chondrichthyes; order Squaliformes; family Squalidae; genus Squalus; species Squalus acanthias. The sequence continues at coordinate 63,080,132 of CM059442.1, forward strand.
TCCCTAAACCTCTCTACCTCTCTCCTCTCCTTTAAGACGCTCCATAGAACCTACCTTTTGGCCACCTGTCCCAATATCTCCTTGTGTGGCTCGGTGTCAAATTTTGTTTGATAATCGCTCCTGTGAAGCGCCTTGGGACGTTTTGCCACGTTAAAGGTGCTGTGTAAAGAAAGAAAGATTTGCATTTGTATAGCGCCTTTCACAACCACTGGATGTCTCAAAGCGCTTTACAGGCAATGAAGCACTTTTGAAGTGGATGCAAGTTGTTGTTGTTATGTGGACAAGTGTGGCAGTTGTTCTGTTGTTGTTTGCTGGTATCAGATGAGGGAGGAACCTTGGCCGTGGCATTGAAATACTTTGGGCTGTTCAATGGCCGCCCGAACCACTACAACAGGCAGACAGGGCCTCAGTTTAATGCCTCGTCCAAAGAATGGCACCTCTAACAGTGCAGCGCTCCCTCAGTACTGCTGGAGTGTCAGCTTGGATTATGCGCTGAATGTGAGGCTCAAACAGCAACATACAGCGCCTTTAACGTAGTATAACATCCCAAGGGGCTTCACAGGAACGGTATCAGAGAAAATTTGCCACCGCGTCACATAAAGAGACATTAGGACAGGTGATCAAACGCTTGGTCAAAGAGGTAGGTTTTAAGGAGCATCTTCAAGGAGAAGCAGAGAGGTTTAGGGAGGGAATTCCAGAGCTTAGGGCCTCGGCAGCTGAAGGCACGGCCGCCAACGGTGGAGCGATGAAAAATCCGGGGATGCGCAAGTGGCCAGAATTGGAGGAGCGCAGAGATCTCGGAGGGTTGCAGAGCTGGAGGAGATATGGAGGGGTGAGGCCGTGGAAGGATTTGAAACTGAGGATGGGGATTTTAAAATCGCGGCGTTGCTGGAACGGGAGCCAATGCAGGTCAGCGAGCACAGGGGATGATGGGTGAAAGGGACTTGGTGCGAGTTAGGATACGGGCAGCAGAGATTTGGAAGCCACAACCTTCTGAACCAGAGATCAGTGTCCCACCAAATGAGCCAAGCTGACTCTACTGCTGCTGCCATGCCAGCTGAACGCATCTAAAAATTGGCATGGACCATGATTGACCCTGGGATTTTCCTCATCTATTTGGATCTGTTCCACTTGTAACAGAGATCTCCAGTTGGCCTGAGTGCAGAGAGAATGAGAGCATCTGAAATGAATGTGGGCAGAAAGGCAGGACAGCACTTGAGTCTGTAAGGAAGTACAGGAGGGAGTGTCGGGGGGTGAAACCAAGTGTTAGCGAGCTTGGCAAGACCACCACAAGCGTGCCGATAGAGAGTCGGGCACAGTCCTGCCCCAGGAGCACCAGATTACACGCTTTAAAAAAAAAGCTACCCGTTGGCTAATTTTACCACAAAATTCTTGAAACTGCCCGGCACCCTTCCACTGCTCCACCTCCTCCTCCTCCTCCAAAGCAGCATAAGTAAAGCGAGGTCTGTTGCCCCCATATTGTGGACGTACAAAACAATGGCACTGCAGGGGCGATGGGGGCCCAACGTCACTTGACCGACCCAGTGGAAACAGGAGAGGACGAAGAAAGAGAAAGGTTCAGAAATAGCCTCAAAAACGCTGCTGCAAATCTTACTGTCGGGCTTTTATGCAAATGGAACAGAAAATATGGCGGGCGAGTAAAGTCGATGCGTTATCGCCCGTTTTGCGACACGGCCAAAGACCAATTTCACCCCCATTCTGCCGTCGCTGCCTTTAAAGTCGGATCTAATTTCATCGCTGCGGGTTTCAATTCACTCTACTTTCAGCAAACATAGCGACTCACCTCGATTCTTGCCCGTGCTATTTCAACTCGGACGTTAAGCCATTCAAACGGGTTAATGGGAGCGCTAAAAATAGCACGCAGCGGGCACTAAACCCTCAAAAGAATAGGATGTCATCCCTTTAACGGAGATTTTTTTGCCAGCTCACTTGAGCTCAGGCTAACCTTTTCTCTTATTCAACATGCAAGCTGCATACAGAGAGGGATGAAAGATTGGAAGGGAGGAGTATAATTACAATCCTCATGATAAAGCATCTCTTGGCATATATTCAGGAGTTTATATAACTGTATAATTCTCTTCCAGCCTCTCACCATCTTGTTACATTACAAAGACAATTAGATTTTTGATGTGGTCAATTTTTTTTTGGAGTCTCCAGTCACAATGCAGATAATTAACTGATGTTACTTTCTTTTTGTTTAAGCCGGTGGATGGGGTGCCAATCAGCAGGATTCCGCTTGATCGGCACCCCATCCACCACCTTAAACATTCACTCCCTGTACCGTGGCTGCAGTGTGCACCATCTACAAGATGCACCGCAGCAACTCGCCAAGGCTTTCTCCCAAACCAGCGAACCTCTTCCACCTAGAAGGACAAGGGCGGCCGACGCATGGGAACACCACCGCCTCCGATTTCCCCTCCAAGTCACACACCATCCCGACTTGGACATATGTCACCGATCCTTCACCGTCACTGGGCCACAATCCCGCCTGAGCTGCCGACCTAATGGGCAATTAATGAGTCACGGCAATTATTGAGTTTTCTTTTCAATGGCCGTTCTTTTTAAAATATTCCCAGTTGCAGCGCACCCCGGTGAAGCAGTGTGTGCTGCCAGGGAGTTAGTCAAGGGCACCTTCCCAGAGAGCTCCTGTTCCCCAATGGTCGTGCGTTTGGTGCTTATGAAGCATCCCTTTCCTTTCCCCTTTTTCGCTTCTTAGTCAAGCTAATCCTTGAATTGAAGTCATTGATGGATTCAATTCCGTTGAGAGGCTTGACCATGGTAAGTACTTCCATGCCTCACTCTCCTCAGCCAAATCTCACAGGATTATCCTGCAGGATAAGCCTCTCACATCAACGAGACTGAATCCGTGGTTTTCGGCTATCCTGCCCATAATCAGCTGTGTTCCCTCGCCACTGACCCCGATCCCACTCTCCAGCAACTCACTGAGGCTGAGTCACGCCACGCGAAATCTTGACGGGTTGTTCAACCCGGAGCTGTGCTTCAAAGTCCGCAGACTCATCATCAGCGAGACTGTTTACTTTCACCTCCGTAACATCGCCGGCCGCAGCCTCAGCTCACCCAACAAAACCCGAGCCATGCTTTTTTATCTCTTTCAGACTTGATGCCTCCGAAATCCCTTTTTACGACCCCCTCCCCCGCCCTCCCCCAACGCCCCGCACCCTTAATAAATTCCAACTTGTCCAAAATTCAGCTGCCCATATCCTGTCTCACACGAAGTCCTGCTCACCCCGACCCCTCCCCATTCCTTGCTGATCTGCACTAGCTCTTTGTGTAGGATCAATTTAAAATCTTCTCCTTTATCTTCAAATCATTTCATGGCCTCGCCCCACTCTACCTCCGCCTACATTTTACCCCTTCCCAGACCTTTCATTCCCCTGACTCTGGCTTTCAGTGTAGTCCCCCACCCTGAGTCCCTCCCCCCCTTTCCTCCCTTGCCCCGCCCACCTCCCTCCCCTCCCCTCCCCTCACTCTCTCCTCTCCCTCTTCCCACTCCCTCGCCTCCCTCTCTCCTCTCCCCCTCCTCCCATTCCCACTTCCCTCTCCCCCTTCCCTCTCTCCCCTTCCCTCTCCACCTTCCTTCCCCCTCCCTCCCCTCACTCTCTCCTCTCCCTCTTCCCGCTCCCTCCCCTCACTCTCTCCTCTCCCTCTTCCCGCTCCCTCGCCTCCCTCTCTCCTCTCTCTTCTCTTCCCCCTCTCCCGAGGTGAGCGAGAGAGAGATTTGGAGAGAGAGAGTTTGAGATGGTGTGGGAGGTTTGGAAAGAGCTCAAGAAAGTGTGAGAGGGAGTGCAAGATGTGAGGAAGGGTTGTCTATGAGGAAAAGATTGAAGCTTATACTTTGATTAAGTCAGCCACCTCCGTCAAAGAAACTGGAGCAACACTCAAGCTGCCAGGGGAAGAGCAACCAATTGGTGTGCAACCAAATCCTTACACTGACGTTCTGTTAACTTTGTTCATAGGCAACAGAATCTTTGCCAGATTCTGAATCAAATCAACTTACTTTTGTGGAAAAATAGGCCGTTTAAGTGCCTGTAGCCCTCCTTCAACCCCCAAAGAAAGTGTCCCAGAATGGTTATCTGAGTCAGGTATTGTCAGTCATTGCAGAGTTTACTCCCTCGGCATCCCCTGGCCAAATACCGTGTGACCTCTAACGTGCCTAAGCAAGGCTTTGTTGCATCATAACTGCTCGCCATTGCAGCTTGTTTGTTGAAAGTTTGATTTACGTTTTCTTCCATCCTGAACGATTACCGTGGTAACAAGACGCTTTTCCCTGCTCTGATGGACAATCGAAGCAAACTGATTTTTTTTTAATCTACAGCAAACCCTGACTAAACAAACAGCTGTGTAGCACAGAACAGCTGGATTCAGCAATCAAAATCCCTACTCGTCAATAAAGTGTCGAGCACAACGGTGCGAGCGATTTGCCTTGACCCAGCATCGAGTTTAGAAGGCCACCAACGGAGTTGAAGTCCTCTGCATTTTTTTATAAAGTGTGTTCACGCTCCGTATGGAGCAGGTCACTGAGCTCTCAGCTGCTTGTCCAGTGTGCTAACTTACAATGTGTGTCAGCCGTGGCCCAGTGGGCAGCACTCTTGCCTCAGAGGCAGAAGGTTGTGGGTTTAAGCCCCACTCCAGAGACTCGAGCACGTAATCTAGGCTGATGCTCCAGTGCCATAGAGTCATAGGGGGAAAAATTCAGTTGGTTGCGCCTCCCGTTAGCGCCTTAAGAGGGCGCTAATGGGGCGCAAAGCAACTAGCGCCCGGGCGCGGCGATGTTTGCGCCTGCTCGCGAAATAAACTAGACATTTTGCGGCGGCGCTAAACACTACCGCCACGATCCCCTGCGCCGGCAGATCGTGACGTCAGTCGAGTGCGCAACGCCCCAGTAGCGCCCCGGAGCGGATATTGAGTGGCGCCCCCTGCCTTACCGCCTGCCGCTAGCAACGACAGGTTGAGGGGAGTGTTTTGCAGTCAGGAAGGGGCTGGGGGAGCGCTATTTAAAGGCGACCGCTTCCTGCCTTTTTTTGTTGGCGACATTTTTGAACCACGCATTCTGAGAGAGAGAGAGAGAGACTTCTGGAGAGATTCAACGTTGTGTGAAGGAGTTTTGGGTACTGAGCAGCACTTTGCAGGTTCATTTTGATTTGCCCTTCCTTGTATCGATTTAGAAGAGACTGTGGGGGATGCACTCTGAGCTCTTTCCCTGGGCCTCTCCATTGTTCTTTCCAGCAGATTTGATGTACAGGTCTCTCCAGGCCGAGATTCAAGGCTGCAATGAGCAGGATGTGGATGGAAAGAAAGATCAACCCTCCCCTTTAAGAACTGGCCGGGGCCATTGTGTCTGTGTTCCATTGCTGACTGACATCTCATGAGCTCGCCAGCGCTCTGAGTTAGCGCCTCGCTCCTCGGCCTTTGCGCCATAAGACAGATGTGTAGCGCCTGATTTAGCGCTCCAATCACCTCCAGGGGCGCTAAAAGTCAAGTTTGCAGTCGGAGGCGATAATTAGCGCCAGGCGCTAATCTTTGCGCCCAGCCGATAATTGCGCCCCAAACGGGGCGATACTGAATTTTTCCCCCATAGAGTTATACAGCACAGAAAGAGGCCCTTCGGCCCATCGTGTCCGCGCCGGCCATCAAGCCCTGTCTATTCTAATCCCATTTTCCAGCACTTGATCCGTCGCCTTGTATGCTATGGCGTTTCAAGTGCTCATTCTAAATGCCGTCTTTCGGATGAGATGTTAGAACAAGGGCCCCGTCTGCCTCTCAGGTGGATGTGAAAGATCCCATGGCACTATTTTGAAGAAGAGCTAGGGGAGTTCTCCCGGCCAATACTTATCCCTCGATCAATAGAGGGATAGAATTGAGAAGTAGGGAAGTCATGCTAAACCTGTATCGAACCTTGGTTAGACCACACTTAGAGCACTGCGTGCAGTTCTGGTCGCCATATTATAAAAGGATATAGAGGCACTGGAGAGGGTGCAGAGAAGATTTACAAGGATGATACCAGAATGTGAGGGTATACATATCAGGAAAGGATGAACAGGCTGGGTCTCTTTTCTCTTGAAAAAAGAAGGCTGAGGGGTGACCTAATAGAGGTCTTTAAAATTATGAAAGGTTTTGATAGAGTGGATACAGTGAGAGTGTTTCCACTTGTGGGGAAGAGCAAAACTAGAGGCCATCAATATAAGATATTCACTAAGAAATCCAATAGGGAATTCAAAAGAAACTTCTTTACCCAGAGAGTGGTGAGAATGTGGAACTCGCTCCCACAGGGAGTGGTCGAGGCGAATAGTATAGATGCATTTAAGGGGAGGCTAGACAAGCATATGAGGGAGAAGGGAATAGAGGGTTACGCTGATAGAGTTAGATGAGGAAAGACGGGAGGAGGCTCGAGTGGAGCATAAATGCCGGCATAGACTGGTTGGGCCGAATGGCCTGTTTCTGTGTCATGTATCCTATGTAAACATCAACTAAAATTATCACATTGTTTGTGGGAGCTTGCTGTGTGCAGATTGACTGCCGCGTTTCCTACATTACAACTGTTGTCTACACTTCAAAAAGTACTTCATTGGCTGTAAAGCACTTCGGGGTGTCCTGAGGTTGTGAAAGATGCTGGACATATGCAAGTCTTGGTGGCTTGTTGGTCCGTCTGGGGAATTAGATTGTCTTCATCTTCATCTTTAAAAATATCCTGGCTTTACGGACTTCTAAACAGAATCCAAAACCAGCAAAAAGATTGGATCGCTCAAAGTTAAATGCTGAAAGATTACGTTTAATGGAGAGCGTTCAGATAAACTGACTGAACATCAAGTATTAATGTACAGGTTGGTGAGCACTGACCTATTCTGTATGAATTCGTATATGCCGAGTCTGGACTCAACATATTAAGGCGAGAAGCTAAAATTACTGTTGATGTCCATCAGAGGGCAGCAGAGTTAGCAAACGGCTGCAGTTCATCTTTTTATATATATATTTTGATATGCTGTTTTCATTTATTTATAACTTTTAACAACCTACATAAACTGTGATTTATTAACAGTTGGTTTGGAGGGGGAATGAGTTCTATGTATATCTTTCCACAGAGTCAGCATCTTGTGTGCGTTCTAACTGAGGTAGTGCAGGCGGCAGAGTGGGAAGCCCCTTTAACTGGCCCATGTTGGGGTCACAGTGGCCGTGAGTGAGTCTTGTTAATTATTCATGAGCTGCATTTACCTTATGCACAAAAAGCCCGTGGGATGAAAAGGGTGCAAAATGAGCGTGCGTAATTGTGTCCACTCCCCAGTGCATAAAATACCACGGGCAGTTTGAACAGCAGGAGGGAACGAAAGAAAGACTTGCATTTATATAGCGCCTTTCACAACCTCAGGATGTCCCAAAGTGAAAGAAAGATAGTCACTGTTCTGATGTAGGGAAACGCAGCAGCCAATTTGCACACAGCAAGCTCCCACAAACAGCAATGTGACAATAACCAGATCATCTGTTTTTCAGTGCTCTTGGTTGAGGGATAAATATTAGCTAGGACAGCAGGGAGAACTCCCCTGCTCTTCTCCGAAATAGTGCCATGGGATCGGGAGAGAGCAGACAGGACCTCGGTTTAACGTCCGCATCTGAAAGACGTCACCTCCGACAATGCAGCGCTCCCTCAATACTGCTCTGGGAGTGTCAACCTCGATCTTGAGCTTAAGTCTCACTGGAGTGGGATTTGAACCGCACAACTTGATAAGTGGCAGATGAACAGCCGTGTGCAGCAGCAGCTAAATCTCCAGACAACAGCAACGTGCATTTCTGCAATGCCTTTAATGCACAGGGTGACCCAAGGCTGCGGCATCCAGCGCTCCTCATGGTGGAGAGTCAGCACAGAGGCCGATGGAAGCTGTACGCGGGGCTGCGGACAAGGCTTATTAGACCCCATGGATTAGGGAGCTTTCCAGGAACGCAACTGGGAGCTTCTTAGCTGTGCTGTAGCCAACCAGCTCCAAGATGGAGGGGATTGAGTTGGAAGGTGGACGGTTGATACTTCCAGTAGGAATAAGGAGAACATCCAAAGCTCTGCGGCCCGTGTCCTACCTGGCTTCAAGTCCCGTTCACCCATCACCTCCCGTGCTCGCTGACCTACATTGGCTCCCAGTCCAGCAGTGCCTCCAATTTAAAATTCTCATCCTTGTTTTCAAATCCCTCCGTGGCCCTCGCCCCGCCCTATCTCTGTAATCTCCTCCAGCCCAACAACTCTCCGAGATCTCTGCGCTCCTCCAACTCTGGCCTTTTGTGGATCCCCGATTTCCTTCGCCCCACCATTGGTGGCCGTGCCTTCAGCTGCCTAGGCCTTAAGCTCTGGAATTCCCTCCCTAAACCTCTCCGCCTCTCTAGTTCTCTCTCCTCAAAACCTACCTCCCTGTCCTAATATCTCCTATGTGGCTCGGTGTCAAATTCTGTCTTAAAATACTCCTGTGAAGCGCCTTGGGACGTTTTACTACGTTAAAGGCGCTGTATAAATACTTGTTGTTGTTGTTATCTAAGGTGTACTCTATGAAGAATGGCAGGAGCTGCTTGCGATTCCCTGCCCTTTTTCACCCTTAATCCAACCTGAATTTCAGGAGCAGTTGGTCTCAAGGTGATAACCAGACAGTATCTGGAACAGAATAGTTCTGTAAAGTTTCCCGAAGTATTATCAGCTGCACTGGGAGAAGATGGAACTTGAAGCCAATGAATTCAATGACCGCTGCCTCAGGTCGCAGATAGAGAGGGAAGCAAATAAGAAGCAAGTGTCTGGGTGGCTATCTCTTCAAAGCCATGCGAGCTGCCACCATCAAATCTGTGAGGGAACTTGTGAACACAAAGATTGATTTGCCCCCAAGAATCGAAGATACAGAGCAAGGAGTCAGTCTCCATTCCGATCTGTGAATATTCGGAGAAAAGTCTATTACTAGCATTGATGAAGAAAAGAAGGAATTTGCATAGCGCCTTTCACGACCTTGGGATGTCCCAAAGCGCTTTACAGCCAATGAAGTACTTTTTGAAGTGTAGTCCCTGTTGTAATGTGGGAAACGCAGCAGCCAATTTGCGCACAGCAAGGTCCCACAAACAGCAATGTGATAATGGCCAGATAATCTGTTTCAGGTATTGGTTGAGGGATAAATATTGGCCAGGACACCGGGGATAACTCCCCTGCTCTTCTTCGAAATAGTGCCATGGGATCGTTTACGTCCACCTGAGAAGGCAGACGGGGCCTCGGTCTAACATCTCATCTGAAAGACGGCACCTCCGACAGTGCAGCACTCCCTCAGTACTGCACTGGGAGAGTCAGCCTGGCTTATGTGCTCAAGTCTCTTGGAGTGTGACTTAGAACCCACAACATTCTGACTCAGAGGTGAGAGAGTGCTACCCACTGAGCCACGGCTGACACTACAGTTGCCTTAACCTACAGCCCAGCATTTTACAGTGTCCTGCTTGCGATTCTATTACTTGACACCAAATAAGTTTCGGTTGAAGAATTCTGAGGCCTATTCTTGCGTGGGCTGTCCAAGTGTACGAGTGGTCGGCAGTTTTGAGACTTGTTGAAAAATAACCTTTCAGAATCAGTTCTGTATCAGGTTTGTCTTTTTTTCCCCCAGTTCTATATAGGTTTTTTTTTCTGTGTGAATGTTTTTATGCTGTCCAAGGTGAGGCAGGGGAGTATTAGTATTGATCAATGGAACAGTTATTCACTTCAAGACCCCAGTGTCTGAATCAAGCACCCCCAATCTCCGAGAAGTGCCCCGCACTGCGTCAACATGACACTTTCCCGATCGCCCCACCAGCTACTCTGTGACCTCTCTGAGTGAGATTCCCAATTAGTGCAGCATTAGGGCAGTTTTCAGCCGTGGCTCAGTGGGTAGCAGCCTCCTACCTTTGAGTCTGAAGGCTGTGGGTTCAAGTCCCACTCCGAAGTCTTGATAGAACGTAATCTAGGCTGACACACCCGGTGCAGTACTGAGGGAGTGCTGCGCTGTCGGAGGTGCCGTCTTTCGGATGGGATGTTAAAGCGAGGCCTCCGTCTGCCCTCTCAGGCGGATGTTAAAAGGTGGCACGGCACTATTTCGAAGAAGAGCAGGCGAGTTCTCCCCGACGTACTGGCCAATATTTATCTCATTGCAGTTTGTGGGAGCTTGCTGTGTGCAAAATGGCTGCTGCGTTTGCCTATATTACAACAGTGACTACACTTTAAAAGTAGGACATGAGAGGTGCTATGTAAATACAAGTGCTGTAATATTCCGCGATAGGTTGACGAGCTTCTGTAGAGCGCCGTCATTTCCTGTTCCTATTTCCAGAATTCCTGGGTTTTCTTTTTCTTTAATAAGCGAGGGTGATGGTTATATTCAGAGGCAACAAGCCTTTTGTGAAATTGCGATACACATTCTGTTGCCAGCCCCCTGATACTTTGATGCATTTAAGGGGAAGCTAGATAAATACATAGGGAGAAAAGAAGAGAAGGATATGCTGAAGGGGTGAGATGAAGAGGGGGGGGTGGGAGGAGGCACGTGCGGAGCTTAAACACCGGCGTGGGCCGAATGGCCTGTTTCTGTGCTGTAGACTCTATGGCCTGGATGTTAATGAGTGGGTGACGTGGGGGGCAGAGTTTTAGATGGGAAATCTGGCTTTCCTCTTTTGTACTTGACAGGTTCCCCGCCTGGAAGTCAGCCTGATTGACAGGCTTGGCTTCCAGTCAGGCAGGGAGGACTCCGGAGCAGGTGGCAGGAGCAGGTAGGCTCGATCCCCGACCCCAGGGGGGGGGGCGATTCCCGACCCCAGCGGTCTTTGTATCGGATGGGAGGGATTTGAGTCTGATGGGGGTTGAGCTTGGGGAGGGGGCTCGGGGAAGCACTCCTGCTCCTCCTGGCCCACAAGCAGTGATTTAAAGGCACTAGCCTTCTCCCCGAAGCTGTCCTCGCTTCCCTTCAGCTGCCGGGTTTCCCGAGGCCTGGGTAACCCAGCCGGCCACTGTTAAACCCGCAAAGCAGGTTAAATCAGAGGCGGCCAACCTCATTAAAATACTTACATTGGCAGCCCACCTCCTGGGAGCGGGTTGGTTGCCTGCCCCTTGTCCCACATCTGTTAAACCCGGAAGTGGGCGGCTTGGAGGTGGGTTGGGGTCGGCTTTGAGATTAAAATTTTTTTAACATCTGACCTGACCTGACCCGACTCCAACCCATCCATTTTTGGGTGTTAAAATTCAGCCCTATGTAATTCTATGCAACCTTAGGACTTTATTTCATAAGAACATAAGAAATAGGAGCAGGAGTAGGCCAATCGGCCCCTCGAGCCTGCTCCGCCATTCAATAAGATCATGGCTGATCTGATCCTCACCTCAAATCTAAAGAACACAAGAAGTAGGAGCAGGACCCGGCCACTCAGCCCCTGGGCCCACTCCGCCACCCACAGGGCCCTGACCGATCCGAACTCAGCCTCATGTCCAATTTCCTGCCCGCTCCCCGTAACCCCTAATTCCCTTTACTTCTAGGAAACTGTCTATTTTTGTTTTAAATTTATTTAATGATGTAGCTTCCACAGCTTCCTGGGGCAGCAAATTCCACAGACATACTACCCTCTGAGTGAAGAAGTTTCTCCTCATCTCAGTTTTGAAAGAGCAGCCCCTTATTCTAAGATTATGCCCCCTAGTTCTAGTTTCACCCATCCTTGGGAACATCCTTACCGCATCCACCCGATCAAGCCCCTTCACAATCTTATATGTTTCAATAAGATCGCCTCTCACTCTTCTGAACTCCAATGAGTAGAGTCCCAATCTACTCAACCTCTCCTCATATGTCCACCCCCTCATCCTGGGGATTAACCGAGTGAACCTTCTTTGTACTGCCTCGAGAGCAAGTATGTCTTTTCTTAAGTATGGACACCAAAACTGTATGCAGTATTCCAGGTGCGGTCTCACCAATACCTTATATAACTGCAGCAATACCTCCCTGTTTTTATAATCTATCCCCCTAGCAAGAAAAGCCAACATTCCGTTGGCCTTCTTGATCACCTGCTGCACCTGCATACTAACTTTTTGATTTTCTTGCACTAGGACCCCCAGATCCCTTTGTACTGCAGTACTTTCCAGTTTCTCGCCATTAAGATAATAACTTGCTCTCTGATTTTTCTTGCCAAAGTGCATAACCTCACATTTTCCAATATTGTATTGCATCTGCCAAATCTCCGCCCACTCACCCAGCCTGTCTATATCCCCTTGTAGGTTTTTTATGTCCTCCTCACTTTCTACTTCCCCTCCTATCTTTGTATCATCTGCAAACTTTGATATGTTACACTCGGTCCCCTCCTCCAAATCGTTAATATAGATTGTAAAGAGTTGGGGACCCAGCACCGACCCTTGCGGAACACCACTGGCTACTGGTTGCCAGTCCAAGAATGAATCATTTATCCCAACTCTCTGCTTCCTGTTAGATAACCAATCCTCCACCCATGCCAGAATATTCCCCCCAATCCAGTGATTTTTTATCTTGAGCAATAATCTTTTATGTGGCACCTTGTCGAATGCCTTCTGGAAGTCTAAATATACTACGTCCATTGGTTCCCCTTTATCCACCCTGTACGTTATGTCCTCAAAGAACTTAAGCAAATTTGTCAGACATGACTTCCCCTTCATAAAGCCATGCTGACTTTGTCCTATTAAATTATGTTTATCTAAATGTTCCATTTGGGTCTCCTTAATAATAGACTCCAAAATTTTACCCACCACAGATGTTAGGCTAACTGGTCTATAATTTCCAGCCTTCTGCCTATTACCCTTTTTAAATAAGGGTGTTACATTAGCAGTTTTCCAATCTGCCGGGACCTTTGCTGAGTCCAGGGAATTTTGGAAAATTATTACCAAAGCATCCACAATCCCTACTGCCACTTCCCTCAAGACCCTAGGATGTAAGCCATCAGGTCCAGGGGATTTATCCACCTTGAGTCCCATTATTTTACTGAGTACCAATTCCTTCGTGATTTTAATCGTATTTAGCTCCTCCCCCCCTAGAGCCCCCTGTTTGTCCAGTGTTGGGATATTCTTAGGGGTAGAAATTAGGTCGCGCCCCATTTGGGGCGCAAATATCGTCTGGACGCAAATATTAGCGCCTGGCGCTAATTATCGGCACTGACTGGAAACTTCACTTTTACCGCCCCGGGAGGTGAGTGGAGCGCTAAAGCAGGCGCTGCACACCTGTCTTAAGGCGCAAAGGCCAAGGAGTGAGGCGCTAACTCAGAGCGCTGGCGAAGCTCATGTAATGTCAGTCAGCAATGGAACACACACACAATGGCACGGGCCAGTTCTTAAAGGGGATGGTTAATCTTGCTTTCCATCCACATCCTGCTCATTGCAGCCTTGAATCTCGGCCTGGAGAGACTTGCACATCAAATGTGCTGGAAAGAACAATGGAGAGTACCAGGCAAAGAGCTCAGAGTGCAGCTCCCACAGTCTCTGCTAAATCGATACAAGGAATGGCAAATCAAAATGAACCTGCAAAGTGCTGCTCAGTACCCAAAACTCCTTCCCACAACGTTGAATCTCTCCAGAAGTCTCTCCCTCTCTCTCTCAGAATGCGTAGTTCAAAAATGCCACCAACAATAAAAGACAGGAAGAGGCCCCCTTTAAATAGCGCCCCCCCCCAGCCCCACAGCGATTGATAGCGTTCCAGTCTTCTGGTCGTTGGATGCGCCAGGCGGTAAGGCAGGGGGCGCCACTCAATTTCTGCTCCGGGGCGCCACAAGGGCGTTGCACCATGGAATGACGTCACAATCTGCGCGCGCAGGTGGTCGCAGCGGTAAGTTTTAGCGCCGCCGCACAATCTCAAGTTAAGTTCTCGAGCGGCGGAAACATCGCTGCGCCCGGGCGTTAGCGGCTTTGCGCCCCATTAGCGCCCTCTTAAGGCGCTAACGGGAGGCGCAACCAACTGAATTTTTACCCCTTAGTGTCCTCTACCATAAAGACTGAAACAAAATATTTGTTCAGCATTTTTGCCATCTCCATGTTTCCCACCATTAATTTCCCAGTCTCATCCTCTAAGGGACCTACGTTTGCCTTAGCCACCCTTTTTCTTTTCATATAACTATAGAAACTCTTGCTATCTGTTTTTATATTTTTTGCTAATTTATTTTCATAATCTATCTTCCCTTTCTTAATCAATCCTTTAGTTACTTTTTGCTGTCTTTTGAAGACTTCCCAATCTTCTATCCTCCCACTAAGTTTGGCTACCTTATATGTCCTTGTTTTTAGTTGGATACTATCCTTAATTTCTTTACTTAGCCACGGATGGCTGTCATTTCTTTTACACTCTTTTTTCCTCAGTGGAATATATATTTTTTGAAAGTTGTAAAATAACTCCTTAAATGAACACCACTGCTCATGTACCGTCTTACCCTTTAATCTATTTTCCCAGTCCACTTTAATCAATTCCGCTCTCATACCATCATAGTCTCCTTTATTCAAGCTCAGTACGCTTGTTTGAGAACCAACCTTCTCACCCTCTAATTGGATATGGAATTCAACCACGTTATGGTCACTCATTCCAAGGGGATCCTTAACTAGGACATTATTAATTAATCCTGACTCATTACACAGGACCAGGTCCAAGGTTGCTTGCCCCCTTGTAGGATCAGTTACATACTGCTCAAGAAATCCATCCCTAATACACTCAATAAACTCTTCCTCAAGGCTGCCCTGCCCAATTTGATTTGTCCAGTTAATATGATAGTTAAAATCCCCCATAATTATAGCTGTTCCCTTATTACATGCCCCAACTATTTCCTGATTAATACTACTTCCAGCAGAGTTGCAACTATTAGGAGGCCTATATATACACTAGTGTTTTTTTCCCCTTATTATTCCTTATCTCCACCCAAACTGTTTCATTATCCTGATCCTTTTCCTTTTTTTTTGTTAAGAATCTTTCAGTTGATTGGAGTACAGATTAGACCTGTCTCTCAATTATTCATTGCATGCCAATGAATGATAAATTAGATCCCATTGCTAATCTCTGGCACATGGTGCTTGAAATTCTGCCCGCACTGATTCCCTGCCTTCCTCCAGACCGACATAACATTAACGGATCCCGCGATCAGCTGGCTATTTGTCTGACAACATAATGAGGAGTCACTACTGGACTGACAGTTCGAGGCAAGAACCTCTTCATTCCCACTCTGCCTATTTGCAACAATAAATACAAGCAGTGATCTCATTAGGAGCAGTCGGGGCATCCCATTACAGTCGTAACAGCAGCCCATTGGGGAACGGCTGCTGTTAGAACCTCGCAGAGCACTTTGCAAAGAGCGAGCTACACGCAGGTCAGAATTTTCCACCTCCCCCAGTGCACTCTCCTTAAATTATTGTGCCTGTTTTTTTGTCTGTCTGTTGGAGTTGCACACAAGGCGACTGCAGGGATTATACCGGGCCATTTCGACCAGGCTTTGTGGAGCTGTTGCTGTACGGGTCATGGGTTTATGCTGTTCAGTTGTTTCTTTATTTGGCCATTTCTCCCCCGCTGTAAAACGCAGCGGGATTTTGGTTTTCCGGCCGAACAAGGGCCCCCTTGCTAGTCGCTGATCAAAACTGGCGGGGTGGATGGTGAGAGCTGATGCAACAGCCGTGGCTCATTGGGTAGCACCCTTGTCTTTCGAGTCCAAAGGTTGTGGGTTCAAGACCCACTCCAGAGACTTGAGCACAAAATCTAGGCTGACACTCCAGTGCAGTGCTGAGGGAGTGCCGCACTGTCGGAGGTGCCGTCTTTCGGATGCAACGTTAAATTGAGGCCCCGTCTGCTCTCTCAGGTGGATGTAAAAGATCCCATGGCACTATTTCGAAGAAGAGCAGGGGAGTTCTCCCCAGTGTCCTGGGGCCAATATTTATCCCTCAATCAACATCACTAAAACAGATTATCTGGTCATTATCACGTTGCTGTTTGTGGGAGCTTGCTGTGCGCAAATTGGCTGCCGCGTTTCCCACATTACAACAGTGACTACACTTCAAAAAGTACTTCATTGGCTGTAAAGCGCTTTGGGACGTCCTGAGGTCGTGAAAGGCGCTATACAAGTGCAAGTCTTTCTTTTTCTTTTCGATCAACGACCCAGCCCGAATTTCCGACTTGACCCGAAGTGGCAACCCAAGCCCGATGAATAAATCAATAAAAAAAAACAATAAATAGGAACCTCCATTGTATCCCTCAGTGTCAGTGAATGGGAACCACTATTATATCCCTCAGTGAGTGGGATCCTCTATTATAACCCTCACTGTTGTTAGCACTGAATATCTTAGCTCCCCCACTTGTGGGGGGAGACCAAAATTAGGGGCCATAAATATAAGATAGTCACTAATAAATCCAGTAAGGAATTCAGGAGAAACTTCTTCACCCAGAGAGTGGTGAGAATGTGGAAGTCGCTGCCACAGGGAGTGGGTGAGGCGAATCACATCGATGCATTTAAGGGGAAGCTAGATCAGCACATGAGGGAGAAAGGAATAGAGGGTTATGTTGATAGGCTGAGATGAAGTAAGTAGTGTGGGAGGAGGCTCGTGTGGAGGATAAACACCGGCATAGATCGGTTGGGCCGAATGGCCTGTTTCTGTGCTGTAAATTGTATGTGATGTAATTATGAGCCCTCTGAATGAGATTTCCCAGTTGACAGTGTCAGATAATGGGAGGCTTTATGCTATGGACTCCTGTCCACTGGGAACTGGATTGAGATACACAAACTCATTCCACTTAGGATTCACCAGCTGCTCGACACACGAGGTTTTCATCCCTCTCAGCGTGAACTGGAATTGACGCTGAGTATCAGAGGTATAATGACAGTGTCATATTCCATTATGTCATCTACTCCCCGTATGCTTCTGTAGCTCTAGCTTTGAAACTCCGACGCTTGACTGCACCAACCCTCATAATTATATACAAGGCTGGAAGCAAGGCGCCTCAAGTCAGTCAGCACCTGAAAGAGAAGCGAGGTTAAAGTTTCAGCTTGTTGCCTTCGATCAGAACGCACGTAGCAAGGTTGAGGGGGGCAGCCCCTTCATAGGACTGACCGAGGCATAAAGGGAAAAGGTCAATGGTTTAGCTATGCTGATTACATTCAAAAAGAGGAAGGTAATGGGCCCGAATAGCTTGTATGTCAACACAAGCCAGGCAGGGGTGCGAAAGCGCTGCAGACTAGCTAACGGTCAGAGCGTGTCGAAACAACAACAACTTGCAAAGGCTTTGGACTTTCAGCATTCGCGGCTTTTTGTTATATCTCCGTTACCATTGTATATCTAACGGGGATACATATACCCCACCCCAAACCCCCGCCCCTCCCCGGGACTTGCCTGATGGCCATTGCCGGCGAGACAGTTGAGCCGAATTGCTCCCACGAGTTGTCCCTGGAGGCAGGATAGGCGCTGCCCCCACCCAGTTGTGTCTCATTAAACAATGTCCTGGGATTGGTGGTTTTGCCCGATATGGTCTCACATGATGAGAAAATTGTTGATAATCTCCATAGAAACAGGCAGTGCTCTGCCAAGCACCTGCCCCCCCTCCACTCCCCCGCCAACCTCTGGTGCTTTCATTAAGTGCCTGGATTCCTTGTCAAGGTTCAACCAAAATACTGAAACCCTTGACCCTCAATTTGCTCAGCCATCCCAGTGGATTCCCACGGTAACTCTGGCAGGAGCTTTGGCTACGACAGGGCTGGGCCTTGCTCAACTTGCATTTCTATAGCGCCTTTAATGTAGTAAAACGCCCCAAGTCACAGGAGCGTTAACAAACAAAATTTGACACTGATTCACACAAGGAGATATTAGGACAGGTGACCAAAAACTTGGTCAAAGAGGTAGGTTTTAAGAAGCGTCTTATAGGAGAGGAGGAGCAAGAGGTAGAGAGGTAGAGATTTGGCAGGGAATTCCAGAGCTTGGGGCCTAGGCAGCTTAAGGCACTGCCGCTGTGACTGGATAGATAAGAATGGAACCAGGCGAGTGCAGTCCACCCAGCTGGACGACGGAGGAGAGGCGTTGGAGGAGGATGGTGTGGTCAACCATGTCAGAGGCTGCAGAGAGATCGAGAAGGGTTAAGAGGGATAGTTTACCATAGTCACAGCACATAGGAATTCATTTGTGACTTTGATAAGGGCCATTTCGGTGCTGTGGCAGGGGTGGAAACCACACCCCAGTAGACCCACTTGCACCTTTCTGAATGCTGCTAAACCTAATCCCACTGAAATTTATCCCTGAAAATGTATCCCAGGTCCCATTAAGGATGAGGAGATTGGAACTCCCAGTGTAGGGAGTGCCGATCCTTGGGCTCACCCCCAACTGGCCCACAGGAAACTCCCGGCAAATCCCTCCTTGGCCTCGCCTCTGCCGATCTCTGTAATCTCCTCCAGCCCTACAACCCTCTGAGATCTCTGCGCTCCTCCAATTCTGGCCTGTTGCGCATCCCCCCGATTTTAATCGGTCCACCATTAGCGGCCGTGCCTTCAGCTGCCTGGGCCCCGAGCTCTGGGATTCCCTCCCTAAACATCTCCGCCTCTCTCTCTCTCCACCTTAAAGACGCTCCTTAAAACCGACCTCTTTGACCAAGTTTTTGGTCACCTGTCCTAACATCTCCTAGTGTGACTCGGTGTCAAATTTTGTTTGATAATCGCTTCTGTGAAGCGCCTTGAGACGTTAAAGGCGCTATATAAATGCAGGTTGTCGTCCAGCCCGTGTTCTACCTGATCTAGGATGTTTGATGCTGCTGCTGCTGGCGTTCCCTCGACTAAGATGTCTCGCCTTAATAAGCAAGAAAAAAAAAATAAACACCACCAGACGTAAAGAATAAATACTGCAATGTGAATATAACACACGCTGGATTCACGGCAGTAATATTCCTGTTCAGTCTGTGCAACACGCCAGTAGTCACTACATTAATTAGTATGTCAGTTTGTGCATCTGTTAAACTGTCAGTCCAAGTCTCCTGTTTAACCTCCCATCTGTTCCTCTGCCAGTCTTTGCTCCCTTATGACGTGGTATCTCATCAAACATAATTGTGCTCAGTCAGTTCGTGCATGCGGGTATTTCAGATGACAGCCTCTGGTTGGTGCGATGCTACAATTGCCTTTTGTTGCCCAACAGTGGGTGTTAAAAGTTATAGTCAGCGCTCTTGTATGTGTGGAATGCTGCACAGATAGTTACATAGGATTCCATAGAATGTACAGCACAGCAACAGGCCGTTCGACCCAACTGGCCTGTGCCGGTGTTTATGCTCCGCACGAGCCTCCTCCTACCCCTCCTTGGTCCCTCGAGCGAGGAGGCCCAATCTAGTCACCCGTTTAAAAAAAATAAAATTTAACTCTCCGGGGGTTCCAAGCCGATTGCCTGGCCTCAACCCCACCTGTGAGGCCCACCTGCACCCTGGTGACCTGCGTTGGCTCCCCGGTCCGACAACGCCTTCATTTTAAAATTCTCATCCTTGTTTTCAAATCTCTCCATGGCTTCGCCCCCACCCCCCCCCCCCCCCCCCCCCCCTCCCTATCTCTGCAACTTCCTCCAGCCCCACAACCCTCCAAGATCTCTGCGCTCCTCCAATTCTGGCCTCTTGCACATCCCCAGTTTCCATCGCTCAACCATTGGCGGCCGTGCCTTCAGCTGCCTCGGCCCTAAGCTCTGGAATCCCCTCCCTAAACCTCTCCACCTCTCTACTTCCCTCTCTCCTCCTTTAAGACACTTTTAAAACCTACCTCTTTGGCCAAGCTTTTGGTCACCTGCCCTAATATCTCTTTCTGTGGCTCGGTGTCAAATTTTGTTTGGTAACGCTCCTGTGAAGCGCCTTGGGACGCTTTACTCTGTTAATGGTACTATATAAATGCAAGTTGTTGTTGTTGTGGAGGCCGGTATGCCTCCCCACTCACTCACCGTACAGTCCGCCACAACAACACTGGGTTCCCTTTCGGTTCCAGGAGTGGGAACTCCCGGTTTGGGGAGATCTCGCCCCAGACTGTGCCCCCTTGGGACCAGTTGCCTTGTAAGGAGCAGACAGAGGTTCCAGTCCTTACAAGGTAGCCGGGAAACTCCTAAAAACAGTGGGGACCTGGCACAACCCAGGAATTACAGGCCTTTTAAGCGGTACTCGCGTTCCAATGCGGTAGCGGGGGAATATGGCATTGTTGGAGGTGCTGTCTCTAGTCATCCATTTCATTGCTGCTTGCGTCTTTCCAGTCTCTGGTCTTCCCTCAGAACTCAGACTTTCAGCACGAGAGATCAGCCTCGTGGCTCCTCTCTGCACTTCCTCCAATACTTAAAACATCTCCCTTGTGTCTCGGTGACCAGAACTTGATGCAGTACTCCAGGTGCGGTCCGACCAGAGACCTGGACAGTTTGATCATGACCTCCTCTGACTTGTAGTCTTACTGTTTAGGTTACATGGTTCAACATTCTGTTGGATTTGTTGATTGCTCCTTGGTAATGGTTGGGATGTTCAGTGTTGAGGCTTCTAAACCCCCCAGGTCTCTTTCAACTTCACCCATACCCATTTCAGTACCATTCATGGAGTATGTCCGTTGCCCATTTTCCCTCCTGTGTACTGCATTTTATGCTTGCCTGTGTTAAATTTCATCAGTCATTGTTGCACCCACCTACATATTTTGTCCAACTCATTCCATCATTTCTCAGCTGCCTTCTCTGATTCCCTTATCTCTCGTAGTTTGGTATCAGCTGCAAATTTGACTAATTTGCTTTGGATTTCTGAGTCCAAGTAATTGATGTAAAATAGAAAGAGTAGTAGTCCCAACACTGATCCCCAGAGCTCCCCATTCATTAATTCTGCCCACCTCAACAGAACTCCTTTAACAAGCACCTGCTGTTATCTACCCTTCAGCCAATTTCATATCCTAACCCAAGATTTACCCTGAATCTCCGCAGCCTTGAGTTTCCGACACTACATGTGGGGGGCGATTTTAACCCGACTCGCTCAGCGGAAACCTGGCGGGCGGGCGGTTAAAATCACCCCGGCTCTTGCCTGTCCGAAAGCCGCCACGATCGCAACAGATGAAATTTTAACCTGCTCTCCTGAGCAGGCAGCAAGGACACCCGCCTGGAGCCAACGGGGTCCTTCTTTACATCCACTTTGGTGTCAAAAACAGAAAGGCAGACTATTATCTGAATGGCAGTAGATTGGGAGAAGGGGAAGTGCAACGAGACCTGGGTGTCCTTGTGCACCAGTCGCTGAAGGTAAGCATGCAGGTGCAGCAGGTGGTGAAGAAGGCAAATGGTATGTTGGCCTTCATAGCGAAAGGGTTTGCGTATAGGAACAGGGATGTCCTGCTGCAGTTGTACAGGGCCTTGGTGAGACCACACCTTGAGTATTGTGTGCAGTTTTGGTCACCTTATCTGAGGAAGGATGTTCTTGCCATGGAAGGAGTTCAGCGAAGATTCACAAGGCTGATACCTGGGATGGCAGGAATGACATATGAGGAGAGATTGGGTCGATTGGGCTTATACTCGCTGGAGTATAGATGATGAGAGGGGATCTCATCGAAACATATAAAATTCTGACAGGTCTGGACAAACTAGATGCAGGAAGAATGTTCCCGATGGTCGGAGAGTCCAGAACCAGGGGTCACAGTCTAAGGATAAGGGGTAAGCCATTTAGGACAGAAATGAGGAAGAATTTCTTCACCCAGAGAGTGGTGAACCTGTGGAATTCTCTACCACAGAAGGTAGTTGAGGCCAAGTCATTAAATATATTCAAGAATGAGTTAGATATATTTCTTAAAGCTAAAGGTATCAAGGGATATGGGGAGAAGGCAGGTACAGGGTACTGAGTTTGGATGATCAGCCATGATCTCATTAAATGGTGGAGCAGGCTCGAGGGGCCGAATGGCCTACTCCTGCTCCTATCTTCTATGTTTCTATGCACATGTTGTGGCCCGATGACATCATTGAGACCCGACTGTAATTTTAACTCCGGCCTGAGCGGGGAATCCACCTGGAGTTAAAATCGGTGCCCGTTTGGACTTATGGTGCCAGTGGAACAACAGGCGGCTACTGGGCCCTAATGAGGCCGACAGACTTGAAGACTTGTGACCTTCAGGTGAGTTCACATTGCAGTAGGAACAGGTCACCTGTCTACCCTATAGGACAACAGTAGTGTGAGTCACAGGGAGCAGTGGAGCGCAGGGAAGAAATTAAAAGAATGTGAAAGGGTGGAAATGTGAGGTTAAAAACCCCCCAAATAAAGATAAAGGCACTTCCAAACCTGGTTATTGTTGAAGAAATGCAACATAACCAGTTGGAAGTAGTTTGCATCATCTATTTGCTTCATTGTGATCACGCTCAACATACATTTACAGACTTCAGGTAAAACTGCGCTCAAACCCAACAACAGAGTTGCCCCTATGACAGGGTTAATATAAATCTCTGGGTCAGAAGGTTGTGGGTTCAGAGCCCCGCTCCAGGACGTGAGCATGCAATCCAGATTGACAGTCCAGCACGCTACTGAGGGAGTGCTACATTGTCGGAGGCGCCGTCCTTCAGATCAGACAGGGATGCGAGAGGCACAGAGTCAGCGAGAGGAGGATAAAAAGAGTGTGGCGAGGAGGCCTGGGACCGGAGCTGAGCGGCGGACCTGCGAGAGGCACAGAGTCAGCGAGAGGAGAGAGAGAAGTAAAAAGTAATCGAAGTGTGACGTCACCAGAAAGCTTGTAAGTGATTGGTAGGTGAGTATTTTTCTCTTTCTCGCTTTTTTCCAAACTTAATTTTTGTGGTTTATAGTTTCTCGGGTCTCTGTTGTGTAGTGGGGAGTGCTGGTAAACAAGGGCCCTTGACTATATCATTTAATTGTAGTGTAATTAGTGGTATTGATTTGATTTAATTTAATTTGAATTAATTAAAGGGTAAGTCATGGCAGCACAGCTCGGCCCCGTGGTATGCTCCTCCTGCACTATGTGGGAAATCAGGGACACTTCCTGTGTCCCTGACGACCATGTGTGCGGGAAGTGTATCCAGCTGCAGCTACTGACAGACCGCATTGCGGCGCTGGAGCTGCGAATGGATGAATACTGGAGCATTCGCGATGCTGAGCACATCGTGGATAGCACGTTTAGGGAGTTAGTCACACCGCAGGTAAAGGCTGCACAGGCAGGAAGGGAATGGGTGACCACCAGGCAGAGTAGTAGGCGCAGGCAGGTAGTGCAGGGGTCCCCTGTGGCCATCCCCCTTTCAAACAGATATACCACTTTGGATATTGTTGAGGGGGATGGCTTATCGGGGGAAGGCAGCAGCAGCCAACCTCCTGGCACCATGGGTGGTCCTGCTGCACAGGACGGGAGGAAAAAAAATGGGAGAGCTATAGTGATAGGGGATTCTATTGTAAGGGGAATAGATAGGCGTTTCAGCGGCCGCATACGAGACTCCAGGATGGTATGTTGCCTCCCTGGTGCAAGGGTCAAGGATGTCTCGGAGCGGCTGCAGGGCATTTTGGAGGGGGAGGGTGAACAGCCAGTTGTCGTGGTGCATATAGGTACCAACGATATAGGTAAAAAATGGGATGAGGTCCTAAAAGCTGAATATAGGGAGTTAGGAGGTAAATTAAAAAATAGGACCTCAAAGGTAGTAATCTCAGGATTGCTACCAGTGCCACGTGCTAGTCAGAGTAGAAATAGAAGGATATTTCAGATGAATACGTGGCTAGAGGAATGGTGCAAGTGGGAGGGATTCAAATTCTTGGGACATTGGAACCAGTTCTGGGGGAGGTGGGACCAGTACAAACTGGACGGTTTGCACCTGGGTGGGACCGGAACCAATGTCCTAGGGGGAGTGTTTGCTAGTGCTGTTTGGGTGGGCTTAAACTAAAATGGCAGGGGGTTGAGAACCTGTGCAGGGAGACAGAGGAAAGGGAAGCAAGGATAGAAACAAAAGACAGGAAAGAGAAAAGCAAAAGTGGAAGGCAGCGAAATCAAGGGTGTAAATCAAACAGGGCCACAGTAAATAATAATTCTAAAAGGACTAAGGGGGAAAAATTCAGTTGGTTGCGCCTCCCGTTAGCGCCTTAAGAGGGCGCTAATGGGGCGCAAAGCAGCTAGCGCCCGGGCGCGGCGAAGTTTGCGCCGCTCGCGAAATTAACTAGACATTTTGCGGCGGCGCTAAACACTACCGCCACGATCTCCTGCGCCGGCAGATCGTGACGTCAGACGAGTGTGCAACGCCCAGGTATCGCCCCGGAGCAGATATTGAGTGGCGCTCCCTGCCTTACCGCCTGACGCTAGCAACGACAGGTTGATAGGAGCGTTCTTCTCTCATGAAGGGAAAGGGGGAGCGCTATTTAAAGGTGACCGCTTCCTGCCTTTTATTGTTGGCGCCATTTTTGAACTACGCATTCTGAGAGAGAGTGAGAGAGACTTCTGGAGAGATTCAACGATGTGTGAAGGAGTTTTGGGTACTGAGCAGCACTTTGCAGGTTCATTTTGATTTGCCATTCCTTGTATCGATTTAGAAGAGACTGTGGGGGCTGCACTCTGAGCTCTTTGCCTGGTACTCTCCATTGTTCTTTCCAGCAGATTTGATGTGCAGGTCTCTCCAGGCCGAGATTCAAGGCTGCAATGAGCAGGATGTGGATGGAAAGCAAGATCAACCATCCCCTTTAAGAACTGGCCCGTGCCATTGTGTGTGTGTTCCATTGCTGACTGACATTACATGAGCTTCGCCAGCGCTCTGAGTTAGCGCCTCACTCCTCGGCCTTTGCGCCTTAAGACAGGTGTGCAGCGCCTGATTTAACGCTCCAATCACCTCCCGGGGCGTTAAAAGTGAAGTTTCCAGTCAGTGGCGATAATTAGCGCCAGGCGCTAATCTTTGCGCCCGGACGATATTTGCGCCCCAAACGGGGCGCGACTGAATTTTTCCCCCTTTGTGTCTTAATGCGAGGAGCATTCGTAATAAGGTGGATGAATTAGCTGCGCAAATAGATGTAAATGGATATGATATAATTGGGATTACGGAGACATGGCTCCAGGATGACCAAGTCTGGGAATTCAACATCCAGGGGTATTCAATATTCAGGCAGGACAGGAAAAAAGAAAAGGAGGTGGGGTAGCATTGCTGGTTAAAGAGGAGATTAACACAATAGTAAGGAAGGATATTAGCTCTGATGATGTGGAATCTGTATGGGCAGAGCTGAGAAATACCAAGGGGCAGAAAACGTTAGTGGGAGTTGTATACAGACCCCCAAACAGTAATGCTGAGGTTGGGGATGGCATTAAACGGGAAATTAGAGACGCGTGCAATAAGGGCACAGCAGTTATCATGGGTGACTTTAATCTACATATAGATTGGGCTAACCAAATTAGTAACAATACTGTAGAGGAGGAATTCCTAGAGTGTATACGGGATGGTTTCCTGGACCAATATGTCGAGGAACCAACTAGAGATCAGGCCATCTTAGGCTGGGTATTATGTAATGAGAAAGTATTGATTAGCGATCTTGTTGTGCGAGGCCCCTTGGGGAGGAGCGATTATAATATGATAGAATTCTTAATTAAAATGGAGAGTGAAGTAGTTGACTCAGAGACTAGGGTCCTGACTTTAAATAAAGGAAACTACGATGGTATGAGGCACGAGTTGGCTAGGATGGATTAGGGAACGTTACTTAAAGGGTTGACGGTGGATAGGCAATGGCAATCATTTAAAGATCGCATGGATGAACTACAGAATTTGTTCATCCCTGTTTGGCATAAAAATAAAACAAAAAAGGTGACTCAACCGTGGCTAACAAGGGAAATTAGGGATAGCATAAGATCCAAGGAGAGGGCATATAATTTGGCCAGAAAAAGCAGCAAACCTGAGGATTGGGAGCAGTTTAGGATTCAGCAAAGGAGGACAAAGGGATTAATTAAGAGGGGGAAAATAGATTATGAGAGTAAGCTTTCAGGGAACATAAAAACTGACTGTAAAAGCTTCTATAGATATGTGAAGAGAAAAAGATTGGTGAAGTCAAGCGTAGGTCCCTTGCAGTCAGAATGAGGGGAATTTATAATGGGGAACAAAGAAATGGCAGACCAATTAAATACATACTTTGGTTCTGTCTTCACAAAGGAGGACACAAATAACCTCCCAGAGATGTCGGGGAACATAGGGTCTAATGAGAGGGAGGAATTGAATGAAATCAGTATTTGTAGGGAAATGGTGTTAGGGAAATTGACGGGATTGAAGGCCAATAAATCCCCAGGGCCTGATAATCTACATCCTAGGGTACTTAAGGAAGTGGCCCTAGAAATAGTAGATGCATTGCTGGTCATCTTCCAAAATTCTATGGACTCTGGAACAGTTCCCATGGATTGGAGGGTAGCTAATGTAACCCCACTATTTAAAAAAGGTGGTAGAGAGAAAACGGGGAATTACAGGGGGAAAAATTCAGTTGGTTTGCGCCTCCCATTAGCGCCTTAAGAGGGCGTTAATGGGGCGCAAAGCAACTAGCGCCCGGGCGCGGTGATATCTACGCCTGTCGTGAAATTGACCAGACATTTTGCGGCGGCGCTAAACACTACCGCCACGATCTCCTGCGCCGGCAGATCGTGATGTCAGTCGAGTGCGCAACGCCCCGGTAGTGCCCCGGAGCCGATATTGAGTGGTACCCCCTGCCTTACCGCCTGCCGCTAGCAACGACAGGTTGAGGGGAGCGTTTTGCAGTCAGGAAGGGACTGGGGGAGCGCTATTTAAAGGCGAACGCTTCCTGCCTTTTTTTGTTTGTGACATTTTTGCACCACGCATTCTGAGAGAGAGAGAGAGAGAGAGACTTCTGGAGAGATTCAACGCTGTGTGAAAGAGCTTTGGGTACTGAGCAGCACTTTGCAGGTTCATTTTCATTTGCCCTTCCTTGCATCTATTTAGAAGAGATTGTGGGGGCTGCACTCTGAGCTCTTTCCCTGGTTCTCTCCATTGTTCTTTCCAGCAGATTTGATGTACAGGTCTCTCCAGGCCGAGATTCAAGGCTGCAATGAGCAGGATGTGGATGGAGAGCAAGATCAACCCTCCCCTTTAAGAACTGGCCCATGCCATTGTGTCTCTGTGCCATTGCTGACTGACATCACATGAGCTTCGCCAGTGCTCTGAGGTAGCGCCTCGCTCCTCGGCCTTTGCACCTTAAGACAGGTGTGAAGCGCCTGATTTAGCGCTTCAATCACCTCCAGGGACGATAAAAGCCAAGTTTGCAGTCGGAGGCGATAATTAGCGCCAGGCGCTAATCTTTGCGCCCAGTCGATAATTGTGCCCCAAATGGGGCGAGACTGAATTTTTCCCCCATAGACCGGTAAGTCTGACATTGGTAGTGGGGAAAATGCTAGAGTCCATTATAAAAGATGTAACAGCAGAACACTTGGAAAACAGTGACAGGATCGGACAAAGTCAGCATGGATTTACAAACGGTAAATCATGCTTGACTAATCTACTGGAATTTTTTGAGGATGTAACTGGTAGAATAGATAAGGGAGAACCAGTGGATGTGGTGTATTTGGACTTTCAGAAGGCTTTCGATAAGGTCCCGCATAAGAGATTAGCGTGCAAAGTTAAAGCACTCGGGATTGGGGGTAAAGTACTGTCTTGGATAGAAAACTGGTTAGCAGACAGGAAGCAAAGAGTTGGAATAAATGGGTCTTTTTCCGAGTGGCAGGCAGTGACTAGTGGGGTACCGCAGGGATCGGTGCTAGGATCCCAGCTATTCACATTACAGGAAACTTTCGTTTATCCGGCACCCAAGTATCTGGAATTCTCGCTTAACCGGCAAAAATCATCCTCCGAAAACTCCTCTCAAATAACCGGCAATGTTGCCGAGTCGCAGTCGAGTCTCCGCGAACGCCGAGTACTCCGAAAACTCCTCTCAAATAACCGGCAATGTTGCCGATCCCGAGTCTGAGTCCGAGTCCGCGAACGCCGATTTAGTCAGTAGGGGTACTTTTCAAAAGTGCCACTACTCGGCCTCCTGGCGCTGTCGGAAGTCCGAAACATTGCAGTAGCAGGAGTAGATTCTCCCGCGTCCCACGATGCTGGTAGTCTCTTCTGATCCACCATTTTGCTGTGTGTCTCCCACGCTGCTGGTACTGTAGTCTCTTCTGATACAACATTTTGCTGTGTGTCTCCCACGCTGCTGGTACTGTAGTCTCTTCTGATACACCATTTTACTGTGTGTCTGCCACGCTGCTGGTAGTCTCTTCCTAGCCACCATTGTTCTGTGTGTCTTTCCATCTTCATCGGCAATTATCTCCTCCATCTTGCATTATGGAATTCCCAAAAGCTGGTCCAAGCAAAAGGAAGAGAGTGGTCTTAACTTTAAAACAGAAAATCGAGATATGCCAACGACTAGAAAGGGGAGAGAAGCGTATCAACATTATGAATGAATTCAAAATCAGTTCGTCAACAATCTACGACATCAAATCGCAGAAGGATAAGCTGCTCAAGTTTTATTCAAGCTCGGAGACATGTAAGAGTGTAGAGAAACGGCGTACGCTTCGTAACCCTAAGCTTGAAGAGCTGGATACCGTGCTTTATGAATGGTTTTCTCTTAAGCGTTCAGAGGGTGTTCCAATTTCCGGACCCATGCTAATCGAGAAAGCGAAGGATTTCTACGAAAGGATGGAGCTGACTGACAAGTGTGCTTTCTCCGATGGATGGCTAACGTGCTTCAAGTTACGGCACGGGATACAACGACTCGATATTTCCGGGGAGAAGAAATCTGCTGATCACGACGCCGCAGAAGAATACTGCGATTATTTCAATCGGATTGTGCAGCAACATGATTTGTCGCCAGCACAGATATATAATGCCAATGAAACTGGCTTGTTTTGGAGGTTTTTGCCAGAATCAACGCTTGCTGGGGCTAGTGAGGCTAATGCTTCAGGTTACAAGAAAAATAAAGATCGTGTAACCGTGCTAACATGTGCGAACGCTGCTGGATCACACCGGGTTAAACTTCTTGTTATCGGGAAGTATAAAAATCCCCGTGCATTTAAAAATGTGAGGCACTTACCTGTTGAGTACAAAGCTCAAAAAAATGCTTGGATGGATAAGGAAATCTTCTCCGATTGGTTCCATCATATTTTTGTTCCATCTGTGAGGGAACATTTCCGCAAAATAGGGAAACCTGAAGATAGCAAATGCATTTTATTGCTTGATAATTGCAGAGCCCATCCGCATGAATCCCAGTTGGTTTCGGGAAATATTTTCACCATTTATTTGCCACCAAATGTAACTTCTCTCATCCAACCCATGGACCAGGGCGTTATCCAAAATCTGAAGTGTCATTACAAGAAAGACTTCTTACGTAAACTGATAAGCCAAGATGACAATATTCAAGAATTGCAGAAGGAATACAATATTAAAGATGCCATCTATAATGTTGCATGTTCCTGGAAATTGGTGAAAGGTCACACTCTGAGGCAAGCCTGGCGCAAATTGTGGCCTTCTGTAATGTTTGCTGAAGGTTCTTCTTCAGAGGAGGAATTTCATGGGTTCAGTGTTCGTCCCAAGAAGAGTACAATAATGGAAATGGCTGGTATGGTGAAAAATGCAGGCCCAGCAAACCCTCTACGTCACCTCAGTGAAAGTGATATCGAGCAGTGGGTTGATGCAGATAGAGAAGTTGGTGTTGTGCATATCCTAAGTGATGATGAAATAATTGAGAATGTTTTGAATCCAAAGAAAGAAAAGGAAAGCGAGATGGAACGTGAAGAGGATGAGATTTCTGAAGAAGAGAAGATTTCTTGGGCTAAAGCTGCAGAAGGATTTTCTACAATCCTCAAATTTGCTGAAAGGCAGAATTGCTACTCTGCACAAGAAGTTATGCAACTCCATATTCTGCATTCCACCTTTCTACAGAAAAGCAAGAGTCCACTAAGCAAACCGACATCCGCAACATGTTTAAGAAAGCTTCCAAAAGAGTCGCAGCAGCGGAAGTGCCTGAAGAATCTGTGGCATCGGTGGAACTGCGTGATCCTGATGACCCAGCTGGCACGGATATTTCTGATGAACCAGATGACTCGGAATAAGTATACAGTCAACTACAGTACTGTAGACAGTCATTTATAAGTTTTGTTTTACTGTTAAGTAATTAAAGAGTTATGGATTACCCTCAACTGGCAGTACTGTACTTAATCAAGCATCTTCCACTATCCATTTAACACAACATTCTGTAGGTGAGTACCCAAATACTGTATACTGCACATTTCTTTATTTATTTATTTTTCTTTGTTAAAAATAGCCTCGGGAGATATAACTCTCCATTATCCGGTACTTTCGATAAACCGTCACCACACCGGTCCCGTCGGTGCCGGTTAATAAAGAGTTTCCTGTATATATAAATGATCTAGACGAGGGAACTAGATGTAATATCTCCAAGTTTGCAGACGACACAAAGCTGGGTGGGCGTGTGTGCTGTGAGGAGGATGCAGAGAAACTCCAGTATGATTTGGACAGGTTGGGTGATTGGGCAGATGCATTGCAGATGCAGTATAATGTGGATAAATGCGAGGTTATCCACTTTGGTGGCAAAAACTGGAAGACAGATTATAATCTGAACGGCAATAGATTGGGAAAAGGGGAAGTGCAACGAGACCTGGGTGTCCTTGTGCATCAGTCGCTGAAGGTAAGCATGCAGGTGCAGCAGGCGGTTAAGAAGGCAAATGGTATGTTGGCCTTCATAGCGAGAGGATTCGAGTACAGGAGCAAGGATGTCTTGCTGTAGTTGTACAGGGCCTTGGTGAGACCACACCTTGAGTATTGTGTGCAGTTTTGGTCACCTTATCTGAGGAAGGATGTTCTTGCCATGGAGAGAGTGCAGCGAAGATTCACCAGATTGATACCTGGGATGGCAGGAATGACGTATGAGGAGAGATTGGGTCGATTAGGCTTATATTCGCTGGAGTTTAGAAGAATGAGAGGTGATCTCATTGAAACTTATAAAATTCTAACAGGACTAGACAGACTAGATGCAGGAAGGATGTTCCCGATGGCGGGGGTGTCCAGAGCCAGGGGTCACAGTCTAAGAATAAGGGGTAAGCCATTTAGGACTGAGATGAGGAGGAATTTCTTCACCCAGAGAGTGGTGAACCTGTGGAATTCTCTACCACACAAGGCAGTTGAGGCCAATTCATTAAATATATTCAAGAAGGAGTTAGATCTATTTCTTAAGGCTAAAGGGATCAAGGGATATGGGGAGAAAGCAGGGACAGGGTACTGAATTTGGATGATCAGCCATGATCTCATTAAATGGCAGAACAGGCTCGAGGGGCCGAATGGCCTATTCCTGCTCCTATCTTCTATGTTTCTATGAACCTTTTTAAGATCCTATGGAGAGCAGGGAATGATTCTGGTGTGTGGGTCAACAGTCCTCCCTCAACAATATGGTAGCATAGTGGTTATGTTACTGAACTAATAATCCAGTAAGATCCTGGACTAATGATCTGAGCGACATGAGTTCAACTCCCACCATGGCGGCTGGGGAATTTAAATTCAGTGAATTAAATAAATCTGGAATAAAAAGCTAATATCAGTAATGATGACTATGAAACTACCGGATTGTCGTAAAAACCCATCTGGTTCACTAATGTCCTTTAGGGAAGGAAATCTGCCGTCCTCACCTGGTCTGGCCTATATGTGACTCCAGACCCACAGTAATGTGGTTGACTCTTAGCTGTCCTCTGAAATGGCATCTCACCACCATCCTTCGCAAGGGCAATTAGGGATGGGCAATAAATGCTGGCCTTGTCGACGATGCCCATTTCCCGTGAACGAATAAAAATAAATAAAACCATTTGTTGATTATGTCGCTGCTTGTGGACCATTACTGGGGTGGAATTCTGCCACCTTTGTCTCCATAGCAACAATCACCCCATTTAAAAAAAAATGTAGTTAGATATTTCAATATGATACACCGCTAGGTATAAGCAAGTGTTATTATTTATAATAATCGCCATCAGGGAAAATGACTAACAAATGTGGCTGTGAAATGTGCCAATTATTAGGGATTCAGAATTGGAAAAGGTCAGTGCCAGGTTAACCAGGCATTCATTACCCACCTGTCAAAGCAGCTGTAAGGATGAACCGCCACTGATAGATTTTAACGATATGAAAAAGAAGCCTGGCTCCTGCTTCATGAAGAGAGGCTTCCCTGTCAACGTGTGCCACGTTCCGCCCGGCACTGGGTTTGCAAGGTGCAGCAACTTGTATTTCCTCCGTCAGTAGTTTTCCGGGAAAAAAAAAATATCAATAAAAGCCGTGGTAACATGCAGGATGTCTCGGTTTTTTGCCCCTCCGTTCACGGTGGAACGAAGGGCTCAGTTGACCTTTGCAAAAATGACAGAGAAAATAAAGCACGATAGGAACAGGAGGAGGCCATTCAGCCCCTCGAGCCTGTTCCACCATTCAATTCGATCATGGCGGATCGTATCTTAACTTCATCTGCCCGCTTTGGTTCCATTACCCTTCATACCCTTGCCCAACAAAAATTGATCAATCTCGGTATTGAAATTTTCGATTGACCCCCCCAGCCTCAACAGCTTTTTGGGGGAGACAGTTTCAGATTTCCACCACCCTTTGTGTGAAGAAGTGCTTCCTGACATCACCCCTGAACGGCCTGGCTCTAATTTTAAGGTTATGCCCCCTTGGTCTGGCCTCCCCCACCCCCCCCCCCCCAACCAGAGCAAATAGTTTCCTGTCTGAAAAGCCCAAGGGGGCATAATTGGGTCGCGCCCCCTTTGGGGCCCTGCGGCACGTCGCGCCGCGGTACTGCAG
Organism: Squalus acanthias; assembly: GCA_030390025.1. Taxonomy (NCBI): domain Eukaryota; kingdom Metazoa; phylum Chordata; class Chondrichthyes; order Squaliformes; family Squalidae; genus Squalus; species Squalus acanthias. The sequence goes on from CM059442.1 coordinate 63,112,914, forward strand.
GCCTCCCTCCCCTGATTAAAGGGGAGGGGCCTTGCGCAGCGCGACCCGGGGCCCGGCTGGGCCGCCAGGGATCGGAGTGCCGGCAAAAGAGCCCGGCACTCGAGAGCAGTGGGGGTGGGGTGGGGGCTTTACAGGAGGCCGCGGACAGCAACGGGGGCAGGTGGCTGGCAGGTGGCCAGCAACAGAAATGGCCTGAGGTGCAGCGTCGCGGGGCGCTAACGGTTATCACCGCCGCTAACCTCCTGCTGAATTTCGCGGGAGGCGTTAGCGGCGTCGCGCCCAGGCGCTAGTTGCTTTGCGCCCCGTTAGCGCCCATCTTAGCGCGCTAACGGGAGGCGCAAATCAACCGAATTTTTCCCCCCCCCAAGTTCCTGCAGTCTTTTCTCATCGCTCAGACCCTTGACTTTAGGCAGCAGCCTCGTCCCTTTCGTCCACTCTCCCTTCAGCCTTCGAATGTCTCCCTCGTCCCTCAGTAACCAGACTGGGCGTGGGACTCAAGTTGCGGTCTGACTTGGAGCACCATATAATTTGACCACAACTTCCTTTGGCTTACGTTCTACTGCCTCGCCATGTCGTTCAGAATTCTATTGCCTTTGTTGACTGCAGTGGTTTGGACATTCTTGGTCTGTGCTGAGTCAGCTGACTTCGGTTGAGTCAACATTTAGGCTCCAATTGGACTCATCACGCTTGTGTTCGAGAGGGCGTTAACCGTGGCTCAGTGGGCAGCTCTCTCATCTCTGAGTCAGAAGGTTGTGGGTTTGAGTCCCGCTCCAGAGACCTAAGCACCAAATCTAGGCTGACACTCCCAGTGCAGTGCTGAGGGAGTGCTGCGCTGTCGGGAGGTGCTGTCTTTCGGATGAGACGTGAAACCGAGGCCCCCATCTGACCTCTCGGGTGGACGCAGAAAATCCCAGGGCACTATTTCGAAGAAGAGCAGGGGAGTTCTCCCCGGTGTCCTGGCCAATATTTATCCCTCAAACAACATCACTAAGACATACAGTATTAGCTGGTCAATATCTCATTGCTAGTTGTGGGAGCTTGCTGTGCGCAAATTGGCTTACAACAGTGACTACACTTCAAAAAGTACTTAAATGGCTGTAAAGCGCTTTGGGACGTCCTGAGGTTGTGAATGACGTTGTACAAATGCAAATCTTTCATATACGCCCAGTAAAATATTCAACGAATTCACCTTTCTTAAAAAATTTTAACATTCTGCTGTCTAAAGGAAATCTCTGATACAACCTATGTTTTGTGCTATATTTATTGATTAGTGAGACATGAAGTTTAAACACTGTTTATGGTCAGTTAATGGAGGCAGCAGGATTTCTTTTGAAACAGTACCGTAACACTTTGCCATTCAAGAAATTTGTTGATGTAGCCTTTTTGAGGCTTGTCCTCCGAATGACCCTCCTGGTTTGGCACTGTGCCATCTCCTTTTACATTATCTCTTCATGATTCAGTCCCATGGGGACGATATGATGCATTTTTTTTCTGCGCTCGGTCTCATTTTAATTTTCTAAAAGGAGATAAGGCTATAAATAGCTCCCACCCCTCTGGCTAAATCGTATCCATGATCTCCTCACCTGGTCCGCAACGATGCATCACGGGCAAATATTGCCCGACCATCTTTATGAATAAAAGCGGTTATCGATGCTGGCGTCATGAACGCCCCCCTGGAAGCAAAATAATCTCGTTTCAGCAGCTACTTTGAGCCGGTAAGTTACCGGATGACTCACGTTGCGCGCTGACAAGAGGAGAGTAACGGCTGGTGCTGGCTCTATATTGTGTGGAAAATGGAAGACAAAAAAGTGCTCACTGTGCGTGTCCCATTGGAGGCACTGTAACACTCTGTGTACATGTGTGTACATTTTCTGTAGAATCCTACACACCTTTTAATCTCGGTCCCAAATTCATCCGCTTCTGTTTCCCGCCTCAACATATTTTTTTTTTCCTACGTTGAACATATTTTTAGGAGAATTCTTTTTAAGCGAGTTGTTGTGATCTGGAAATGCGCCGCATGAAAGGGTGGTGCAAGCAGATTCAGTCGTAACTTTCAAAAAGGAATTGGATAAATACTTCAAAAAAGGAAAAATTTGCAGGGCTACGGGGAAAGTGCAGGGGAGTGGGACTACTTGGTTCGCTCTTTCAGAGAGCCAGCACGGGCACGATGGGCCGAATGGCCTCCTTCGGTGCTGTGCGATTCCACGTCCTTTCCTCAAAAGATGACGGGGGTGAAGTTGGTCTTTGGCGGTGGCGCAACGCGGACGATCGTGAATCGGCATGGAAAGGAAAATCAGGCGGGTTGTGAAACGGCCTGCCAATTCGCGATTGCCCACTTTTGTCGACGACGAAGTCCAACACCGCCTTCAGTGTGCCAGTGCAGCCTTCGGTCGCCTGAGGAAGAGAGTGTTTGAAGACCAGGACCTCAAACCCGGCACTAAGCTCATGGTCTACAGAGCAGTAGTAATACCCGCCCTGCTGTATGCCTCAGAGACATGGACCATGTACAGCAGACACCTCAAAGCACTGGAGAGGTACCACCAACGCTGCCTCCGCAAGATCCTGCAAATTCATTGGCAGGATAGGTGCACCAACGTCAGTGTTCTTGCTCAGGCCAACATCCCCAGCATCGAAGCTTTGACCACGCTCGATCAGCTCCGATGGAAGGGTCACATTGTCCGCATGCCCGATACGAGACTCCCAGAACAAGTGCTCTACTCAGAGCTCCGGCATGGCAAGAGAGCCCCAGGTGGGCAGAGGAAACGCTTCAAGGACACCCTCCAAGCCTCCTTGGAAAAAGTGTAACATCCCCACCGACACCTGGAAATCCCTGGCCCAAGAGCGCACAAAGTGGAGGAGAAGCATCCGGGAAGGTGCCGAACACCTCGAGTCTCTTCGCCGGGAGCAAGCGGAAGCCAAGCGCAAACAGCGGAAGGAGCGCACGTCAACCCAAGCACCCCACCCACCCGCCCCTTCAACCTCGTCTGCCCCACCTGTGACAGAGACTGTAGGGCCCGCATTGGACTCATCAGTCACCTGCGAACTCATTTTTAGTGTGGAAGCAAGTCATCCTCTGTTCCGAGGGACTGCCTAAGAAGAAGAAGAAGGAGTCCACTTTGCGCTACCGGCGAAGAGCATTTCACCCCTGACATCGCTCGACAATGTGGCACTCTCTCAGCATCGGAATTAGGGACCCAAACCCTCCAGGATTGCCCTGGAGTCTGCAGGAATTAAAGATTAATCTCTAGCACACTGCTGCCAGCAACCCAGGAGAACAATTATAAAGGGGCGTTTCATTTTCTTTGAACGTTTGCATTTATTAGCTACAAAAATAGTGGCGATGGAAAGACTAACAGCCGACACTCATCCGATTGGGTAGCCAACAGTCTGTTCACGTTCCAATTGTCCCTGGGAAGGCGGGAGGCCACGAGGATGGATGTGCCGGTCAACCAATGGCGGGAGAGTGGGGGTGGGGTGGTTGGAGGCGGGAGGGTCATGTGACGATACCTCCAGGACTAAGTCCAACCAGAGTTGGCAACCCTGCTTGGAATGGGAGTGTAAGTCACGTGCTAGATGTCCTGGAGTGGGGCTTGAACCTGCAACCTACTGACTGAGAAGCGAGAGTTCTAGCCACTGAGGCAAAACAACACTTCAGTTCATTTGTAGGAATGCCTAGCTTTCTGTATGTTATTAAATGTGGTGCAGAACACAGAGTTTTACCACTGTGGGAGTACCTTCGCCACAGGGACTGCAGCGGTTCAAGAAGGCGGCTCACCACCACCTTCTCGAGGGCAATTAGGGATGGGCAATAAATGCCGGCCTTGCCAGCGACGCCCACATCCCGTGAACAAATTAAAAATAAACCAAGGCTTTATGATCAAATGCTAAAAATGTACTTTTGACAAGTTTTATTAAAAAAAATAATGGCCCAGAAATTCGGCTCCCTGGCTTCCCACGGGTGCAAGGATCCCGCGCGCACCTACCTACCGCGCCTGCCGTTGACCTCTGGGCCCACGGGGACTTCAGCTCCTGGGCCTCCTGCAGCTGCCGGCGCGCAGTGCTTGTGTATCCCAGGGGCGTAGTTAGTGCGATGCGTCCCCTGGGATCACGTGGGCCATGGAGAGCCAATGGCAGCAGACCATCTTTCATTCATAGATTTGACAGGAAGACCTGTCAAATCTATGAATTGAAATCGGCCCCAAAACAACACCTAAACTTCAAATAATTTTTTTAAAAAACCATCACATTTTTAAAATAACTATAAGTTAAATAAATTAACTACTTTAAACAAAAATTAAAATTTTTGAAAAAATTAAAATACTTTTTAACAGTGCTAAAAATAAACTTACCTTTCTTTAAAGTATCTAAAAAAGATAAACCTGCTGAAATTTTTTTTAAATTGTAATTAATTAACCACTTACCTCGTTGAAAACGGGTCCTGCGCCTCCTTTTTAAAAGCGCAGCTTCTTCCATACTTACCTTCCCGGAGAAACCTGAAAAAAACCCTAAGTTTGCTGCGTGCGCGCAGCCTCTACCGCGCACACGGTTCACCTCTGAACCCCTCCCTTCACGAGACCGGAAGTTCCGGTTTCCCGCGCATGCGCAGTGCATGCAGGAAACCGGCACTTCAGGAGGCCTTACGGGTGAGTACACAGCGCGTACTCACCCGGCAAGTGCCGAATTTTTGGCCCGATATTTTGGAACCTCTTCATTGAGATTCGGGCATCTCTGCTGAGCTGTTTTACCTGCTTTTTGATTTTGGTTCTTTATTTTGGGACCATATATGTTAAAAGTAACCATCTAAATATGAGTAACTTTGCTTCAGATTGTTTACTTACAGAATTCCACAGGGAAGCAAGTGGGCCTGAACAGTATTGGAGGAAACTAAGGAGGCTGAAGACTGCAGCTGACAAAGTTCTCTGCTTTCTGGTTCAGTGGAGCTATCTCCTGCCTCGTGGGACTGATGTATGTGGGTGGAATAAGGGATGCTTCATCCTGCTTTGGAACAAAACGATCTCTTAATTTCCTGATGAATGTGCAGTGCAGGACAGGCCTATTAATACTCTTCTGCTCACAAGTACCTTTCCTGTGCCGCCGTGTGACTTATTTTGTCGACTGGTAGTTGTACCTACTAACAGGTATTATCCACAATGCTCCACCACCACCCCGCCCGCCTGACTTCAGTTTCCTCTCCTCCTGCTCTGAAAGTGCTAACAGAGGCTTGCTGCCTTTGCCCCCCCCCCGCCCCACTCTCCAGCCCCCGCAGTACATCGCTCACAGGAGGAGGCCATTCAGCCCCTCGAGCCTGTTCCGCCATTCAGTTAACTCATGGCCGATCTGTATCGTAACTCCATCTACCCACCATTGCTCCTTTTCCCTTACCCAACAAAATTCTTCCTAGACACAAAAGGCATCAAGGGGTATGGGGAGAGAGCGGGAATATGGTATTGAGATGGAGGATCAGCCACGATCATATTGAATGGCGGAGCAGGCTCGAATGGCCGACTCCTGCTCCTATTTTTCTATGCTTCTATGTTTCTCAGGTCTTGAACGCTCCAATTGTCCCAGCATCCACAGACTTTTGGGGCAAGAGTTCCAGATTTCCACAACCCTTTGCATGAAAATTTCACTTCTAGACGGCCAAGTTCTAATTCTAAGATGAGGCCCCCTTGTTCTGGACTCCCCCCGCCCCCCCCCCAGAGGCAGTAGTTTCTCTGTATCGACCCTATCGAATCCAAGTGGCCAATGCACCCAGACACCCAGCTATTTACCTGTGAGATGCCCTGCTCTCACGTGACAATCACACGTGCGAACTTCTGCAGGAGGAGTCACTGGTTGTCTGTTTCTAACCTGGGGGCAAGCCAATGCCAGTTGTAACACCCGGACTGCCTCCCTGGTTAAGGTCAGTTAATCCAACACCGACCAGGTAAGGAAACCTGGGACCTTCTGGTCCCTGTGGCTCAGCTACGCTTTGGGGGCGAATGAATCCTCTTCCATTGAATGGAAAAGAAAACGGGCACGGTGTAAAATGGGCTTCCGATTCGCTCTGACCCTGTTTATTGGTGAAGACCAACTTCAAACCTCCTGCATCCCATAGACCCGTTCACCCATCTCCCCTGTGCTTGCTGACTAATATTGGCTTCTGGTCAGGAAATACCTCAATTTTAAAATTCTCATCTTTGTTTTCAAAAACCTCCATGGCCTCGCCCCTCCCTAGTTGTGTAACCTCCTCAAGCCCTACAACCCTCTCTTGGTTATTCCCCGATTTCCATCGCCCCACCATTGGCGGCCGTGCCTTCAGCTGCCTGGGCCCTAAGCTCTGGAATTCCCTCCCTAAACCTCTCCGCCTCTCTCTCCTCCTTTAAGACCCTCCTTAAAACCTGCCTAAGTGTCATAATATCACTCAGTGTGGCTCGGTGTCAAATTTTGTTGATAGTCGCTCCTGTGAAGCGCCTCGGGACGTTCTACTATGTTAAAGGCGCTGTATAAATGCAAGTTGTTGTTGCTGTGCCAGTACCAGGCTCTGCACAAGTGACAGACGGTGATCCTGGAAGCAGTGTTGGCCCTGGGAGAACAACACAGACATTCTTGGCACCTAGACTGGGCCTTTGACGGCAGAAGCAGATGGAGGCCACGTGCCAGCAGAAGCCCCAAGGCCACACACAGGAGTCCCTCGTAGTCAGCCTCCACAAATATACCTTCCATTAGAAGCACGCTTTAGAGCAGTTCGGATGGACCTTGCAGGAGGCCATTATGACACAGGGAGTAAAGTCCAGGGAGCAGACCACATTATGCACAGTATAGATACTCATTATTACTACAAGAAACCCTTAATAAGAACATTCAGTCCACCGAAAGAGGTCCATTTTTCTCTTGTGAAGCACCTTGGGAAGTTTTTCTGCATTAACTTGGTTATTTAAATGCAATTTACTGTTACATACGAAATTGCCGGACAGGTAAAGACCAGCTGGTCCATCAAGCCTGCCCTAAACACCGTGATGGCCTGAGCATCATAGCTAAACATTTGCCCCCTATCCCATCCCACCTACCCCCTGCAGACCTGTAATTTCCTGGGAGAGGAAAAAAAAAGAAAGAGGGGTTTTGCTGTTGTTCTGCTGTAACTCTGGTGGAGGTCTGGTGGAACCCCGAGGAAAACATCGGACACCTGGCTGTGCTGAATCTCAGCCGGTTCTGGGAGTTTCCTGCTTTCTTTGCAAGGAGTGGAACCACCTCATCTACCTCTTGCAAGGTGGAGCCAGGGCGGGAACTCCCCAACAGCAACAACATGCATTTATATAGCGCCTTTAACATAGTAAAACGTCCCAAGGTGCTTCACAGGAGCGATTATCAGGCAAGATTTGACACCGAGTCATATAAAGGGGATATTAGGGCAGGTGACCAAAAGCTTGGTCAAAGAAGTAGGTTTCAAGGAGCGTCTTAAAGGAGGAGAGAAAGGTAGAGAGGCGGAGAGGTTTAGGGAGGGAATTCCAGAGCTTAGGGCCTTGGCCGCCAATGGTGCAGCGATTAAAATCGGGTATGCGCAAGAGGCCAGAATTGGAGGAGCGCAGAGATCTCGGGGGGTTGTGAGGCTGGAGGAGTTCACAGAGATAGGGAGGATGCGAGGCCATGGAGGGATTGGAAAACAAGGATGAGAATTTTAAAATCGAGGCGTTGCTTAACCTGGAGCCAATGTAGGTCAGCGAGCACAGGGGTGATGGGAGAACGGGACTTGGTGCGAGTTACGATTTGGGCAGCCGAGTTTTGGATGAATGTAAGTTTATGGAGGGTGGAAGATGGGAGGCCAGCCAGGAGTGCGTTGGAATAGTCAAGTCTAGAGGTAACAAAGGCATGGATGAGGGTTTCAGTAGCAGATGAGCCTAAGACTGGAGTTCCAGCTCCTAAAGCCCATTTGGGACGCAGAGTAGTAATGGCGGTCTGTAATATATGTGGGTAGAACAAATGAAGGACAGAGACAGGATGAGTTGCTAGTCAAGGTGCTTGTTTATTAGGCCAGAGTGAACTGAGCATGCTCATACTAGACCATGTGACAAACCATATGATAATACATTACACTGCTTTCCCCTTAAATTTTTTTATGTATTTCCCTCTCAAATACAATAAAACTATGGTCCCACCTTTCCCAGCATTACATGTACCACATAACAAAAACTCCTGGCTTTTTTTCTTTTAAATCAACTACAAATCCAGTTTAATAACAGGTTTGCGGAGCCTTCCTGATCTCCTTACAGAAGGTTTTGGTGTTGAACCAATTTTCGGGCTGTTTTGTTCTGGTTCCGAACTCAAAGATGATCCCGTTTCTATCTCAGATTTGTTTGAACCTGGTACTTCAGTTTCTGAAATCTGAACGGAGTCAAACTCCTGTATGTGTTCATGATCAAGTGGTTCAAGCTCACATCTTGGTTCATCTCTAGCAGAGATCATTTGATCTCCACGAACACTTCGGATGTCGTCACCAATTTCAACCAAATATCTCTTGGTTCGACCAACCTCTACTATGGTTCTTATATCCCACTTGTGTGAACTCGACTTGTCAGGGGGACTGAGAACACGAACACACTCGTTTTGTCTGAAACTGCGTTCTTTCTGATTGCTGTCATAATAACGTTTCTGACTCAACTGTTTCTGTTCAACTCTTGAGGCCAGATTTGGTTGAACAAGACTCAATCGTGTGCTCAATCTCCTCTTCATCAAGAGTTCTGCTGGGGTATATCCAGTTGTAGTGTGCGGAGTAGTTCTGTACTTCAGCAGGAAATTTGCCAAACGTTGCTTCATGCTGAGTCCCGAACAACCCAGCAACACTTGCTTTTTGAGAGCTTCTTTTTCTATTCTGACTGGCCTTTCTTTCGGCTGCTCCGTTTAAAGCTGGATGATATGGTGCAACGAGAGTGTATTTGATACCGTTCCATTTCATGAATTCTTGGAATAGAGCAGAACGGAACTGTGGGCCATTGTCAGAAACAAGCTCTTCAGGTAAGCCATGACATGCGAAGATAGACCTCAACTCATCTATGGTACATTCAGTTGTAGTATTTGAACCCATGTGTTTCACTTCAATCCACTTTGAGTGACTATCTACAAGTACCAGGAAATAATCATTTGCTTTCTCACAGAAGTCTACATGGACTCTCTGAAAAAGTCGACTTGGCCATGACCAGGGTTGTAGTGGAGTTTTGGACGGTTTGTTTCTGCAATTTTGGCAAACGCTGCATTTGCTGATAAGTGATTCAAGATCACTGTCCAATCCAGGCCAGTAAACAAAGCTTCTTGCAATTGATTTCATACTGATGATCTCTGGATGTTCAGTATGAAGTTTGGCCAGAACTCTATCTCTCAAACAAGTAGGTACCACCACTCTGTTTCCCCACTTGATACAACCTTGCTCACAAGACAATTCAGTACGACGGTTATGGAATGGTTTCAACTCTGTGTCCAGACACTGATCAGTCCATCCATTCACGGTGTTTTCATACACTCTTTTCAGTACTGAGTCCTTTTGAGTCTCATTGGCAATCTCAGTTGCATTCATGGGAAAGTCTTTGTCAACTGCGCCTAGCGTGAAAATCTCACCATCACCCCCAACACAAGTCTTCATGTGGCAACCTGGACAAGGCATCTGTGATTGCGTTATGCTTTGAAGTGTGATATTCAATCGTGTAGTCATATTGTGACAACAACACTGCCCAACGTTGCATTCTTGATGCAGCCATTGCAGGGACGGCAGATTTGGGCCCCAATATTGCTAGGAGCAGTTTGTGATCGGTTATCAGGGTAAACTTTCTGCCGATCAGGAACTGTTGGAATTTCTTGATTCCAAACACTATGGCGAGTGCTTCTTTTCAATTTACGAGTAGTTTCTTTCGCTCTTTGTGAGGGTTTGCTATGCGAACGTGATTGGTTTCTCTTGGCCGTCATCCATTACGTGGCTTATGACAGCTCCCACACCATAGCTAGAAGCATGACACGCTAACTTAAGCTCACGCTCTGTGTTGTAGTGCACAAGTAGGGCATCACTAGAGAGACTTCCTGTTGCACTTTTGTCCACTGCCACTGGACATCCAACAACAACAACAACAACAACTTGTATTTATATAGAGCCTTTAACGTAGTAAAACGTCCCAAGGCGGTGCACAGGAGTATTTTAAGACAAAAAAATTGACACCGAGCCACATAAAGATAAATTAGGGCAGGTGACCAAAAGCTTGGTCAAAGAGGTAGGTTTCAAGGAGCATCTTAAAGGAGGAAAGAGAGGTAGCGAGGCGGAGAGGTTTAGGGCAGGGAATTCCAGAGCTTAGGGCCCAGGCAACAGAAGGCACGGCCACCAAAGGTTGAGCGATTATAATCAGGGATGCTCAAGAGGGCAGAATTAGAGGAGTGCAGATATCTCAGGGGGTTGTGGGGCTGAAGGAGTTTACAGAGATAGAAAGGGGCCATGGAGGGATTTGAAAACAAGGATGAGAATTTTGAAATCGAGGAGCTGCTTAACCGGGAGCACAGGGGAGATAGACGAACGGGACTTGGTGCGAGTTAGGACACGGGCAGCCGAGTTTTGGATGACCTCAAGTTTACGTAGGGTGGAATGTGGGAGGCCAGCCAGGAGTGCGTTGGAATAGTCAAGTCTAGAGGTAACAAAGGCATGGATGAGGGTTTCAGTAGCGGATGAGCTGAGGCAAGGGCGGAGATGGGTGATGTTACGGAGGTGGAAGTAGGCGGTCTTAGTTATGCTGCGGATGTGTGGTCGGGAGCTCATTTCAGGGTCAAATATGACACCAAGGTTGTGAACAGTGTGGTTCAGCCTCAGACAGATGCTAGGGAGAGGGATGGAGTCAGTGGCTAGTGAACGGAGTTTGTGGCGGGGACCAAAAACAATGGCTTCGGTCTTCCCAATATTTAATTGGAGAAAATTTTTGCTCATCCAGAACTGGATGTCGGACAAGCAGTCTGACAATTTAGAGACTGTGGAAGGGTCGAGAGCAGAGGTAGTGAGGTAGAGCTGGGTGTCGTCAGCATACATGTGGAAACCGACGCTGTGTTTTCGGATGATGTCGCCAAGGGGCAGCATGTAGATGGGAAATAGGAGGGGGCCAAGGATCCTTCTTGAGAAGCTCGTGCAATGGAGCTAACATGGTCGCTAACTCAGGTAAGAAACGTACGTAGTACTGGACCATTCCAAGGAAAGATCTTAACTCAGACACGTTCTGTGGCTTTGGAGCATTGATGACAACATCAACCTTTTCCTTAACTGGTTGCAAGCCATTCGCATCAACTTTCAGACCAAGGTACACAACCTCAGGCTGCACAAAATCACATTTGCTCCTTTTCAATTTGACAGTGTGGGAATTCAACCTTTGAAGCACTAAATCTAACACTTCTAGATTTTCTTCCTTGCTGTTTGTTGCGATCAGCACATCGTCTTGATTGCATAAGCAGTTTGGAATTCCTTGCAAAATCTTATTCATTGTAGCCTGGAAGATTTTGGGGGAGGACTTTACACCATACAGCAGCTTGGTGTATGAGTACAGTCCCTTGTGTGTGTTGATAGTGGGATACTGTTGACTCTCTTTGTCAACATTCAGCTGAGCGACAGGTCAAGCTTGGAGAAAACCTTTGACCCAGAGAGTGCTGCATACAAATCTTGCGACGTAGGTAATGCGTACTGTTCATCGTCAACTGCTTGATTGATAGTGACTTTGTAGTCACTGCACAAGCGTACAGTTTTGTCTGCTTTGGGCACAACCACAATCGGTGTAGCTCATTCACTTTTGACAGTTTTTACTAGCACTCCGTTCTCTCTGAGCTTCGCTAGCTCTTCCTCCACCTGACTTTTCAATGCTTAGGGGACCGGCCTTACCTTAAAATAGACAGGCTTTGTGTTGGAAATGATGCAGATATGAGCGTCATACCCAGTGATGCCCTCATAACTGTCTGTGAACATGCTTTTAGGACTTGTTCAGCATTGTGTCGAGTCACTTCTTTGAAGCATGTACACTGAAGATGTTTTTCCAGTCTAGTTTTAACTTTCTCAACCAGTCTTTGCCCAGGAGGGTTGGCCCGTTGTTGGAGCTCACTACAATAATAGGCAGCTTTACTGACTGGCCATTGTGCTGAACTGTACATTCCATTTGTCCACATGTCTCTAGGATTTCTCCGGAGTAGGTTATTAACTCTATGGTATTCTTTGTAAGTGGTATTTGATTAAACTTACTCTCATATGTGTCCTTACTCATGATGGAGCCGCTGTGTCGATACACATATCAATATATTGGTCATTGATCAAAAGTTTTGTACGGAAGTCTTTCTCACGACTGCTAGCATTGCCGCTAATGGCATAGATACTGTAGATGCCTAGTTCTTCAACATCAGGTGTGTTCACTTCAATATTGTGAATTCCTCCCTTTTGTTGTCGCTGCTTTGCATTGCCACTAGAATGGTTCTTACTTCCTCCTTTCGATCTAGCTCTGCAAGCTGTTGAAATATGGCCTTGCTTCTGGCAGTGAAAACACTTCGTATTTCTGTATTGGCAGGGCTGTGGTGAGTGATTTCCATTGCAGCGATAACAATTCACTGAACTGCTCTCACCGACTTGCTTTTGACTTGGACTCACAGCTTTAGGTTTGGCAGGTGGCTTTGTGACTGTAGACCTCAGCTGCACTAGTCACTTGAGTTGGACGGAGCTCCCTAGCATTCTTAGATGCCATCTCCATAGATAGGGCAATTTTGCATGCTATGTCAAACGTTAGGTTCGGAGTGTTCAGTAACTTGGACTGTGTGCGCTCATCCACCAGTCCACATACAAACTTATCTCGCAACACATGATCCAAAAATGTGCTGAAGTTACAATGCAAAGACAGGTTCTTGAGAGCTACAATGTACTCACTGATTGTTTCACTTTGTTTTTGGTTTCTGGTACCAAACTTATAGCTCTCTGCTATTTCTAATGGCTTTGGGTCGAAATAATCCTTGAATTTCTCAACAAATTTCTTCAAATGACATATCCTTCGCTTTCTCTGGCGCGAGTAGGTTTGTCAATGTTCCGTAGACATCTGGCCCGATCTCCGTTAGAAAAATTGCTTTTTTCCATTCGCGAATTACTTTATTTTGAGCTTGAACATTCTCATCTGCACCTTCGGTCTCAATAATGTTATTGGCCTTAAAAACATCTCCATCCGCTCAATGTAAGAACTGAATGGTTCGCGAGCTGGATCATACATGCCGAGGCTTCCGATGAATCCCGTAGGTGCGGCCATGATTGTCCTGATCCCGTTGAACAGTGACTCAGCACGCTACCTGTGTACCTGTGAGATTCAACGCCGCTATTGCTGTCTATACATACACGCCAAGGCGAAGCACGGACGATTCTGCATCAGCATTAACAGTAAAACATCACAAAGATTCAGTTTAGGTGTCACAAATTCACCTTAAACTTTTCCACTCGAAGGTTGAACACTGTCCTTCTATGATCCCTAAAAATGGCTTTGGGATCCCATTCTCGTTGCCAAAAATGTAATATACGTGGGTAGAACAAATGAAGGACAGAGACAGGGTGTTTTGCTAGTCAAGGTACTTGTTTACTGGGCCAGAGCGAACTGAGCATGCTCATACTAAACCATGTGACCAACCATGTGATAATACATTCCAGCGGCCGGTACACTGAGTGACTCGAAGGTGTGCTGGCCTTCACAAGGGTGGCTTTGAGGCCCAGGTCAGGCAAGTGGCCTGGAACCTTAGAGACTTCAATCTTATTTAAAAAGAGAAATAGATAATCTAGATTGGACTCGTTGCTGGGGAAGCCTATGGCCAACGTTAAGAGGGATTCCAGCGTTTACGTCAATCTTGGGCAGGTGGGACCAGAGATGCACATGACCTACGCCCTCCTGCTGACCCTGCGGTTTCCCGTTGGGGTCAGCGCTGGAGATCACCAAGAATGGAATTTCCACCCAAGGAATTTCGGGATCCCTATTTTCATTCAGAGTATTGTCAAGTTGCATCACTGGGCTGCTTTTGGCATCGTTGGGAACTCCTCTTCCTGTAGGATTGAGGCCGCATCTTGAAAGACAGGAAGATTCCTTCCTGGGATGTGGGCGTCGCTGGCAAGGCCAGCATTTATTGCCCATCCCTAATTGCCCTCGAGAAGGTGGTGGTGGGCCGCCTTCTCGAACTGCTGCAGTCCGGGTGGTGAAGGTACTCCCACAGCGCTGTTAGGAAGTTCCAGGATTTTGACCCAGCGACGATGAAGGAACGATGATATACTTCCAAGTCGGGATGGTGTGTGACTTGGAGGGGAACTTGCAGGTGATGGTGTTGCCATTCGCCTGCTGCCCTTGTCCTTCTAGGTGGTGGAGGTCGCGGGTTTGGGAGGTGCTGCCGAAGAAGCCTTGGCGAGTTGCTGCAGTGCATCTTGTAGATGGAACACACTGCAGCCACGGTACACCGGTGGTGGAGGGAGTGAATGTTTACGGTGGTGGATGGGGTGCCAATCAAGCGGGCTGCTTTGTCCTGGATGGAGTCGAGCTTCTTGAGTGTTGTTGGAGCTGCACTCATCCAGGCAAGTGGAGAGTATTCCAGCACACTCCTGACTTGTGCCTTGTAGATGGTGGAAAGGCTTTGGGGAGTCAGAAGGTGAGACACTCGCCGCAGAATACCCAGCCTCTGACCTGCTCTTGTTGCCACAGTATTTATGTGGCTGGTCCAGTTAAGTTTCTTTTTTCAATGGTGACCCCCCCCCCACCCCAGGATATTGATGGTGGGGAATTCGACGATGGAATTAAAGATGAATCTCCTGGATACTGCAACCCAGGAGAAAAATTATAGAGGCATTTAAAAACAAATGTGCAATTCTTTTCCTGTTCTTTGAACACGTTTGTTTATTAGTTATAGAAATATCAGCGATTTGGCTGTTTGACTGGGTCGGAGGTGGAAGGTCACACGATGAAACCACCAGGAATAGGTCCAGCCAGGGTTGGCAATCTCTAATACCCCTTTAAGAAGCATTAATAAAATGCAGCATCCCTCCTCTAAATGCCGCAGTTTGAGGGTTAACTGCCTGCACTGGCTTATTTATTTTCCTTTGGTTGGCTGGCTGGTGACCTCGCCTCACCAGCTGGAGAATCAGCAGGGCGCAGCGTAAAAATGGAAAGCTGCTTTCTTAATTTCCGGAAGCAGGCGATCGCCCCTGCTGGCCAGCCTCCGTCAAAAAGTCCCGAGAAAGCAGAATGCGACCGCACGACGCCGACACACCCGCTGTGACCGCTGCGCGACGCATTCTGCGCGTCCAGGAGTGGGATTTGATTTTTCTCTTCCTTTCCGTGCCAGTTTTGACCTCTACGGGGACCTGTACTATTCTGAGAATGCTGTCCGTTGGTCACCCCGCCCTCTCAGCTCAGTACGCCCTTTAGCCCCCACGAGTACCAGCTTCCACTGCAGCAGGCGACCAACACCAACGAAATGGACCTTTTGATCTCCGGCTTAATCAGTGGTCTGTGGGATGACTAATGAGTCTCATTGCTTCACGGCGTAGCCTCGAGTACTGGCTTTCTTCTTCTTCTTAGGCAGTCCCTCGGAGCCGAGGATGACTTGCTTCCACACTTAAAATGAGTTCTCAGGTGACTGATGAGTCCAATGCGGGACCTACAGTCTCTGTCACAGGTGGGGCAGACGGTGGTTGAAGGGGCAGGTGGGTGGGGTGCTTGGGTTGACGTGCGCTCCTTCCGCTGTTTGCGCTTGGCTTCCGCTTGCTCTCGGCGAAGAGACTCGATGTGTTCGACGCCTTCCCGGATGCTTCTCCTCCACTTTGAGCAGTCTTGGGCTAGGGATTCCCAGCTGTCGGTGGGGATGTTGCATTTTTTCAAGGAGGCTTTGAGGGTGTCCTTGAAGCGTTTCCTCTGCCCTCCTGGGGCTCTCTTGCCGTGCCGGAGCTCCGAGTAGAGCGCTTGTTTTGGGAGTCTCGTATCGGGCATGCGGACAATGTGGCCCGTCCATCGGAGCTGATTGAGCGTGGTCAAAGCTTCGATGCTGGAGATGTTGGCCTGAGCAAGAACACTGACGTTGGTGCGCCTATCCTGCCAATGGATTTGCAGGATCTTGCGGAGGCAGTGTTGGTGGTACCTCTCCACCACTGGCTTTACAGTGAAGCTGTCTGTCCGAACCTGCCGCTTCAGCCTCTCCAGTTGGTAGCACTCTTTTGTCTCTGAGCCAGAAGGTCGTGGGTTCGATCCCCCTCTCCAGAGACTTGAGCACAAAATCTAGGCTGACGCTCCCAGTGCAGTGCTGAGGGAGTGCTGCACTGTCGGAGGTGCCGTCTTTCTGATGAGACGTTAAACCGAGGCCCCGTATGCCCTCTCAGGTGGATGTAAAAGGTCCCATGGCAATATTTCGAAGAGAAGAGCAGGGGAGTTCTCCCTGGTGTCCTGGCCAATATTTATCCCTCAACCAAATATCACTAAAAAAAACAGATTATCTGGTCATTATCACATTGCTGTTTGTGGGAGCTTGCTGTTTGCCAATTGGCTGCTGCGTTTCCTACATTACAACAGTGACTACACTTCAAAAAGTATTTCATTGGCCGTAAAGCGCTTTGGGATGTCCTGAGGTCGTGAAAGGCGCTGTATAAATACAAGTCTTTCTTATTCTTGTAAGCTTGAATTCAACTGCGTAGGCACCATTTACATTATGTTATAAAATCCCTGTGAGCACCTCCTCTGCAGTCCTGCCCGTCCCATTTTTTTCCCCTCCTTTCGTTTTTCAATCTTCTTCCTTTTCTGTCGCTCAGGTAGCGGTCCCGACAATCCGATAGGGCTGGAGTTCGTGGGGTCAGGGGGGAGGGGTCACGAATAGCGGGCCTTTTGGTGGCTGCTGTAGCTTGACATCTGGGCCACTCCCACAACAGATAGTCCGGGGCAAGTCTACTGGCCTTGGGGAGGGGGAAGGGGTGGGAAGGTGCCAGATCACAACTGGAAACAATTCCTTGGTGCCTCCAGTGGCTTCCCGTTGCTCCTATTGGCATGGTAGGCCCTGGTGAGACCAGGTGGTGCCCTGCCGTGGGTTGGGATATGGTTTAACCCAAGAATGGCCCATAAACGGTGAGGTACTGATCTGATTCAGAACATCTGTGGGTAGTGCCCAAAGGGAGATGAGGCTGTTCCCCCAAAAATGGGAAAATTGGAGACAGAACCTACATAGAATTACATAGAATGTGCAGCAAAGAATCGGGCCATTTGGCCAATTGCCTCGCCCCTCCCTATCTCTGTAACCTCCTCCAGCCCTACAACACTCCAAGTTATCTGCACTCCTCCAATTCTAGCCTCTTGCGCATCCCCAATTTAAATCACTCCACCATTGGTGGCCGTGCCTTCAGCTACCAAGGCCCTAAGCTCTGGAATTCCCTCCCTAAACCTCTCCGCCTCGCTACCTCTCTTTCCTCCTTTAAGACGCTCCTTAAAACCTACCTCTTTGACCAAGCTTTTGGTCACCTGCGCTAATATCTCCTTATGTGGCTCGGTGTCAGATTTTATTTGATAATCGCTCCTGTGAAGCATTTGGGGATTTTTTTTACTACGTTAAAGGCGCTATATAAATGCAAGTTGTTGTGGTTATGTTCCATACGAGCCTCCTCCCACCCCTCTACATCTAACATTATCAGCATATCCTTCTATTCCTTTCTCCCTCGAACATAGGAACAATGACGGACAGGTAAAGACCCTCTGGTCCATCCAGCCTGTCCCACACAATTGTCAGGTCTTGTGCCTCACAATATATACACTCCCCACCCCACCCCAAACCATGGGGTCCTCTGGGAGGGGCGGAAAAGCCAGATAAAAACCCAGGCCAATTTGGGGGGGAGAAAAGTCAGGTAATTTCCTCTCCAACCCATCTAGGCGATCAAAACTAGTCCGGGAGATCACTCTGGCCCTGGCTCGCTGCAGCACCTCCCTTCTGTAAGAGGTGATCTCCGCCCCAGCCCAGAAACAGGTCCAGCTCTCGCTTGAAGGAATTCAGTGGATCGGCCTCCACCGCACGAGCTGGCAGCCTGTTCCAGAGGCCCACTGTTCTCTGGGACAAGAACCACCTCCTGACATCTCACCTCGATCTGGCCTTGTACAACTTAAAGTTGTGACCCCCCCTGGTCCTTACTAATATATTTACTTGGTACAAACTGTCAACTGGAACACAATCTATTCCCTTCATTATCTTATTAACCTCAATCAGATAATCCCCTAAGTCCACGCTTCCCTAAAGTGTAGAGTCCCAGCTCTTTTAGCCTATCTTGATAACCAAGATGCTTCAAACTGGGAATTAGTCTGGAGGCCCTCCTCTGCACCCTTTCCAAAGCCTCAATACACCCACTATGAGAGGAGACCGAAACTGGACACTGTATTCCAAGTGAGGCCTGACCAAGGTCTTGTACAAGCACAAAGTAGCATGCCCCGTCTTATAATCAAATGTCCTGTGAATGCACCCCAGCGCCCTAGCCATCGCTTCACGGCATTGCTCATGTACCTTTACCGATGCACACACCAGCATGCCCAGATCTCTATCTTCCTCCACCTTCTTTAATGCTTCATGCCTCATGTGTTTATCTAGCTTCCTCTTCAATGCATCGAGGCTATTCACCTCAACGACTCCCCGTGGTAGTGAGTTCCGTATTCTCACCACCCTCTGGGTAAAGAGGGTGAACCAATGACCTTCGAAGAGTACCAACGGCAATGCTCGAAGTTGTCTTCCCATTGCCTACGGTGCTGGAATGTCCCGTGGCGTGGAGAGGAGGAGAAGAACTGAAGAAACTAATTTAAGTTGCTAAGATGAGGGAGGAAGAAATAATTAGGCATCTTGTGAATTTTATTTGTTTAATCTGCCAGATTGCTGCTGAGCTCACTCGATATTTTGGGACTCGAGGAAACCAAGTTGGAAAACTGTGAAGTGGAGGAGCATTCATTAAACTCTCTCCATACCGAAAGACTTTTGCTGCCTTTTGATTCTTGTGGATTGAATTATATCAACAATTGTTTCTGGAAAATTTGACGGTGTAGGTTTGGAAAAGTCTCTGCAGTTTGTGCCTCATTTCATAACGGGCTAAGTTCTCAGGGATAGATTTCTATTTACTCCCTGTCCCCACCCCTGCTTGCCAGCACAGCCCAACATTGAGGCTGGTGAGTGGGAGGCCTATTCTCTTCCCCTGCAGCTGAGAATTCGTGTCAGTAGGAGGTGTTAACCTTCTCTCAGTGGGTAGCGCTCTCTCTTGCCTCTGAGTCAGAAGGTCGTGGGTTCAAGTCCCACTCCAGAGACTTGAGCACAAAATCTAGGCTGGCACTTGGAGTGCTGCACTCTCGGCAGTGCCGTCTGTCCATCTTGCCCTCTCAGGTGGATGTAAAAGATCCCACGGCACTGTTTCGAAGAAGAGCAGGGGAGTTATCCCCGGTGTCCTGGGCCAATATTTATTACTCAACCAAGAGCTAGAAGAGATTATCTGGTCATTCATTTCATGGCTGTTTGTGGGAGCTTGCTGTGCGCAGATTAGCTGCCGCGTTTCCTACATTACAACAGTGACTATACTTCAAAAGTACTTCATTGGCTGTAAAGCGCTTTGGGACGTCCTGAGGCCGTGAAAGGCGCTATATAAATGCAAATTTTTTCTTCTAATTGATGTTTGACCAGAAAGGCCTCAGAAGGGTTAATGCAGGTTAATTTTGGAGGTCGGAGGCGATGTCCATTTAAAGTAAAAACGCGCCGATACATGTTTATAAAATGGCACCCTCGACAAACTTATTATTTTCCTTTACAAAGGAAGATTCCACAGCAGAGGCTTGGCGACGGAGTGCGGGGGTGGCAAAGAGGGTGCAAGTAGCCTGATAGAGCCATAAGGATGAAGGTCAGTTTTGTATGACCTATAAAGACGTTTATTTGGCTCAAAGGGCAGTCACTCCCCCTCTCTCCCCACCGGCCCACCAATCCTGACGAGCTATTCTCCTGAGATGTTTCTGTGTCGTACAAGATCATCTATTACCGCAGCAGGAGTGTAAATGTAATCTATTAAACCGTATACCGCCCTCCTGTGGACGTGCTGTGCCAGCGCTTAGAAAGTAGCTGCATCAGCGAGCGTTTTAATGCAGTCTCTGTATGGGAATCTCTGGAACTGATCCATTTCCACTGACACACTAAGGGGGACAGCTTTCCTCTGTGCACAATCTGTAACAAAATAGTCGATACCTTTCTTTAGCTACTGTGCACAGAGGAGGCCTTTCAGTTGAACCGAAAAGTAAATATTTCATTGCGAAACCTGATACAAGCGTCAATACTTTGACCATTTTTTGCAGCGTGTTTGCAGACTTTGCCTCACTGATTTGCATACGTTTAATGCTGGATTTCTCCGCCTGTGAAACCAGTCTACGGCGATGCAGCAGGGCACTGCAGGGAGTGAAACAGTGTGCCTTTGAATCCTTTCCCCTCAAGTAAAATCACCCAGAAATACTCGTTGTAAATTTCTAATGCTGAATATTTTAAAGTTGAATGTTGGAACTCTCTTGAATTGTATCCTGAGTGCCTGTGATGTTGGGTTGCTCTTGAGCTTATCTCCCGCATGCCCAAACTACCCTCCCTACACTCTCCCTCCCCCCCCCGGGCATGGTAGTGACCTGAATATAAAACTAGCATTAAAGTATTAATAATAAACATAAACAGACGTTCTGGAAATGTGTAGTAGGTCAATGCATCTGAGAGAGAAAGACAGCTAAATACGACAGAGGGATTCTTTCCAGGATATTCAGAGAACACTACTGTACATCCACAGATCGCTCACAACACCCACTACAGCAATTGCAATAACCCTTCATTCGGACTGACAACTACACCATTATCTATCTCTCTAGCTATCTCTCTATCGCTCTATTAATCTTCCTATCTATCTCTCCATTTCTGTCTCCCTATCTATCTCTCCGTTTATCTCTATACATCTCTATCTCTCTCATAGCTCTCTCTGTCTCTCGATCAATATTTCTCTCTATTTCTCTCTCTCTCTCTCTATCTCTCTCTCTTTCTCTCTATCTCTATCTCTCCGTTCCTCTATCTCTATCTCTCTCTCTCTCTATCTCTATCTCTCCGTTCCTCTCTCTCTCTCTCTCTCTATCTCTATCTCTCTATCTTTCCGTTCCTCTCTCTCTATCTCTCTCTATCTCTCTCTCTATCTCTATCTATCTATCTATCTATCTATCTATCTATCTATCTATCTGTCTCTCTCTCTCTGTCTCTCTCTGTCTCTCTCTCTCTGTGTGTCTCTCTCTCTCTCTATCTATCTATCTATCTATCTCTCTCTGTCTCTGTCTGTCTCTCTCTCTCTCTCTCTCTCTCTCTGTCTCTCTCTCTCTGTGACTCTCTCTCTATCTATGTCTCTCTATCTCTCTCCATCTATCTCTCTCTCTATCTCTATCTATCTCTCTCCATCTATCTATCTCTCTCTCTCTCTCTCTATCTCTCTCTCTATCTCTATCTCTCTCCATCTATCTCTCTCTCTGTGTCTCTCTATCTCTCTCTGTGTCTCTCTCTCTCTTTCTCTCTGTGTCTCTCTCTATCTCTCTATCTCTCTATCTCTATCTATCTCTCTCTCTCTATCTCTATCTATCTCTATCTCTATCTATCTCTCTATCTCTATCTATCTATCTCTATCTCTCTCTCTATCTCTATCTATCTATCTATCTCTCTATCTATATCTATCTATCTATCTATCTCTATCTATCTATCTATCTATCTCTCTATCTCTCTCTGTCTCTCTCTCTCTCTCTCTGTGTGTCTCTCTCTCTCTCTCTATATATATATATATATATGTATATATATTATATATATATATCTCTCTCTCTCAGCCATTTCCAGCCACAACTGTGAGTTCCACAGCTGGATCCTCGGACTGTTCCAAACGTTCGGGGTCTGGGGGTCCGGTGGCTCATCCGCTGCTTCAGAAGAATGCAATGAGCATGTCGTGATTGGCTGATAAATTGCTTTGTTGCCAGTAATGAGATCCGCGTCACTCCCAGGCTTGCGTCGTTCTTCTGTTAAAATGGCTGAAAACATGCTTTTCGCTGACTTTATTCTTTTGTCCCCGCAGGCTGGCAACAAATAGCGCTCCTGTCCTAGGGTTGAATGTTAATTTTGCATTTCGATGACATTGGACACTTATGGGAATCAGGATCTTGTGTCCCAGTCTCCGAATGATTAATTCATTTGGGTCAGATTGCAATTGCTGTAATGGAATGTGAGAAATCCGTGCATGTACATTAGTATCCTCTGAATATCCTGAAAAGAACCCCTTTGTATATTTACACTTTGCTATTCTTCTACTTATCAAGTCCTGATCCAAAATGTCAACCCATTTTGTCTCCTTTTAGCTTTGAGGCCTGACCTTGGCTGTGATCGTTCTGATTAGACTGGCCGTTATGAGCTAACTGTTTGGTCACATTAACTGCCCAGCTACACTAAGAAAGAACTCGCATTTATAGAGCGCCTTTCATGACCTTGTTCTTTCAAAATTCAAAGAACTGTTTCGAAAGCTAGGAACTGTTTTCCGTCCGTGGAACAGCAATGGTCGAGAATAGCTAGAATGCTTCAGAAAGGAAATGCTCACAAAACGTATTCAACAACAGGCGCGCTGAAAGAACTGGAGGTGGGCCTATTGGCAGGGATAAGCCTGAGT
Source organism: Squalus acanthias (assembly GCA_030390025.1). Taxonomy (NCBI): domain Eukaryota; kingdom Metazoa; phylum Chordata; class Chondrichthyes; order Squaliformes; family Squalidae; genus Squalus; species Squalus acanthias. Next base: position 63,135,607 of record CM059442.1, read on the forward strand.
GTTCCGTGCGTCTACCTGAGAGGGAACGAGAAAGGGAGGGGTGGTGAGCAAGTGAGGAGGCAAAAAGAAAGACTTACATTTATATAGTACCTTTCATGACTCAGGACGTCCCAAACGCTTTACAGCCAATGAAGTACTTTTTGAAGGGTAGTCGCTGTTGTAACGTAGGAAACGCGGCTGCCAATTTGCGCACAGCAAGCTCCCCCAAACAGCAGTGAAAGAATGAGCAGATAATCTGTTCTTTTAGGTGTTGGTTGAGGGATAGATACTGGCGAGGGCACTGGGGAGAACTCCCCTGCTCCTCTTCGAATAGTTCCGTGGGATCTTTCACGTCCACCTTGCAAGGGGCCTCGGTTTAACGTCTCATCCGAAAGACGACACCTCCAACAGTCCAGCGCTGCAGTGGAGTGTCAGCCTGGATTTTGTGCTGAAATCGTTGGAGTGGGACTTTGAACCCACAATCTTCTGACTCCGAGGCACTGAGCCGCAACTGTGGTAGGAGTTCCTCCAGGCTGTACAAATGGCCGGGGGAGAGGGAGGGAGGGAGGGAGTAAAAATACGTGTAACAGCTTCTCCACAGACACAGCTCGCCTGACGTGCGCTGTGTCTGTCGGGTGTCATCTGGGCACCCAGAGAATAGAATCATCCCCTACATAGTGGACCGACAGGCAGTGTTTATCATACAGACACAAGTCTTTAAAGTGATGAAAGGGTTCGATCGGGTGGACATAGAGAAGATGTTTCCACTTGTGGGGGAAGTCCAAAACTAGGGGTCATAAATATAAGACAGTCACCAATAAATCCAATCGGGAATTCAGAGATAAAACCAGAAAATGCTGGAAATACTCAGCAGGTCAGGCAGCATCTGTGGAGAGAGAAATAGAGTTAACGTTTCAGGTCGATGACCCTTCGTCAGAACTGGAAAAAGTTGGAGATGGAACAGGTTTTTAAGCAAGTGCAGGGGCCGGGAAAGGGGGAAGGGGAGGAAAGAACAAAAGGGAAGGTCTGTGATAGGGTGGAAGGCAGGAGAGATTAAGAGACAAAAGGGATGATGGGGCAAGGCAAAAGGAGATGGTAATGGGACAAGTTAAGAAACAAAAGATGACTCTTGATGAGGTGTCAATGGCAATTTACACTTCAGAGGGTGGTGAGAATGTGGAACTCACTACCACAAGGAGTGGTTGAGGCGAATATTATAGATGCATTTAAGGGGAAACTCGATAAGTACATGAGGGAGAAAGAAATAGAAGGACATGTTGATGGGGTGAGATGAAGAGGGGTGGGAGGAGGCTTGTGTGGAGCATAAACACCGGCACAGACCAGTTGGGCCGAATGGCCTGTTTCTGTGCTGTAAATTCTATGTAATACGAGTCGTCTTTCGTCATCTCTGGAAGTATTCCAAGCCGTAACTATAACGTAGAGTGTAAGGAGCTGATGAAATCTCCCTGTAGGGATATCATCATTTCCTCCCTTTCACTTCCAACATAAAGTGCTGTGGAATCAGGAGGGATTACAGATTATAATGAGTGCAGGCGGAACATAGATGGAAATATATATCCAGTAACAGTATGATGCGGACCCGTGCGTGTAAAAGACAGCATTGCGTTGAAGTGACTGAAGTTGGAGACGAGCACGAACGTACGAAAGTAATCGGCGATAAAGGGCGTGACAAAACGATAAGCTGTTGTAATTATCGCTAGACTGCGGATTATTCAATAACGTTCTGCAATCTCTATAACAGAAGTAAAAAGAGCTTGCATTATGTTATAAAATGAATGATTGCAAGAGGCAGGGGTTTCTCAAGGGTTATTACATCTTGGAAAAGTACATAGCATTGCTGTAAAAGAAAAACTATTACTCTAGTCAATCAGTCTGTCTGGGAATTGTGCTGCATTAATAACCCAAAAGGCCAGGATTAACATGGCTTTACTGTTGGTGCCCTGACATACATTTATTAAGTAACTCAGGCCATGAATACAATGTAATGTGCTCTTGTGTCTCTCGAACTCTAACACACAGTTTATTTATGTTGATGGGGGTCTTAATTCACCCAAGAAATCTGCCGTCTGACTCAATATATCACAACGAGTATCACTCTCTCTAGGTATACTCATTTACTGCCAGAACATATTTCAGAATGTTATTTGTATTTCTCACGCACATTACTGTCTCATTCCAGTGGTTTATGGTCTACGCTTGTTTACTGATCCTTTCGCCTCTGGTTGCAGCTGCATTTTACCCAATTCCATTCTTAGATTATGTTTCCTGCTGTTAAATCTAAACTGCTGGTAGATTTTCTTCTTAAATTTTAAATTGAGAGGTCCATGCACAGAACTCGCTAAACGTTAGTGGACAGGTACACAAAAAAAAAAGTAATTACAAAGGCTAATGGAATGTTCGCCTTCATCTCAAGGGGGCTGGATTACAAAGGGTTGGAAGTTATGCCACAGAGTTGTATACAGCTCTGGTTAGACCCCATCTGGAGCACTGCGTTCAGTTCTGGGCACCGCATCTCAGAGAGGATATATTGGCCTTGGAGGGGGTACAGCCCAGATTCACCAGAACGATACCGGGGCTGAGAGGGTTAAATTATGAGGACAGGTTGAAGGGATAATTACAAGTCCTAGCCCTTTTCGGGCTACCCCAGATCAGGCGTATTCCCCAGACGTTCACCTTCAACTAAAGTTAAAGATAGCCGAATTCTATAAGACGCTTAATTGGGTCTAAAGGTCAGACTACCTTTCTCTAAAGGAAAGGAATGACGTGAAGATGTTACCGTCTTCCGATAGCACTTTTAATAAGTTTAACTGGACTGTAACCTTCCAGATATTATGAGGGTCCGGAATACCCCCCAGAATTCTGCTACTCCTTTGAGTATACAGAAATTGAGTTTGCGAGTTTATACAGAAATACTCTGTGAGACAATTCTAAAAATATATAGATTTATTAAAGAACCGACATTTAGTTGACAGCTGTTATGGCAATCGCAACTTTAACCGTTCAAAATACAAATAGCTTACATTTCTTATCAGAGATCCTTATTCTCAAATCTTAACTTCGTTACATTTCCACACTTCTACTTATTTCTTAATCCAGAATATCCACCAAAATCAAATACCTTGATTACCCGAGACTCAGAGTTGCAAACTTACAGAGCGTGCCTGTGAAGGTGAGAAACGCTTGCCCTTCCAGCGACTTCTGACTTTTCATCTGAAAAGCTCTTATTTTTATACTCTTTTTTAGTGGTATTTTCTTTGAAGTATTCTGCTGATGTAAGCTAATTGTCTCTAGTGATACTCTATTGAATTGTTTTCTATTCTTACTGTCGTTTCAACTGTTGCAACCAGACTTGTGTCTCTACCTTTAGGTGTTTCAAAAACTTATAATTTTTATGGTTATTATCAATTTATCTATTTGATGCCATTCTTAGGAAGTCTTTCCATTGAATTTCTAAATCACCTCTGCTGTTTGTAACACAGACTCCTGTCTCCTTATATTCCAAGTTTAACACATAAACAATGTAATTGCTTGGTGTCATCTATTGATGTAATATCTGCAAAGTCTCTCTGTAGGTACTTTTTACAATTTGTAATTCAAAAACACTTCATCTAGGGTGTTCCATGCATTTCTTATTTACTTCAATTGGTTGTATTAAGAATCATGTCTCCTGTTCTAAGTTTAACATAAAACTATTTTACGGCAGGTATTTCTTTTACTTGATGTCATTTTTTCAAAGGCACTTGTTTTTTTTAATGTTCTGTGCACCTGTTTGACGTGTTAAATTTCGACACTTTACTTGTGTCATTCCATTGTGTTGGTTCCAATGTTCAGACAGAGAGGAACCTCCAGCCTACTGTTTCAATAGGGCCATGTCTTTGTATTTACAAACATTCCTCATTTCAAAGCTTGTGGTGTTTTGCAGCTTTGTGTTAACAAACCATCTTATCTCAGAAGCCTGTATTCCTGTTTTACGGCTTGTGTCATTGAGGCTTTTAGATTTTTAACCCCAGTTTGTCATGTTTTAATATTATCAAATCTGTTTATAGGATGATGTATTTCTTGGAATATGGCTATTTCCTTCACAAGGTTGCATAGACTAGGCCTGTATTCCCTCGAGTACAGAAGATTAAGGGGTGATCTAATTAACGTGTTTGCGATGATTAAAGGAGCTGATAGGGTAGATAGAGAGAAACTATTTGCACTGCTGGGAGAGTTCAGAATAAGGGGGCATAACCTTAGAATTAGAGCTAGATCGTTCAGATGTGATGTCAGGAAGCACTTCTTCACACAAAGGGTGGTGGAAATCTGGAACTCTCTCCTTCAAAAAGCTGTTGAGGCTGGGGGACCAATTGAAAATTTCAAAACTGAGATTGATAGATTTTTGTTCGGCAAGGCTATTAAGGGATACGGAACCAAGGCGGGTAGATGAAGTTAAGATACAGATCAGCCATGATCTAATTGAATGGCGGAACAGGCTCGAGGGGCTGAATGGCCTCCTCCTGTGTTCCTTCCTATGTTTTTTCTAATTAAGGAACAGGAGTGAAAGCCTGAGGCCCACAGCACCAAGTGCCACCTAAGTTCAAAAGAGGATGAGGCAAATCAAGATGGAGCAATTAGATGGTGTCAGGTTTGGGTTTTGTAAAGGTGTAGATTGTAGGGGGAAGACTGAGGGACATCTTTGGAGCCTGGGAAAGAATGAATTAGAAGAGGAGGCAGAAGGACATAAGAAATAGGAGCAGGAGTAGGCCTTTCGGCCCCTCAAGCCTGCTCCGCTACTCAGTAAGATTGACATGAATCTGTCATTCATGGAAGAAAGACTTATGAAATAATACTGAGTGGCCTGCGGGTGGCGCTGTCCAGGGAGAGTATAAATACTCGGGCACGGGCCCAGCTTGCGCAGGACATTCTTAACAGGAACTAGTGAAGGACACAACTAGACCTCCAAGTTGTAAAACAGTTGATTAAAGCTTTGTTTAACGCTTAGACCAAGTGCCCAGTAGTTTTCTTACATCAAAGATCATGGCTGATCTTCGACCTCAACTCCACCTTCCTGCCTGATCGCCATATCCCTTTGAATCCGTTACACGGTAAGTCTTGATTTCAGCACAGTGGGAATGCAGGGAAGAGGAAGAGGGATGTAGGATCCCATATTTGGAATCTAGAGAGAAAGAGGAAAGCTCAGTAGAACTACAAAATAAATAGAGAGATGTGAGAGGTTGAAATGAAGGGAGAGGTTGGGGGGTTATAGGTTACAGAGGGACGGTCTGCCAGATGATAAGCTTTTTCTTATAGATGGAGCACCATTGGTACTTTGACACAGTGCAGACAAATGGTCACAAAGGCAAGGGAGAAAATAGAAGATAAATCCCCAGGGCCTGATAATCTCCATCCTTGGGTACTTAAGGAAGTGGCCCTAGAAATAGTAGATGCATTGCTGGTCATCTTCCAAAATTCTATAGACTCTGGAACAGTTCCCATGGATTGGAGGGTAGCTAATGTTACCCCACTATTCAAAAAAGGTGGTAGAGAGAAAACGGGGAATTATAGACCGGTAAGCCTGACATCGGTAGTGGGGAAAATGCTAGAGTCCATTATAAAAGATGTAATAGCGGAGCACTTCACCCAGAGAGTGGTGAATCTGTGGAATTCTCTACCACAGAAGGCAGTAGAGGCCAATTCATTAAATATATTCAAGAAGGAGTTGGATATATTTCTTAAAGCTAAAGGGATCAAGGGCTATGAAGAGAAGGCAGGGACAGGGTACTGAGTTTGGATGATCAGCCATGATCTCATTGAATGGAGGAGCAGGCTCGAGGGGCTGAATGGCCTACTCCTGCTCCTATCTTCTATGTTTCTATGTTAAGAGAAGGGATTGGGGTGACTTTCTGTTCCACTCTTGTTTGCTGTGCTACTATGTTATTGCCTTTGTCTAAGTACACAGCACCAACATTGGAACAACTGGAAGAGGAATTTGAGGCTCACTATCCACTTCACCTTTCTGTGAATGATGAGTCTTTCATAGAATGTCTGGGTTATTTCTCTAAATCAGGTGACTTTGATACAGGTAATAATCTTCCCCTGTTCATCCTATTTAAACTCTTCATAATTTAAGAAGGACTTGTATTTATATGGTGCCTTTCACAAACTCGACTTCCAAAGTGCTTTACTGCCAAGGAAGTAATTTTGAAGTGTTATCACTGTTGTAATGTAGGAAACACGGCATCCAATTTCTGCACAGCCACCTCCCACAAACAGCAATGTGATAATGACCGATCATCTGTTTTAGTGATGTTGGTTGAGGGATAAATATTGGCCCCAGGACACCGGGGAGAACTCCCCCTGCTCTTCTTCGAAATAGTGCCGTGGGTTCTTTTATGTTCACCTGAGAGGGCAGGTTGAAACGGCTCATCCAAAAACTCCCTCAGTACTGCACTGCAGCGTCAGCCTAGATTTTGTGCTCAAGTCTCTGGAGTGGGACTTGAACCCACAACCTTCTGACTCAGAGCTGAGAGTTCCACCACTGAGCCACAGCTGACACCACAAGCCTTTATGTAAGAAACCTTTGTTAAATCTCCATTTAGCATTCTCTGCTCCAGTAGAAATAGTCTCAGATATCTCAAGTCTCTGCTTAGAACTATAGCTTCTCATCCCTGGCATCATCCTGGTGACTCTACGCTAAAGGAGAAAATAGAAGAACATCTAGAAGCCAAAAATATAATAATGAATAGTCAGCATGGATTTCAAAAGGGAAAGTCTTGCTTGACCAATCTCATTCAATTTTTTGAAGAGGTAAGAGAGAGAATAGACAAGGGTAATGTAGTAGATGTAATTTATCTAAATTTTCAAAAGGCCTTCGATAAGGTACCACATAATAGACTGATGAATAAGGTAAGGGAATGCGGAGTCAGGGGACAAGTAGCAGAATGGATAGCTAGCTGGCTTCAAGACAGAAAGCAGAGAGTAGGGGTAAAAGGTAACTATTCACAGTGGCAGAAGGTGGGTAGTGGTGTTCCACAAGGATCAGTGCTGGGACCACTGTTGTTCACAATTTATAGTAACGATTTAGACTTTGGAATCAAAAACACAATTTCTAAATTTGCGGATGACACCAAATTGGGGGGAGATAGTCAATACTGAGGAGGACTGCAACAAATTACAAGAGGACATTAATAAACTTGCAGAATGGGCATATAATTGGTAAATGAAATTCAACACAGATAAATGTGAGGTATTACATTTTGGTAGGAAGAATAGGGAGGTCACTTATTACTTGGAGGGTGCGAGTCTGGGTGGGGTAGAGGAGCAAAGGGATCTCAAAGTACAAATACACAAATCACTAAAAGTTGCGACACAGGTTAACAAGGCCATAAAAAAAAGCAAACCAAGCACTAGGGTTTATTTCTAGAGGGATAGAATTGAAAAGTAGTGAAGTTATTCTAAACCTGTATCGAACCTTAGTTAGACCACACTTGGAGTACTGCATACAATTCTGGTCGCCATATTATAAAAAGGATATAGAGGCACTGGAGAGGGTGCAGAGAAGATTTACAAGGATGATACCAGAATGCAAGAATATACCTATCAGGAAAGGATGAACAGGCTGGGTCTCTTTTCTCTTGAAAAAAGAAGGCTGAGGGGTGACCTAATAGAGGTCTTTAAAATTATGAAAGGTTTTGATAGAGTAGATACAGAGAGAGTGTTTCCACTTGTGGGGGAGAGCAAAACTAGAGTCCATCAATATAAGATAGTCACCAAGAAATCCAATAGGGAATTCAGAAGAAACTTCTTTACCCAAAGAGTGGTGAGAATGTGGAACTCGCTACCACAGGGAGTGGTTGAAGCGAATAGTATAGATGCATTTAAGGGGAGGCTAGATAAGCATATGAGGGAAAAAGGAATAGAGGGTTATGCTGATAGATTTAAATGAGGAAAGACAGGAGGAGGCTCGTGTGGAGCATAAACGCCGGCATGGACTGGTTGGGCTAAATTTCCTGTTTCTGTGCTGTATATCCTCTATAATCCTACGTACGCTGTACGCTCTGTTACCTTCATGTCATATCTATAACGGGGGTACCCAAAACTGCACTCTGTACTCTAACTGGGGTCTTGTACAAATTTATCATTACTTCTTTATTCTCTTACTCTACCAGCTGAACTTTCGGGCTGGATTTTCATTGACCCGTGGAGGCGAGTTTAGAGGCGTGTGGGGGGTTAAAATTGCGGATTCGGGGATCCCGAACCCATCCCGCCCCCAACCCGCCTCCATGCCAGTTTCGCTGGAGGCGGGTACCCAACCTGTGCTGGGACCCGCCTCCCCGAGGCGGGAAAGGGATTAGTGACAATTAACTGCCTGTTAACAGGTAGTTAACAGGCAGTTTTTTGCCTAATCCTTATTTTAAAAGCTGAACTGTGGGCTTCCCAACAGGTCCCAACCACAGCAAGTTATCGGGGCGGACCGTGGGTCTGCAGGGGTTGGAGGGGTCGATATGTCCGGTGGGCAGGTGAGTGATGGGTGCATGTGTGCAGAGGTAAGTGTGTAAGGTAAGTGTAAAGTGTGGGAAAAAGTTTTACTTACCTTAACTTCCTCCTGCAGGTGTCAGCCCTTCAGGTCTCGGGAGTCAGAAATCTCACCGGCACAGAAAGCACAATGGCCGTGGTGCTGTCAAAAACTGCAGCCTTCTGCTTTCTGTGCTGAAATGATTTCTAACTCAGCCTGAGAGGAAGGACTCAAGTTAGAAGACAGATTGTCAGTGTTTGACAGCTTCACAGAGCTGTCAAATGCTGATATTTCATCTGTCAAAAGCTCTTGACAGATGAAATGTCAATCTGTGATGTCACCTGTTGCCGGGTGGCCCTTAATTGGCCTGCTGAGCCCACTGGGCGGGCTCAACAAGGTCAATCAAGTGAAAGTGCAGTGGGTTGGCCACAAGTCGATGGAGGCGGGACTGCAAACCAAAAAGTGGGAGTCCCGCCTCCATCCCGTCCCCAGTATCAAAATCCAGCCCTTCATCTTCACTGGGAGTGCAAATCTGGCAATATTGGATCGGCTGCCATGATACGCCCGCCTGATTTTCCTTTACATTGACTTCAACGGGTGATTGATCTGCTCCGCGCCAGTTTTACATCCCTGCTAAAGTTGAAAGTTCAACCCTAAGGCCCCGATTTTAACTCCAGGTGGATTCCCCGCTCAGGCCTGTGATAAAATTGCAGTCGGGTCTCAATGATGTCATCGGGCCGCAACATGCGTGTGTAAAGAAGGACCCCGTTGGCTCCGGGCGGGTGTCCTTGCCGCCTGCTCAGGAGAGCAGGTTAAAATTGCAGATGTTGTGATCGTGGTGGCTTTCGGACAGGTAAGAGCTGGGGGGCGATTTTAACCGCCCACCCGCCAGGTTTCTGCTGAGCGAGTCGGGTTAAAATCGCCCCCACATGTAGCGTCGGAAACTCAAGGCTGCGGAGATTCAGGGCTGGATTTTGAATCTGGGGTCAGGTTGGGGTCGGGAATCACACATTATGGCTTGTGAACCCGCCTCCATCGAGATGTGGCCAACCCACTGTATTTTCCCTTGATTGACCTTGTTGAGCCCGCCCAGTGGGCTCAGCAGGCCAATTAAGGGCCACCCGGCAACAGGTGACGTCACAGACTGACAGTTCATCTGTCAAGAGCTTTTGACAGATGAAATATCAGCGTTTGACAGCTCTGTGAAGCTGTCAAACACTGACAATCTGTCTTCTAACTTGAGGCCTTCCTCTCAGGCTGAGTTAGAAATCATTCCAGCACAGAAAGCAGAAGGCGGCAGTTTTTGACAGCATCACGGCCATTGTGCTTTCTGTGCCGGTGAGATTTCTGACTCCCGAGACCTGAAGGGCTGACACCTGCAGGAGGAAGTTAAGGTAAGTAAAACTTTTTCCCACACTTTACACTTACCTTACACACTTACCTCTGCACACATGCACTCACCACTCACCTGCCCACCGGACATATCGACCCCTCCAACCCCTGCAGACCCACGGCCCGCCCCGATAACTTGGCGTGGTTGCCACCTGTCGGGAAGCCCACACTTTTCTTTTGAAAATAGGGATTATGCAAAAAACTGCCTGTTAACTACCTGTTAACAGGCAGTTAATTGTCACTAATCCCTTCCCGCCTCGGGGAGTCGGGTCTCAGCACAGGTCGGGTACCCGCCGCCAGAGAAACTGGCATGGAGGCGGGTTGGAGGCGGGATGGGGTCGGGACCCCCGAATCTGCAACTTTAACCACCCCCCGCCCAGCCTCCAAACCCGACTCCACGGGTCATTGAAAATCCAGCCCTCAGGGTAAATCTTGGGTTAGGATATGAAATTGGCTGAAGGGTAGATAACAGCAGGTGCTTGTTAAATGAGTTCTGTTGAGGTGGGCAGAATTAATGAATGGGGAGCTCTGGGGATCAGTGTTGGGACTACTACTCTTTCTATTTTACATCAATTACTTGGACTCAGAAATCCAAAGCAAATTAGTCAAATTTTCAGCTTCTACCAAACTACAAGAGATAAGAGAATTAGAGCAGGCAGCTTAGAAATTACGGAATGAGTTGGACAAAATATGTAGGTGGGTGCAACCATGACTGATGAAATTTAATACAGGTTTCTGTTGAGTGAGTAGGGTTAAAATCGCCCCCATATTATAGACTCTGTTTATGGGCAGAATTTTCACCGGCCCGTGGAGGCGGGTTTGGAGGCGTGTGGGGTGGGAAAATAGCAGATTCGGGGGTCCCGAACCCATCCCGCCCCCAACCCGCCTCCATGCCAGTTTCCCAGGAGGCGGGTACCCGACCTGTGCTGGGAGCCGCCTCCCCGAGGCGGGAAGGGGATTAGTGCCAATAAACTGCCTGTTAACAGGTAGTTAGCAGGCAGTTTTTTGCCTAATCCCTATTTTTAGCCCTGAAGTGTGGGCTTCCCGACAGGTCCGAACCACGCCGTTTTAGCGAGGCGGACCGTCGGTCTGGAGGGCTTGGAGGGGTCGAGATATCCGGTGTGCAGGTGAGTGATGGGTGCATGAGTGCAGAGGTAAGTGTGTTTGGTGTGTGTAAAGTGTTTTAAGAACTTATACTTACCTTAACTTTGTCCTGCAGGCTAGCTTCCTTAAGGTGTTGGGAGTCCCTCGCATCCACGACACAGAAAGCAGAATGGCCGCGGAGCTGTCAAAAGCTGCAGTCTCTGCTTTCTGTGCTGGATTGATTTCTAACTGAGTCTAAGTACAGGGACTCATGTTAGAAATCATATTGTCAGTGTTTGACAGCTTCACAGAGCTGTCAAACGCTGAAATTTCATCTGTCAAAAGCTCTTGACAGATGAAATTTCAATGGCTAACGTCACCTGTATCCAAGGGACCCTTGATTGGCTTGCTCAGCCCGCTGGGCGGGCGTAACAAGGTCAATCAAGGGAAAATACAGTGGGTTGGCCACAAGTCGATGGAGGCGGGACTACAACCCAAAAAGTGGGAGTCCCGCCTCCATCACGTCCAGCCCTATGAATCTGAAAATACTGTTCTTATACCCTTTCTTATATCTTTATACATCTCACACTTTTGGGGGAATGATGTATTTGTAGCCCTAGGCCTCTCAGTTCCTTCATATCTTTCCGTGTCTTTATTTCTCCTCTCACCTCCATTTCCTCTTTTTCCTCCCAAAGAACATGACCTGATATTTCTCAGCATTAAACTGCATTTGCCTCCTGACTGCTCATCATTCTCCCAATGATGTCATCGGCTCCACACCTCAGGCGCCTCATGTGACATAGCTGAAGGGTTGTCATAGTTTTAACGTTATCCCAGTGTGTGCTCTTTTCGAATTGTACAAACCTCGTAAAACTCAACGGCCTGACCCGCAGAAAAAAAATCTCAATATTGTTTGCTCTTCCCAAAGGTGTTGATTCAAGGTGCGACTTTCTGTCATCTCGCTTATTTCGAGCCCAGCGTTATAGATCAGTCACTGTCACACATATATCTTCATTAATTAGTTCCTTAAAAAAAACATGGAAAAGAGGTGCTGCTTCTAATTGGGCAACAGCAGCAACCAAACATAACACAAAGAATAGTGCAATAAATGTCCTTAAAGGGGCATGGTCCGCTGCAGGAGAATTTATGGCACCACTTGCTTAACAAAATGGATCCCTACAAAACTCTGCTGTTGATGCAAACTTGTGCTAATGCAAATATTTTCAATTTTTTCCCCTATTAATTTTAGTTTTAGTTGAAACCGATGATGTAATCGTGTCTTCAGAGTCTCCCAATGTACAAAATACTCCAACGCTGCTCCAGGTTCCAAACCTCCATCACTCCCAGCCACAACCCTCGGTCTCACTTCCAGCACCAACCCTCGATCTCACTCCCAGCACCAACCCTCAGTCTCACTCCCAGCACCAACCCTCAGTCTCACTCCCAGCACCAACCCTCGATCTCACTCCGAGCACCAACCCTCAGTCTCACTCCCAGCACCAACCCTCGATCTCACTCCCAGCACCAACCCTCGATCTCACTCCCAGCACCAACCCTCGATCTCACTCCCAGCACCAACCCTCGGTCTCACTCCCAGCACCAACCCTCGATCTCACTCCCAGCACCAACCCTCAGTCTCACTCCCAGCACCAACCCTCGATCTCACTCCCAGCACCAACCCTCGATCTCACTCCCAGCACCAACCCTCGATCTCACTCCCAGCACCAACCCTCGGTCTCACTCCGAGCACCAACCCTTGATCTCACTCCCAGCACCAACCCTCGATCTCACTCCCAGCACCAACCCTCGATCTCACTCCCTGCACCAACCCTCAGTCTCACTCCGAGCACCAACCCTCAGTCTCACTCCCAGCACCAACCCTGTGTGAGTGTGAGTGTGAGCTGAGTGGGAGGAGAGTGTGAGTGTGAGCTGAGTGGGAGGAGAGTGTGAGTGTGAGCTGAGTGTGGGAGGAGAGTGTGAGTGTGAGCTGAGTGGGAGGAGAGTGTGAGTGTGAGCTGAGTGGGAGGAGAGTGTGAGTGTGAGCTGAGTGTGGGAGGAGAGTGTGAGTGTGAGCTGAGTGTGGGAGGTGAGTGTGAGCTGAGTGTGGGAGGAGAGTGTGAGTGTGAGCTGAGTGTGGGAGGAGAGTGTGAGTGTGAGCTGAGTGTGGGAGGTGAGTGCGAGTGTGAGCTGAGTGTGGGAGGTGAGTGTGAGCTGAGTGTGGGAGGAGAGTGTGAGTGTGAGCTGAGTGTGGGAGGAGAGTGTGAGTGTGAGCTGAGTGTGGGAGGTGAGTGCGAGTGTGAGCTGAGTGTGGGAGGTGAGTGTGAGCTGAGTGTGGGAGGAGAGTGTGAGTGTGAGCTGAGTGTGGGAGGAGAGTGTGAGCTGAGTGTGGGAGGAGAGTGTGAGTGTGAGCTGAGTGTGGGAAGATGAGTGTGAGCTGAGTGTGGGAGGAGAGTGTGAGTGTGAGCTGAGTGTGGGAGGAGAGTGTGAGTGTGAGCTGAGGGTGGGAGGTGAGTGTGAGCTGAGTGTGGGAGGAGAGTGTGAGTGTGAGCTGAGTGTGGGAAGATGAGTGTGAGCTGAGTGTGGGAGGAGAGTGTGAGTGTGAGCTGAGTGTGGGAAGATGAGTGTGAGCTGAGTGTGGGAGGAGAGTGTGAGTGTGAGCTGAGTGTGGGAAGGTGAGTGTGAGCTGAGTGTGGGAAGGTGATTGCCACCTTAACTGGTGGGGGGGAGAAGCCGTAAGGATTGGCTCTGAGTCACTGTCACAACCATAGAAGCAATTAAACAATGACTTTATAATCAGATTTAGTAACCGTGAATCTCCACAAACGCCCACAATTTGCATGAAATAGGATAAAATCCCCACAGTGTTTGATGCTGTCTTGCATTATACAAGTGATGGAGTCTACGGTAACCCCTGCAGTTTAAATGATGACTAGCCCGTGCCCCACTGCACTCTCAGTACATCACAGGCCGATATGGATGGCTGTTTTTTTTTGAGTTGTCAGCTTTTTGTGAAGCTGCGTGTCACTGCGTGTCTGCTGATTAATAATACAGAAGAACACAGATACCCAGTCGCGATTCTGAAGGCAGTAACCTAATCGACGGGGGTTCCAATGCTTTGTATATAGAGTAATTCATACCTAGACATAGAGGTAGGAGGGAAACATTGTAAAGTGAAGCGGGAGCACTTCGAAAATCTGATTGCAGACTTGAAATAACTCCCATGGGATCTTATTTCGTAGATTATCTATGCCCCCAACTTTGTCAAAAATGTCACTGGTATATCTTTCAAAACCCTTTCTCCTTTTTGTTCAACTTCTAGAGTTAAGATAGCCCTCTTAGAAGGTTGTGGGTTCAAGTCCCATTCCAGAGACTTGAACACATAAAGCTAGGCTGACACTCCAGTGCAGTGCTGAGGGAGTGCTGCACTGTCGGAGGTGCCGTCTTTCAGATGAGACGTTAAGCCGAGGCCCCGTCTGCTCTCTCAGGTGGATGTAAAAGATCCCACGGCACTATTTCGAAGAAGAGCAGGGGGAGTTCTCCCCGGTGTCCTGGGGCCAATATTTATCCCTCAACCGACATCACCCAAAAAAAACCAGGCCATTTATCACATTGCTGTTTGTGGGAGCTTGCTGTGCGCAAATTGGCTGCCGCGTTTCCTACATTACAACAGTGACGACACTTCAAAAAGTACTTCAGTGGCTGTAAAGCACTTTGTGACATCTTGAGGTCGTTAAAGGCGCTATAGAAATGCAAGCTTTTCCACCGCCCCCCCCCTTACTGCAGTTGGGCAGGAATGTTCCAGAAGGGCTGTGGCTTTTCAGACCTAAGTTTCTTTTAAGTTACCAATTCCTTTCGTGCTGCAAAGCAGCTCAGACAGGGACTGCATTAACTGGGACATTCACCAATATTAATGATTTTGGAATTATATCAGCTCTGGAATAGTTTACACAACAGGCGTGTAAAATTGCCGGGCTAGTAACCCAGAGAACTTGAGTTCAAATCCAACCACGGCAGTTTGAGAATTTGAATTCAGTTTAAAAAAAATCTGGAAATAAAAAGCTGGGATCGGTAAAAGCTGTCGGATTGTCATAAAAACCCAACTGGTTCACCAGTGTCTCTTTAGAGGAGACTTGCGAACAAGGCCCTTGCCTTCCACGAGCTGATCGTGGATGATTGCATCGACTTCATGGCCCTGACCGAATCTTGGCTGAGGGGTGATGATACTTTACCCTCAAATGAAGCCTCCCCACCTGGTTCTACCTTCCACCACTTGCCCCGCTCAGACTGCCATGGTGATGGTGTGGCTCTCCTCACCAAATCACACCTTGGTCTGTCCCCCTATTCCTCCGGCAGTTTCTCTTCGTTTGAGCATCTCACCTTGTTCCACCCCTCTCACCTCTCATTTAAATTTCTCGTTCTCTACCGCCCACCCAAGTACCATAAAAATGTTATTACCGAGATATCTTCACTGCCTTCCTCCCTCAGCCTCTGCACCGAGCGACTTCTCACCCTCGGTGATTTCAACCTCCATCTCAATTCATCATGCTCTCTCTCCTATGAGCTCACTAGCCTCCTATCCTCCCACAATCTCTCCCTCCATGTAAACTCCCCGACCCATATTCACAGCCACCCCCTCGACCTTGTCATCTCTCGTTGCTTCGCTACTCCCATCGTGTCAATCGCAGATAAGGCCATCTCTGACCACTTCCTCGTATCGCTCTCCACCCACATCCCCCCGCCCCCCACCCCCCAACCCTACTTCCTTCTGTGTCCGCCCCTAAAAAAAACTCTCTCCCAACTCTCTTACAACTGCACTTACAAAAGCCCAACTGTCCATCCTTTGTCCCTCCATTCACCATTCTGCTCAACCATACCCTCACCACCACCTTTGATGCCCTAGTCCCTATTAAAACAATTGGGGCTGGATTTTCAATGACCCGTGGAGTCGGGTTTGGAGGCGGGGGGGGTTAGAGTTGCAGAATCGGGGGTCCCGACCCCATCCCGACCCCATCCCGCCTCCAACCCGCCTCCATGCCAGTTTCTCTGGCGGCGGGTACCCGACCTGTGCTGAGACCCGACTCCCCGAGGCGGGAAGGGATTAGTGACAATTAACTGCCGGTTCACAGGTAGTTAACAGGCAGTTTTTTGCCTAATCCCTATTTTCATTGCTGAAATGTGGGCTTCCCGACAGGTGGCAACCACGCCAAGTTATCGGGGCGGGCCGTGGGTCTGCAGGGGTTGGAGGGGTCGATATGTCCGGTGGGCAGGTGAGTGATGGGTGCATGTGTGCAGAGGTAAGTGTGTAAGGTAAGTGCTAAGTGTTGGAAAAAGTTTTACTTACCTTAACTTCCTCCTGCAGGTGTCAGCCCTTCAGTTCTCGGGAGTCAGAAATCTCACCGGCACAGAAAGCAGAAAAGCCGTGGTTCTGTCAAAAACTGCAGCCTTCTGTTTTCTGTGCTGAAATGATTTCTAACTTAGCCTGAGAGGAAGGACTCAAGTTAGAAGACAGATTGTCAGTGTTTGACAGCTTCACAGAGCTGTCAAACGCTGATATTTCATCTGTCAAAAGCTCTTGACAGATGAAATGTCAATCGCTGACGTCACCTGTTGCCGGGTGGCCCTTAATTGGCCTGCTGAGCCCACTGGGCGGGCTCAACAAGGTCAATCAAGGGAAAATACAGTGGGTTGGCCACATCTCGATGGAGGCGGGTTCACAAGCCAGAATGTGTGATTCCCGACCCCAACCCGACCAAACATTCAAAATCCAGCCCTTACTCTCACTCACCCAGGCCATTCCCCCTGGTACGGCCTTCATCTTTGCTCCTTAAGTCCATGGGATGCATACTTGAACGGATATGATGGACAACTGGTTTAGCCATTCACTGCCAGATCTGGCTGGACCATATAAAGCATTATCGGATCCTGCTCTCGTCTGCCAAAATTGCTCACTATTCCAGAATCATTTTGGAATACAGAGATAAACCCTGGCTTCTATCCTCCACTGCTAACCATCTTCTTAAACCCCTCTCCCCTGTCTCCTCCATCCTCACCTCTGACAACAAGTGTGAGGAGCTCATGGACTTCTTTGTCTCTAAGATTGAGACCATCCATTCAGCTTCCTCTGCCACTTCCCTTCCTTCCCCTAGCCCACCGGGCCAAACTTCCTCTAAGGTTCTCCAGTTTCTCTCCGATCTCCCCATATGACCTCTCCACGCTCATCTTGTCCATGAGACCCACTTCCTGCTCCCTCGACCCTACTCCCACCAAACTGCTGACCACCCAACTTCCTTTTCTGGCTCCCATGTTAGCTGACATTGTTAACGGTTCTCTCTCCTCAGGTACTGTCCCCCTCTCCCTCAAATCTGCCATCATCAACCCTCTCCTCAAAAAAACAACCCTTGGCCCCTCCGTCCTTGCAAACTATCGCCCCATCTCCAACCTCCCTTTCCCCTCCAAAGTCCTTGAACGTGTTGTCGCCTCCCAAATCCGTGCCCATCTTTCCCGCAACTCCATGTGTGAATCCCTCCAATCAGGTTTCCGCCCTTGCCACAGTACCGAAACGGCTCTCATCAAAGTCACAAATGACATCCTTTGTGACTGTGACAAAGGTAAACTATCCCTCCTCGTCCTTCTTGACTTGTCTGCAGCCTTTGACATGGTTGACCACTCCATCCTTCTCCAACGCCTCTCCACTGTCGTCCAGCTGGGTGGGACTGCACTCGCCTGGTTCCAGTGTTATCTATCTAATCGTAACCAGAGAATCACCTGCAATGGTGTCTCTTCCCGCTCCCACATCGTTACCTCTGGTGTCCCCCAAGGATCTATCCTTGGCCCCCTCCTATTTCTCCTATTTCTCTTGGCGACATCATCCGAAAACACAGCGTCAGTTTCCACATGTACGCTGATGTCACCCAGCTCTACCTCACTACCTCTTCTCTCGACCCCTCCACGGTCTCTAAATTGTCAGACTGCCTGGGGGCGATTTTCTGCCGTGGGAGGAGGTGGGTTTGGAGGTGGGAAAGGCGGGAAAATCAGATTCAAAGAGGTCGGGTTCGGAACCCGCCTCCAACCCGCCTCCGCGGAATTTTGCCGGTGTCGGTTTTGGAGGTCGGGAAACAGTCCCGCCTCCAGCTGGCCATAGCGATACTTGTCATCATTAAATGCTCGTTAAGGGCCTCTCTAAGCCTATTTTGAGAGGCCCTCGTGATTTTTCGACGATTTCGGCGTACTCCACGCACCTCCTGAACCACGCCAGGTAAACCTGGCGGGTTGACTCGTGGGTGGCCTCCTCACTGCTGCAGGTCTAACAAGACATCCTTTATTTTAGCAAGGATTACCTGCAGGTGCCAGACCTTGGCTTTAAAAGGTCTCTGAGCACTTTTAGAAGGCCTTCTGAAGTCGGAGGTGCTGCAGCTTGAATCAATCAACCATGGGACCTCCTTGGAAGACTCTCTCCTCGCTTGCAATGAGCGCTTCCCCAAAGGAGGCATCTACAAGCAGCATGGGAACCATTTGTTTTCTTTCTGCATCGACCTCAGATGAGGATGAGGACCATCCAGGGCAGCAGCAGAACCAGGCAGCTCAGCAGCAACAGCAGCAGGAGCCCCAGCCTCCTGCTCAGCCACCTGATGCTGCACAGGGCAGAAGGCACCAGCGCATCGAGGCACCTCGCCGCAGGAGATACCCCCGACAGAGGGTTTACAGACAGAGGATGAGCTACCTCAACATGAGTGAGCAGCAGTGCCAAAGGAGGCTGAGACTTTCGCAAGAGGTTGTCCGAGAGAGCTGCGGCCTGCTGCAGCAAGACCTGGTGCCCAGAAGAACGGGTGGACACCCCTTTACCAGTGGCTGTCAAAGTCACCACCGCACTCAACTTCTTTGCCTCAGGCTCCTTCCAGGGATCATCAGCAGACATCAGCGGCATCTCCCAGTCAGCCACCCACAGTTGCATCACGCAGGTTACCGATGCCCTTTTTGCTAAGGCCCACAATTACATCCAGTTCACAAGGGATCAAGCAAGTATAACTCCCCGTTCAGTTGGATTTGCAAATATGGCAGGCATGCCAATGGTGCAGGGCATCATAGACTGCACACATGTGGCCCTTAGGGCACCCCATCACAACCCAGCTATCTTTGTCAACCGCAAGGGCTTCCACTCCCTCAACGTACAGCTGGTGTGTAACCACACGAAGGAGTTCTTGCATGTTTGCGCCAAGTTCTGTGGAAGTTGCCATGACTCTTTCATCCTGCGGCACTCTAGTGTTCCTCCGCTTTTCAATCCGCCAAACCAACTTAACGGATGGCTCCTTGGTGACAAGGGCTACCCCCTGAAGAAGTGGCTAATGACGCCGATCAGGAGGCCAGCTAACGAGGCTGAGGAGCGCTACAACGCCAGCCACACTTCGACCAGGTCCATCATAGAGCAAAATGTTGTTGAAGATGCGCTTCCGTTGCCTTGCCCGATCAGGTGGAGCCCTGCAGTATACACCATCCAGGGTCTCCAGAATGGTCGTGGTCTGCTGTGCACTACACAACATGGCACAGCGTCATGGCTTGCAGCTTCCTGATGAGCAAGTGGCTCAGTTCCAGCCCTCCTCAGATGAGGATGATGAGGAGGAGGAGGAGGAGGAGCAGGAGGAGGTCAGAGCGCTGGTGAATCGACCAGCGGCAGCACGTGAGCACATGACTGCCCGGGATGCAAGGGATGAACTTATCCTGGCCGGATTTGCATAGGTTGCCCAAGTTGCCACATGTCCTTGGCTCCAGCCTAGGACATCATTGACAATGGACATGACTCTCTGGCCTCCTTTCACTCAGGCCACCAACCTGACAACGCAAGTGTGGCGGACGCCGCAAAGTGGAGCTGCCTAAGGTGAAAGAACAGGGGTTAAAAATTGAGTAGCGTCCCATTTGGGGCGCTAGCTTCGCCGTCCTGGAAAAATTAGCGCCCCCGCGCCGGAAATCGAGTGGTTGCGCCCCAAGAAGGAAGCGGGGCGCTACTGGAAGCACCCCGCATCCCTCTTGGGGCGCTGCGAGTCAATATCGCGGCGCTACGTGGCGCTGCGGCACGTGGCGCTGCGGTATTGCAGGACTTCCTCCCCTTCTTAAAGGGGAGGGGCCTTGCGCAGCGTGACCCGGGGCCCAGCTGGGCCCCTGGGGATTGGGAGTGCCGGCAAAAGAGCCTGGCACTCAAGAGAAGTGCCGGGCTCACGGAGCGCAGCCGGCACTCTGCGGGGGCGTGGGGGGTGGGGGGGGTGGTTCAGGAGGCCGGGGACAGGAGCGCAGGCAGGTGCTGGTAGGCAGGCTCCTTCAAAACTACCTCTTTGACCAAGCTTTTGGTCACCTGCCCTAATTTCTCCTCGTATGGCTCGGTGTCAATTTTTTTGTCGTATAACACTCCCGTGCAGCGCCTTGGGACGTTTTACGATGTTAAAGGACCTATATAAATACAAGTTGTTGTTGTTGTTGTTGAGAGGCAGCCTGCTGCCCCTACCCAGTCTGGCCCTATATGTGACTCCGGTCCCCACACCACCGTGGTTGACTCTTAACTGGCCTCGGTTGCTTCAAGCTGCTTACCCACGGTTCGAGAAGAAGGCGGCTCACCACCGCCTTCTCGGGGAAACTGGGGGATGGGCAATAAACGCCGGCCTTGCCAGCGCCGCCCACATCGCCAGAATGAATATATTTAAATCGCAGCAGCTTCCAAAAGCCTTCTCGCTAGCTGTTCTGTGCTCCGTTTGTTTGTTGTATATGTGCACAGCACTGGGACCAAGGACAGATTCTGCAGGCAAAACGCATTGTAGTGCAAATATAAGTATTTGAACTGTCACTCACACATCATTGACAGAGGGCCCAGAAGGAAACTTCCCCGGTGCAAAGATTCTTTCTCCCGAGGAACAAAGTGACATTTCAGTCGCTGCTTGGGTTCTTTTCTCAGAATATTTCAGAGGGAAACTTTCATCTCTCACGTCTGATCTGCTGCAGTGTAAACTGAGTTGGACGCAATTATGGAACAAATTAAGTGGAGCATTGGCACTAAGAGTCACCTGAAATCACTTATCTTCTGCAAAATGTATTACCTGTCTATCTGTTTGTATGTACAAAGTCGGAGAATATTAAAGCCCCCTGGGTTTTCGTCTGTAAATTTTACAGTGAGACTGAGGATCGGGGGGTGGGGGGGGGGGGAAATTCGGTATTGGCCATTTTCGGGCGCTAACGTCGCCTGGGCGCTAACTGGGCTAATTAGCGCCGGCGACCGCGAAATTGAGTTTTAGCGCCCCAAGAGGGAAGTGGAGCGATAAATCAAGCACTCCACTTCCTTCTTAGAGCGCTAACGTCGGAGAGCGGGGCGGAGACTTCAGCAGCGCTGCACACTGGGCCGAGCAGCGCTGCCGCGTTCAAGGGCTCCTTCCCTCCCTTAAAGGGAAGGGCCATCTCTGCAGGCTCTGCAATTTAAAAAGTACCTACCTGGACCACCAAGGCAGCCGCGATCCCGCGCGATCAGCCACGGTGCTCAAGCAGAGTGCCGGGCTGATCGATCGCAGGCAGGAACCCGCCAAAAAAACTAAAACAAGAAAGTAATTTTTTTTTTACTTACCTCGGCCACCTCGCCTTTAATCATCGCCCCCTGAAGCGGCCGGCCGCCCGATGCACGCTTCCTGCAGCTGTCGGTGTTTTCGACCGGCGCTGCTGCAGGGGGCGGAAGTCATTTTCGGGTCCGGGGCGATGTGCACGCCGATGACGTCACGATCTCCGGGGGCGCTAACGGTGGGGGGGGGGGCGCAAAGGCACCTAATTTCACCCCCCAGATTTTTTGAGTGACATGTCTCCTCCTCCTTTTCTTTTCTCGACCATTTTCTCTTTCCTTCCCCGTCCTCTCCTGAAGGCGTTGACTCTTTGGAGGGAAACAGTTCCACAGGCACCAGTTGCACTTCCAGTCCAACACCCAGGAGGCCATTACTCGCGTCTTGAGTTTTGAGGGCGACTGTCGGCGTGCCACTCAACTACGGGAGCCCTCGCAACAGAGCCTGATCCTGTCATCGCCTGACCTCAAAGAGCGCGCCCTCGCAGCAGGGCGCGCTGGATTACGATCAGAGTGCGAACCCTGGATGGGTTTTGCCCTCCCTAGTGCTGAGGGCAATTGTAATGCACAGACCCAGGATCAAATTCAGTCCTTTCTGCTCAGAGTGGAGTAAGGTATTCACATGCGATCAATAGATTGTTGTTGGGCAAGGGTATCAAGGGATACGGAGCAAAGGCGCGTAAATGGGCTCGACGTGCAGATCCCCTGTGATCCAGCAGAACAGCGGAGTGGGTTCGAGGGGCTGAATGGCCTGCTCCTGTTTCCATGTTCCTCATGGAGTCATCGAGGGAGCATCTCCTGCTCTTTGAGTGATGTTGCAGCAACCCATGTTGGCGCCAATTGCTTTTTAAATGTAATATTGGCCCTGAATTTCGATCGAAGGCTTCCTGCGGGTGGATGCCTCCGATCGGAAAAAAAATCTAGGCACTTACCTGCCGGCTCCGTAGGTCCCGAGGCTTACGATCCTGGGCCTCTGCTCTACGAAATGCGTAGAGGCCCAGGTATCCAGGGGCACAGGCAAGCGTCCCTGGGATCACGTGGGCCATGGGGAACCAATTAAAGAAGGGAATCCCCCTTCATACTTTTGACAGGTCTCTCCGCACAGACTGTCAAAAGTATGAATGGGGATCACTTAAAAAACAGTTAAACATTAAAAAAAAAATTTTTTAAATCACGTATTTAAAATTAGTTAAAATTACATTAAATTAAATACTTTAAACAAAAATTTAATTTTTTGAAAAAAATAATTGAAGTTTTTTACGGGGCTAAAAATAAACTTACCTTCTTTTTTAAAAAGTATTTTTAAATTATAAATGAGTGAAAACTTTTTACTTTTTTAATTTTTTTCACTCTTATGCTGGTAAAAGCAGGCATAAGGCTTAGGATATTTAAAGGTTTTCAGCGGGCGGAGGTTGTGTAGAAAGCGGAACTCCCTGCCCGCGGAGGCCCTTCTCCCGGGGCAGGCAGATGATCTTCACAGAGCGGAAGAGCTGGGTTTTAGCGCATGCGCTTCGCACAGCTGAAACCGGCACTTGCGCGGCCCCTACAGGTGCGGACACACCTCGTACACACTCGTGGGAGTCGGAAAATCCGGCCCAATAATATTTTTGCACCCTTGGAAAAACTGTCCCCGCAGGCAGAGCCCACGTCTTCACAGGGATGGGAGGAGGGTGCGGTCGCACTATGCCACATGTGATTGGACTTGCAACGCTGCTGAGAAGACCCATGAGGCTGATCGCGAGTGTCAGGGGTCTGTTTTATGAGGATCAACTGGAGAAACTTTGGAAGTCTCCTTTCCAGACTGGAAAGCCCCAGGGGCCGAGAAATTGGAACCTTTAGCGCCGGCCGTTTTTGAAGAAAAATGGCGGCCGCCTTGCTTCCGCCCGCTTCTGGTGCGAAACGCGACGGCCGCCATATTGGGCAGGTCGGCTGCGCTGCCGCTGTCTGCGCTCGCCTCAAACATTTTAATGATCAAGAGCGTGACGTCGACCGGCGTGCAACGTGGCATTGACGCACACTGAACGATTTTGGATGTCGCCGCTCCGTCTACCGCCCTCTCCAAAGCGTGCAGCCGTTGCCAGCGCGTAGACCCGGGAGACAGCGGCAGAGATCTCCAGATCTCTGAGAAGCCTTCAATAACTATGCAGAGTATGTGCAGCCCCACCGAGCCCAGGCTCTGAGACGGGTTTGCTATCCTCATTGACCACTGTTTCAAATAATTTTGACATTGTTTGCACTAGATGCTGTAATCAGAAATTGGATGACACATGCAGCATGAGTTTTCATAACTGCAAGTATTTGGAACCTCAAACTGCTAGAATGATCCCATCCAAATTGCAGTCATTTAATCAGTTAATGATGACTTTTTGGAATTAATAATTGTACATGACAAATTAGCCGGCTAAATATTTGAGAGTGTCAGCAGCTGAACTAAGCATAGAATTCAGCTAAACTGCAGGTTGCATTCTTTAACATCTGACAGATGAGTGTATTTTTAGGCTTTGATTTATCTTGCATACCCTCTCTGTCAACCAACAAAACACGAGAAACATAACCGGAAACATTGCAATTCACTTTCATAAATCGTGATTTCCTGAAAACGGCGCCCAGATAATTTAGCCTCCTGCTGACCTTTCCGCCTGAAAGAGCGGGTCGCCCGGGAGGTTCGGCGCCGCGCTCATTTAAATCAGCAGGCAGCACCAACATGACGGTGCTGCCAGGGCTCCTTTTATGGCCGGGAGTTAACCTTGGGCCCGCGGTGGCACCGCCTCTGTTTGGGCTTGGTCGAATTTCTAAGCCCCAGTTTCCTCCGTTGGGAGGGAGGGGTTCGGTCCAGGGCACTGCAGTGGGCCACACGGTGTGCTCACGACACTGCTGTCTGATTTACATAGAATGACATCGAATATACAGCACAGAAACAGGCCATTCGGCCCCACTAGTCCGTGCTGTTTAAACTCCACACGAGTCTCCTCCCATTCCATCTGCCTCACCTTAGCCTTTCAGCTTATCTCTCTATTCCCTCATCTCTCATGTACTCATCGGGCTGGATTTTCTCAATGGAGACGAGTTGGAGGCGGGACTGCTGCTTGTCGGGTCAATGTCCCGCCTCCATCATCTTCTGACCAACCAGTGGGATTTTCCCCTGATTGACCTTGTTAAGCGCGCCTTGCGGGCTCAGCAGGCCAATTAGGGAGGAAGTCACTGACAGAGCACGTCAACGTCTGACGTGCTATCTGTCAAGACTTCTTGAAAGAAGAAATGTCAGCGTTTGACAGCTCTGTGAAGCTGCCAAACACTGACATTCTCTGTAGTTTGATGAATCCTTGTGTTCAGGACTCATCGAACCTTTCAACTTTGTCGATTTCAGATGGCTGTTGGGTCGGAGGATCCAACAGCCAGTCTGTGAAATCGACAAGGAGGATGTCGGGTCTCCTGCTCCAGAGAGGATGGAGGCTGTAGGAAGAAAACAAGGTAAGTGAACATTTTTTAACACTTATCACTCACCTTACATACTTACCACTCCACACAGGCACCCATCACTCACCTCTACATCTTACTTCCAGGTGCCTCCGACCGCTGCAGACCTCCTTCATGTCTCCTCCAACCCGGCGGGGTTCTCCGAGATCAGGAAGCCTTCACCTGTGAAGGTAAAATGGCACTAATCCTTTTTTCTGCCTGTTAACTACCTGTTAACAGGCAGTTAAAAGGATTTAATCCCTTTCCCGCCTCCAGGCGACGGGACCCGAAGCAGCACACCTTCCCGCCTCCTGGCAAAAGGGCACGGAGGCGGGATGGGGGCAGGTTTGCCATCCGCCCCCACGTTCTGCTACTTTACCGGCAGTCCCGCCTCATGTCCGCCTCCTCGGGGCTGAGAAAATCCAGCCCATCTAGTTTCCTTTTGAAAGCATCTAAGCTATTTGCCTCAAACACTTCCTGTAGTAACGAGTTCCACATTCTAACCACTCTCTGAGTAAAGAAATTTCTCCTTATTTCCCTCTTGGCTTTATTTATAACTATCTTGTATTGATGGCCCCTAATTTTGGATTCTCTGTTGACATAGACTCATAGAATGATACAGCACAGAAGGAGGCCATTTGGCCCATCATGCCTCTGCCGGCTCTTTGGTAGCGCTATCCAATTAATCCCCCCCCCCTGCTCTTTCCCCATAGTCCTGCCAATTATTTCCCTTCAAGTATGTATCCGATTCTCTTTTCAAAGTTACTATTGAATCTGCTTCCACCATCCTTTCAAGCAGTGCATTCCAGATCACAACAACTCGTTGTGTAAAATGATGTGTCCTCATGTCGTCTCTGGTTCTTTTGCCAATCAGTTTAAATCTGTGTCCTCTGGTTTCCGACCCTTCTGCCACAGGAAACAGTTTCTCCTTATTTACTCTATCAAAACCCTTGATGATTTTGAACACCTCTGTCAAATCTCCCCTTAACCTTCTCTGCTGAATTAGTCCACCAGGTCTGTTCTTTCTGTTCCTGCGACCCGATGACTGATATCTTTGCATAAACTTGGTCTTGGTTACCTTGAGAATGAAGCCCACCATTGCCATATAAATTGTAAGAAAAAGTTCACCCAACCAACTTCATTTAACCCTCATTTACTTTCCGGTTGTATCCTCAGGGAGGCCCTCTCACCCCCCCCCCCCCGCCCCCCACCACACACACAAGCCCACATGTCACTGTCCTTGTTCTTATTCTTGTTTTTAAATCTCTTCCTGGCCTCTCCCCTCCCTATCTCTGCAACCTCCTCTAACCCTCCGAGATCTCTGCGCTCCTCCAATTCTGGCCTCTTGTACATCCCCGATTTCCATCGCTCCACCATTGGTGGCCGTGCCTTCAGCTGCCTAGGCCCTGAGCTCTGGAATTCCCTCCCTAAACCCCTCCGCCTCTCTACCTCTCCCTCCTCCTTTAAGACTTACCTCTAAGCCTACCTCTGACCAAGTTTTTGGTCACCTGTGCTAATATCTCCTTATGTGGCTCGGTGTCAAATTTTGTTTGATAATCGCTCCTGTGAAACGCCTTGGGACGTTTTACTACGTTAAAGGCGCCATATAAATGCAAGTTGTTGTTGTTGTCCAAAGAGGCTGTGTTATCTAGCCTCTGCCTCTGTCAGTCTTGATTTATTCATGCGGCAATGACTTGTCTTCTGATTGTCCCCTTCCTTTTTTTAATTTATCCATGGGGTGTGGGTATCGCTGGCAAGGTCGGCATTTATTGCCCATCCCTAATTGCCCTTGAGGAGGTGGTGGTGAGCTGCTTTCTTGAACCGCTGCAGTCCGTGTGGTGAAGGTCCTCCCACAGTGCTGTTAGGGAGGGAGTTCCAGGATTTTGGCCCAGCGATGATGACGGAACGGTGATATATTCCCAAGTCAGGATGGTGTGTAATTTGGAGGGGAACTTGGAGGTGATGGTGCTCCCCATGCGCCTGTTGCCCTTGTCCTTCTTTGGGGGAATGGTCTTCCCCTCGGACCCGGTTTCCGATCAGGATCTGAATGGCTGAGGAACCACGTGGGATTGCCGCTAATCTGTGCTGCACCGACGAAGCTAGATCCTTAACCATAACTCCAATGAATTGTCCGGTCCCTTCCCCCTACCAAAACAGAAAGCCTTGGGCTCATTGCAGTTGGAACCCTGGAGCTGTTAGAAAAGATTGATAGATCCATCTTGCTTCTGAGAAAAATAATTGACATCCCCATTCCTGTTAATATTTAAAAAAAAATGTGAAGTACTACCTGAAAACTACAGGGCACTGTCAAACCAATTTCACAAATGAGGAATGTAGTGAATAGAGGGAGAGGTAATTTACTTTATTTCCAGAGAGTGTTATATTGATATGTTCCAGCTTGACTAATGGACACCCTGGCACTGGTTACCATGGTAACAAACTTCATCATCTAATCATGATACAACTTAAAAAAAATTCTCCTGTGAATTCTGTGCTTCACACAGTTTTGGGTTTTAGTATTGGGTTTTTATTCTCTTATGTGTGCTCGAATAAATCTTTGTCCCACGAATTCTGGAAACTCTTGTGC
Source organism: Squalus acanthias (assembly GCA_030390025.1). NCBI lineage: Eukaryota > Metazoa > Chordata > Chondrichthyes > Squaliformes > Squalidae > Squalus > Squalus acanthias. The sequence continues at coordinate 63,163,204 of CM059442.1, forward strand.
CATTGCAGAGATGGAAGACTAATGATTGCAGTCATCTGCTTACTAGTTTTCACATGGGACGCCATTTTAAATCCTTACCCCCGCCCCGCCCCTACCCCTGCCCGTCGGGAAACTGACGACCAGATCGACGGCCCGTTAAACAGCCCGCCCGATTTTTACTGTCCATTGGCGGCCGATCTGATCACTTTGCCGCCAGTCAGGGTCCGAGTGAAATTAAAGTCCTGTGCCATGACGCCCGATTCTCTACCCAATGACATCAGCACGTACGGCAGATTTTTATAGCCCCCACAAAAAGCGACCGCAACTCTGAGGCCGTCTCACACTTTAAAGCTGTATTGAATACACCTGCAGTGTGGCGTCAAACTTGCTTATAAAAAGTGTCTGGGGGAATCCTTGCGCTCTTCAAACTCGCGCAGCGCGTTGTTAAACATATCGGGGTAGAAATCAGTCTTGGCCGGTGTCGCAAAACAGGGCGGTATTGCGTCGGTTACCCGTTGGACACCATTGAAATCGGCGTAACTGAGTATCGGGCGGGGTGTAGAATGGGCAGCCGATACAATATCGTCTGCTCCGCGCTGCCGCACAAGTCGAGCTTCTACCCCGTTGAGGGTGAGGATGATGGGGCCCCACATACCGCTTAAAATGTAACAGCTGGGAATGGAGCTCTGGGCGTGCGTGTAAGCACCCACCTTTGGAGCACTTGGGTGTCTGGGAGCATTGAATCAGAGACAGGCCTTATCGACAAGGTGCTGCCTCACTGAGGCCTACACCGGAGCTAGCTTTCTCAGCTTCCTCATTTTACTTGGAACTGACAAGAGAAGCTAGACTTTGTTTTCTTCAAAGTGGTCGCACCTACGCCACACGGACTGCGCAGGTCCAAGAAGAAGAACATAACATAAGAATATAAATAGGAGCAGGAGTCGGCCATTTGGCCCCTCGAGCCTGCTCCGCCATTCAATAAAATCATGGCTGATCTTCTACCTCATCTCCACTTTCCTGCACTATCCCCATATCCCTTGATTCCCTTAATATCCAAAAATCTACTGATCTCTGTCTTGAATATACTCAACAACTGAGCCTCCACAGCCCTCTGGGGTAGAGAATTCCAAAGATTAACCACCCTCTGAGTGAAGAAATTTCTCCTCATCTCAGTCCTAAATGGCCGACCCCTTATTCTGAGACTGTGACCCCTGGTTCTAGGACTCCCCAGCCAGGGGAAACATCCTCCCAGCATCTACCCTGTCCAAGCCCTGTAAGAATTTTGTATGTTTCAATGTGAAGGCCCACCACCACCTGCTCAAGGGCATCTAGGGATGGGCAACAAATGCTGTCCTTGCCAGCGACGCCCATCTCCCGAGAATGAAATAAATAAAAGCCTACCTGTTCTGATAGGATGAATGGACTGTTTCCCCTGCTCCCCGTGTCATGAAACCAGTTTTATATTAGGGAAGTGCCAGTCTGTATTGGGCTTAAGTTGGGTGAATGGGGTAGATTCAGTCAAGTTCCACTGCCAGTGTGGAGCCTCATGGGTCAGGAGATCTGGGCTGAAGATAGGTCACTTCACGCTACTGGGCCACTCCAGTTATCTGCTCTCCTGCATTACCCTCTGTTTGGACAGATTCAGATTCAGAATTAGCCTGGATGAACTCTCTCTTTCTAAGAATGTAAGTGGAGATTTTCCATGAATGCTCGGATTGCATATTGGGAAACTACAAAAATCCCGATCTTGTGACTTTCCATCCACAGCTGCGGATCTGTAATTTCCTAAAATGTGCCCCCGACACAAAAAAATCTCCCCTGTAGCTCCTAGTCATTCTTTTCTGATCCTGAAAAAGAAAAAGAAAATTGCATTTATATAGCGCCTTTCATGACCTCAGGACGTCCCAAAGCAGCTTTACGGCCAATGAAGTACTTTTGAAGTGTAGTCACTGTTGTAATGTAGGAAACGCGGCAGCCAATTTACGCACAGCAAGCTCCCACAAACAGCAATGTGATAAGTGATTTCTAGCTGCTTCATCAATGACCTGCCCTCCATCATAGGGTCAGAAGTTGGGGATCTTCATTGATGATTGCGCAGTGTTCAGCTCCATTCGCAACTCCTCAGATAATGAAGCAGTCCATACCCGCATGCAGCAAGACCTGGACATCATCCAAGCTTGGGATTTTAAGTGGCAAGTAACATTCGCACCGCACAAGTGTCAGGCAATGACCATCTCCAACAAGAGAGAGTCTAACCACTTCCCTTTGACATTCAACGGCAGTACCATCGCTGAATTCCCCACAATGAACATCCTAGGGGTCATCATTGACCACAAACTCAACAGGACCAACCACATAAATGCCACGGCTACATCGGAGCACATCGGAGGCTGGGTATTCTGCGGCAAGTGGCTCGCCTCCTGACTCCCCAAAGCCTCTCCACCAACTACAAGACACAAGCCAGGAGTGTGATGGAATAATCTCCACTTGCCTGGGTGAGTGCCGCTGCAACAACACTCAAGAAGCTCGACACCATCCAGGACAAAGCAGCCCGCTTGACCGGCACCCCATCCACTCCACCACCGGCCTACGTTGATTCACAGCAGTCACAAAAACATCTCAAATACTTTACGGATCAGATACCTGAAAACAGACACTGCGCGGAAGGAGAAGAATAGTGGAAAGGAACAACTTGCATTTATAATAGCGCCTTTCATGTGTCCCAAAGCGCTTCACCGCCAATAAAGTGGGATCCCTCATTATTATGTGGGCAAACACGGCAGCCAGTGTGCACACAACAAGGTCCCATAAACAGCAGTCAGATGAATAAGCAGTTAATCTGCGTTCAGGGTGCTGGTTGAGGGATGAATGTTTGCCAGGGCACCTGAAAAACTCTCTGCTCTTCAAAAAAAAGTGCCGTGGGATCTTTCATGTCCACCTGCACAGACAGATGGGACCTCGGCTTAACAATTTGGAGACGGAACCAAAAAAGCAATTGAAAATCCAAGGGCTAGAAATTCATTATAGACCAGGATGGGCGGTACCTTTAGAAAAGTTCGAGATTTAGCGCCAGGTGCTAATGCTTTAGACGGCACGCAAAATTCATTCTCACTGCTCAAAGAAATGATTGGGGCGCTAAATCAAGTCTTAAAGGCCTAGCTCAGTGGAGTTATACTCAAAGGGTGGACCAATATTGGGTGCAGTCTAATCTCAATTCATCATTGCCACAGGCTTTTCCCGGTACTTAAAGGGGAGGTTCATTGATGCTGCAGCACCGCATTCTCAGCATTGCTGGCTGTGCAGCTGCCTCAGCAAGGAGAAGCACAACAACGAGAAGGAGCCGGAGGACTGAAGCAGGTGTGCTCATGGCAGATTCACCTCAGTCGGGTGGTCAGGGTGATTGAAAGCTTCAACAAATGCGACATACCACCATCTGTACCACAAGCTTCACACACTGCCCAAAGCACCAGACCCCCAGCGCTCACCCACCAACAATCTCTACCTACCAACACTCACACCCACATCTCAAGCCTTGCACACAATGACAGCTATTCAACTATGGCAGGGTCATTAGTTGTTAGAATGAATGTGATATGTGTGATATGTTTATACATAAATTTATTAATGGAGTTTGCAATATTTTGTGGTCTCTCTCATTTCACCTTTGTGCCCAGGAGGACGCTGTGATAAGGCACGACACAGTGATGGCATGATGGGCATGTGGTTAGCAAAAGGGATCTGGGGTTTAAGTCATCCTGCTGTGAGGCTGGAGGTCTGTTTGGAGGAGGTGGCAGAGTTCTGTGACCACCACCTTGGTGATGTGGAGCCATCTAATATGCTGCTCCTCGCTTAATTGAAGGTAGGAGAGGTGCTGTCAGAATACCCTCAGAGGGTAAGGCCTCCTGGTGAGAGCCCTGATGTCCCTCCTCATCACGCTGCGCACATGTTCCTGTATTTCTGGCTGCCTACACTCCCTCCGCTGTAGATTCTGGAGGGCAAGGTGGCGCCAGTACAACCCCCATTAATGTTGTCAAGTGTAGCAGTTTGAATCTTTGAACAATAAATGTAGGCACTTTGCACTTGCCAGAACACTGCTGGTAAAAAAAGAACCTCGAAATTACTCATACAAAGTGATCCACTAGCTGAAACTGACAAGAAACCACTGAAACTAACCTGCCCTGACAGCTGCGAGTGATTAATGCTGATGCCTTTAAATAATGTCCCTGGAGCTGGCTTCCTGCAGCTGTGCACCTGCTCTCCCTGTCACTGTCTGGTCAAGGTGCAAAGGTAAGTGGCGAAAATCAATTTTGCAGATTGGGCGCCCAGTGCTCACTGACGTCACGATCTGCCTGCCGTTGAAGTCCCCGGTGGTACCTCAAACCGGCGGCGCAACGGGGGGGGGGAGGGGGGTCCAGATTTGCCATGTGCCGCTGGATTCACCTCGCCCCAGTGCTACTACATCAGCCCCCCATTACCGCCCTCTGCAGTGGCTAATGGGAGGGGCTAACCAACTGAAATTTCCCCCAAAGTCTTTAATAGGCTTTTGAAAGCAGGGAGGGAGGAGGTAAGGTGGAAGGGTTTTGGCAAGGAGTTGTGCAGGACAGGGACATGTTGGCTGAAGGAATCGTGCCAATGGTGGAGTGAAGAGGATTGGGGAACTTGAGATTAGACCACAGTCAGAGGAGCGGCAGGTGAGGGCAGTGGACTCAGGATTGAAGGTGGTCACTGAGATACAGCGAGGCAAGGTCATAGAGTCACGAGTATTTGATGATAAAGACCTTGATATTGATACATGGGGGCACAGGGAGCTAATGGAGCCTGGTCAGGACTTCAGTAATGGAAGTGTGAAGTTTTGAGTAGGTAAGGACAGGAGCAGTGGTCTTCCGGTTGAGTTACAGTTCCTTTATTGTGAAGGGATTCACATTTGCGTAAAGGAGGTCCAGTTTAGGAATGCACAATCAAGTAATGGCTGTGGAGCACAAGAAACCATGGTATCACCACTATTCAATCCTGGTCCGCCGGTCTCCTGAGATAACATTCCCCACCTTCATTCCCGTAGCCCTAGCAACTCATGAACTATCATGTCATGCGGAATATTTGACTGTCTTACGCTATACCTATCCATAGAACCCCAGTCCCCATTCCCAACCAAATATTTAAGAACATAAGAGGGCTTAATTCCTCTGTTTACTATTATTAGTGCAATGATTAACGTGTTCATGCTACATTCCTGTCGACATTATAGAAATGAACAGGTTAATGACTGTGCTACAATAGTGCAGATAGGAATTCAACACGAACATGCAAAAAAGGTCTATCGAGCCTGTCCCAGTCCTTCATGTTAACCATCGCGCTTAAAATAACGTACAGAGAAAATTAAATTCCCAAGATGTCGGAAAGTGCGTGTGGAAACTTGTGAAGCTCTGTGACTTTGATAGTTGCCGTGGCGTCATAGAAAGCTTCCTTCAGTATTAGATGGTCCCCATGGAGATTTTACTGACATTCCACAGGGCAAGAGCAGTGATCGAGGATCTGTATGGATACAGCACTGCCATCCCTCAAATATTTACAGAAGGGTTTTGATTTGCTTTTGATCTCAGAAGTGTGAGGCTTGATCTGTTTCAACAGGAGACTTTTGGAAAACCAAAATGAAAAAGGAAATAACTTGAAGCTGTGTCAGTGCCAATTCACAAGGATTCTGATAACCTTGTGGCTCGTTTGTCAAAAACTGTTCTGCTTGGCTCAGGAGTTCTGCAGACTGTTGATTAAAAAAGAAAAGTGAGTATTGACACCACTATATCAGCCAATGAGTTGGAGGTGGGGCAAAACTTACAGGAGGCCTTACAGCAAACAGAGACTATTTTACAGCAAACAGAGTCTATTTACTCAGCAAACAGCAAACAGAGTCTATTTACTCAGCAAACAGCAAACAGAGTCTATTTACTCAGCAAACAGCAAACAGAGTCTATTTACTCAGCAAACAGCAAACAGAGTCTATTTTACAGCAAACAGAGTCTAGTTACTCAACAAACAGCAAACAGAGTCTATTTACTCAGCAAACAGCAAACAGAGTCTATTTACTCAGCAAACAGCAAACAGAGTCTATTTACTCAGCAAACAGCAAACAGAGTCTATTTTACAGCAAACAGAGTCTATTTACTCAGCAAACAGCAAACAGAGTCTATTTTACAGCAAACAGAGTCTATTTACTCAACAAACAGCAAACAGAGTCTATTTACTCAGCAAACAGCAAACAGAGTCTATTTTACAGCAAACAGAGTCTAATTACTCAGCAAACAGCAAACAGAGTCTAGTTACTCAACAAACAGCAAACAGAGTCTATTTACTCAGCAAACAGCAAACAGAGTCTATTTTACAGCAAACAGAGTCTATTTACTCAGCAAACAGCAAACAGAGTCTAGTTACTCAACAAACAGCAAACAGAGTCTATTTACTCAGCAAACAGCAGAGTCTAGTTACTCAACAAACAGCAAACAGAGTCTATTTACTCAGCAAACAGAGTCTATTTAAACAGTGCACTGCAACAAACAGACTACTCAGCAAACAGCAAACAGAGTCTATATAAAGAGTTTCCACGAACTACAGCAAACAGAACTCATGATAGAAACTACAGCAAAGTCTTCCGATAAAAGCAGGATTATTTCTCGAGCAAAATGCAGTGAGCAGAGGAGAGTTACATAACACAAATTATGCGCATAAAATCAATCCCAGTCACTGACAGCAGTGCGGTCTCCAGCCGTGATTGACGGGGGAATTACTCAATCATCCCCATTTTTGGACGGGAATAGTGGTGTCACTTGATGCAGTTTGAGAAAAAAAATAGCCTGATAAATCTTTGACTCATAACCTATTTAATCATTCATTCGGCAATTCAATCTGAACAAGGAACACAGACGCACATTTTACAGAGATGCCTGGAGCATGCAGCTATCTGCAGGTGAATTTTGGCAGAGGAGAGATTGGTGCCCAGTCCACTGAGCACTTGTGTAGCAGTCTCCAGAAGTCAGTGTAAATCATCACATCCCTCCTGACTTCACCAAGCTGCAGGTAGGGGTTGCCAACCCTTCAGGATTGCCCTGGAGTCTCCAGGAATGAAAGACCACCCTCCAGGACACTGCTACGAGCAACACCCAGGAGAAAAATCACAGGGGCATTAAAAAATTGTGTTTTTAATTTCTTTGAATGCTTTTGTTTACTAATTATAAAAATATTGGACATGAGGAAAAAGGCTGCTTGACTGACAGTCGAGAATCATCCAATCATCCACTTGCCCGGATGAGTGCAGCTCCAGCAACACTCAAGAAGCTCGACACCATCCAGGACAAAGCAGCCCACTTGATCGGCACCCCATCCACCACCTTAAACATTCACTCCCTCCACCACCGGCGTACCGTGGCTGTAGTGTGTACCATCTACAAGATGCACTGCAGCAACTCGCCAAGGCTCTTCGACAGCAGCTCCCAAACCCGCGACCTCTTCCACCTAGAAGGACAAGGGCAGCAGGCGCATGGGAACACCACCACCTCCGAGTTCCCCTCCAAGTCACACATCGTCGCTGGGTCAAAATCCTGGAACTCCCTCCCCAACAGCGCTGTGGAAGCACCTTCACCACACGGACTGCAGCGGTTCAAGAAGGCGGCTCGCCACCACCTCCTCGAGGGCAATTAGGGATGGGCAATAAATGCCAGCCTTGCCAGCGACGCCCACATCCCGTGAATGAATAAAAACAAAAATCGGGGAACGAAGAGTCTGTTCGCTTTCCGATTGGCCGTGGGAAGGCGGGATGCCTGGAGGATGGACGTGTTGGACGACCAATGGCGGTAGCGTGGGGGGCAGGGTGGTGGGGGGGGTGGGGGCAGGAGGTCACATGATGAAAGCCTCCAGGAATACATCCAGCCAGAGTTGGCAGCCCTGGCTTCGGGGCTTTTCTGTGAAAAGAGATACAGCTCTCCATTGTGTATCCTCATGCTCATTATGTCAATGCTAATCTCCCACAGTAATGGCTACCTCTGAAGGTGCACTTTACAAGTTCATGTTACACCATTTAGTAAACCACTGGTTGAAACCATGCTATTATCCCTGTCCCATTAAAAATGCATGAAACTGCAGTGATAGTATGCAAAGTGAGAGCCCTCAGCACAGTTACCGAACCACCAGAAACCCAACAGGAGCGCTGAAACTAGTAGCAGGGCTAATTTAAAGGGCCTTTTGTGCGATTCTCCTCGGTTCTATTGCCCCTCGTTGCCTGGCCGTGCCCAAATCAAGGGCTAGCGATTGGGACCTACCTAAATTAGGGCTCTGCTAACGGGCTTATTCAAAGCGACAGGGTGAGTGAGTCGGGCCAAAATACAATAACCGCACAATAAAGAAGGTGGGGGGGGGGGAAAAAGCGGGGGGGGAGAGAGAGAATGAAAAAAGAAGAATACATCATTGCTATTTGAAAGACAAAGAGACTCTGCTGAATGTTTGTTGTGTCCCATTCTAGTGCAGTACTGAGGGAATTCTGTACGACAGCAACAGCTTGTATAGTGTCTTTAATGCAGTAAAAAGTCCCAAGGCGCTTCACAGAAAGCAAGAAAGACTTGCATTTATATAACCCCTTTCATGACATCAGGACGTCCCAAAGCGCTTTGCAGCCAATGGAGTACCTTAGAAGTGTAGTCACTGTTGTAATGAAGCATAATCTATCAGCTGTCCTTTCCTTCAGATGAGACTTCAAGCTAAGACTCTGGTGTCGATGGAATTAAAAGCAGGCGGGTTCTATAACGGGTGGAACAATCAACTCTGCCAGATTACTGACTAGGCCGTGAAAATCTACCCCTGTGTTTTAGCACAGTCCCGCCAGATGGGAAAGCCGACAGGAGTTTCTGTGACGAGTGCTTTCCACACTCCAAACCATTACACAGAAAGGCTGTTAAGAGATTACGGCGCACTCACTGAGGGCCTCTTCGAAACCGATTATTCTCAGCACTGAAGCACGCACAGTATGTTTTGTCCTCCAAAAGCAGAAAACTAGAGTATGTCTGCTGAGGTAATTCTGTCCCGTGTGATCCTTTCTTTCAGATCATGGTGCCTTCCTCATGTAAAACGAAAATTGCGAGACAGCAAAAAGCACTTTGGGATGTTTTGACGTTGTGAAAGACGCTATGTAAATGCGAGTCTTTCTTTTCTTGGCTGCACTCCTGTGACCTAAAAAAACACCCAGTGATTGGCCAAAAGGAGTCACGGTTTCACGTCACGCCGCTGCCACTGCCAACCCTTTCTCCCTCTGAAAGCAAGGCTGACGCTCCTGGTCCACCATGAGTACTGCTACATGGTCCATCTGTGTGAACCCTTGGAAGCCGTTAACTAAATATCTGGTTGTGAATTGGATGGAGGGCTCTCGAGGTTAGTGGCAGCTTGAACTTCGTTGACCTTTTGTGGCTTCAACTGAGCTGGGACCTGAGGAATCCACTTTGGGCTTCAGTGATGTGAGGTGGTTTTTGTTTTCCTTCTGATTGCCTTTTGGGTTCAGGAAGAAAGTCTACAGAAGGTTCGACTCTTCGGAGTGTCACTTGGGAGTTATTCTCCTCTCGCTCTTTCTCGAGAACTGAGCAAGTTCGAGAAAGTTTCTAAAAAAATAGAAATTTCACTCGATTTTCTGGGAAGTGCAATCTTGATGTATCTAACGGCTTCATCCCATTCCGTGCTTTTCTCTGCTATTGTTCGGTCAGCCCACTGAAGTGAAACCGTACTGAAAGTCAAAGCTGAGGTTCAGAACTGGGGGATCTGGATTGGGACCTTGAGTTCCTGAATTTGCTTATAATTTGATTTCTTTGTTTTAATTGTTCCTTACGACAGGATTTTTTAAAAATTCAGATTAGGCATTTTGTTTGTATTCACATAAACGCACAAGTATTGTTTAAGTGGATCAGATATCGATCAATAATCTCAGATCCAGACGTCAAGGATACTGGAACACTGCCAGAGAGACTTTTAATGAGTGGCACAGGGAGAACTCTCTCTTTTTTCAAGTCTTTTTGAGGCATTTTTCCTCTTCCTCATTCTTTGACCTCCCTGATGCCACACACTGTCCCTGAATGAGGGCATTCGGGTGACATGCTCCTAGTGTTCCTGTCGATGGCTCTGGGAAGATTGGAAGATCGGTCTGGGCGATTTCCCGCCTTCCCTGTGGAAAATCATCTGTCCTCAACTTGGAGCACCTGGAGGTTGATGGATCCCAGACCGTGGGGGAAAAATTGGGTCGTGCCCCCTTTGGGGCGCTAACTTCACCGGGGCGCTACTTTTGGTGCCCCAAAAATGTTAGCGCTCCCGCGCCCGAAATTGAATGGTAGCGCCCCACGCAGGAGGCGGGGTGCTACTGGAAGCGCTCCCCTTCCCTCTTGGGGCGTTCCCATTGAATGTCGCGGTGCTACGTGCAGCCACGCCACACGCGTCGGCCGTAGCGACGGTACTAAAGGCCTCCCTCCCCTGATTAAAGGGGAGGGGCCTAGCGCTGCGCACACCGCGGCCCTGTTGGACCACCGGGGAGCAGGGTGCCGGCAAAAGAGCCCGGCACTCAAGAGGAATACCGGGCTGACCGATCGCGGCCGGCACCCCGCGGGAGGAGGCGAGAGGAGGCAGGTGCTGGCAGGCGGCCCAAAAAAAAATGGCCGCCTGGCACCTGCCCTTTAATTTGCACCCCATCCGGCCGCAAAATCGCCACCCTGACCCTGTCAGACATAGCGTCCGGCGGTAGGTCAGGGGGCGCGAGCGAAGTTTGCGGCCGGGGCGTGAGTGGGGCGCTGCACACGGTGATGATGTCATTGCCGGAGGCGCAGCGCTGCGGGGCACTACCGGCTACCGCCGCTGCTAACCTCCCGCTGAATTTCGCGGGAGGCGTCAGCGGCGCTGCGCCCGGCCGCTAGGTGCTTTGCGCCCCGTTAGCGCCCCTTTAACGGGAGGCGCAAAGCAACCAAATTTCTCCCCCCATGTCTTTTTATTGGAATCCCAAAGTCTGTCATCAAGCTGCCCACACAGGGTCGAATTCTATTCCATGTCAGCTGTTAAGAAAAATATCGACAGCACCAAAGTGCTCATAATTGACACTAATGCTAGTTAATTCATGAGCATGACTCAGAGAGGTGATAAGGACAGCTGGACCGAGAGAGAGAGAGAGAGAAAGGAGGGAAGACAAGATAAATCAAGGATTAGTGTTTAGGTGGCACCAAGCATGGTTTTAAAAAGCCTGTAGATTGTAGGGATATGGGGCTAGGGCAGGAAAGTGGAGTTAGAATCATAGAATCTTAGAAATTTACGGCACAGAAGGAGGCCATTCAGCCCATCGTGTCTGTGCCGGCCGAAAAAGAGCTCTCCAGCCCAATCCCACTTTCCAGCTCTTGGTCCTGTAGCCCTGCAGGTTACAGCACTTCAAGTGCATGTCCAAGTACTTTTTAAATGTGATGAGGGTTTCTGCCTCTACCACCCTTTCAGGCAGTGAGTTCCAGACCCCCACCACCCTCTGGGTGAAAAAATTTCTCCTCAACTCCCCTCTAATCCTTCTACCAATTACGTTAAATCTATGCACCCTGGTTATTGACCTCTCTGCTAAGGGAAATAGGTCCTTCCTATCCACTCTATCTAGGCCCCTCATAGGTAGTTGAGGTAGAAGATCAACCATGATCTTATTGAATGGTGGAGCAGGCTCACGGGACCGTATGGCCTATTCCTGCTCCTATTTCTTATGTTCTTAGGAGGAAGGGAGGGAGAGAAGGAGTTTTGAGGTAATGGGAAAATTAGTTCAAGTTGGAAACTATGAGCTGCAGTAAGACTTGACTGTTCCCAGGGCAAAGGCCAAATGAGGAGTAGAATAAGAGAAATGTGAGAAGTCGCACAACACCAGGTTATAGTCCAACAGCTTTATTTGAAATCTGTTGGACTATAACCTGGTGTTGTGCGACTTCTCATATTTGTCCACCCCAGTCCAACACCGGCATCACCACATCATAGAATAAGAGAGATAGAGAGAAACAGGCAGTGATGTGTTGTGCATAAAAAGCCCCTTCCATTTAGGTTTTTTTTCAGCTGCCCTCTTTGTTGCCTGAATTAGTTGAAGAGGGTTCAGATTTTATGACTAGAATGAAGAGAGTTATTAAGATTTAAGTTGGAGACAGGCTGAGATTCGGCCTGTGCAAGATGTCTATTTTGATTTACTGGCGTCAGTGTTGATGGAGCAACCACTGTGGACCAACATCTAAAGCAGTGCTGAGTGCACAGGTTATTACACACAACATCATCGATTAGTCCGGTACTTTATGCTATTCTGGAAGGTTTTCCAGGTAAGAGAAGGCCACAGAGGAAGGCAGAAATGAATTCCTTTTGAAAGGGCAATGTCCAACATTCAGGCCAATCCCTCATTGAACTCTCACAAAAATAATGCATTTGCTTTAATAATAATAACGTCACTGATGAATAAAACTAATTTAACCAACATTTAAAGGCTGCATCGACTTGTACGTGCTCTGAACAAATAGCACAATTATGATATTGCACTTAACGTCCTCCAGCCCCACAACTCTCAGGGATCTCTGCACTCCTCCACTCTGGCCTCCTGCGCATCGCTGATTTTCATCGCTCCACCATTGGCAGCTGTGCCTTCAGCTGCCTCGGCTCTACGCTCTGGAATTTTTAAGATGCTCCTTAAAACCTACCTCTTTGACCAAGCTTTCGGTCACCTGTCCTAATATCTCCTTATGTGGCTCGGTGTCAAATTTTGTTTGATAATCGCTCCTGTGAAGCGCCTTGGGATTTTTTTTCCACGTTAAAGGAGCTATATAAATGCGAGTGGTTGCTGCTAATTATAAATGGATGTACTTTGTACTGTAACTGGACTAAAAATAATTTTTTTGTGTGTGTGCATGATGCTTCAGGACGGATAGTTTAAAGCCGATTAAAAAAAATGAATCTTCCGATTGTTTCAGTAGGAGGAGGGGGTAGCAGTTCACACCAATGGAAGTTTAGGATTGATGCCAGGGAGTTCCCCACACAGAAGGGCTGATTTTAACCCACCCCCGGTGCCTGATCGGAATGGGGCATGCAAGGAGTTAAAATGGAGGCAGCGTCCTGCCCGCCAACTTGGCAGAAATATTTTTTGGCGGTAAAAGTGGGATAGTTCTGGAGTGGGGAGTCAGAATTTTGGGCGTAAGTCCGATACGCCAGAGTTACGCACCTTCTAAGATATACACTGAACTTTTTTTTTATTCGTTCATGGGATGTGGGCGTCGCTGGCAAGGCCAGCATTTATTGCCCATCCCTAGTTGCCCTTGAGAAGGTGGTGGTGGGCCGCTTTCTTGAACCACTGCAGTCCGTGTGGTGAAGGTACTCCCACAGTGCTGTTAGGGAGGGAGTTCCAGGATTTTGACCCAGCGACAATGAAGGAACGGCGATATATTTCTAAGTCAGGATGGTGTTTGACTTGGAGGGGAACTTGGAGATGGTGGTGTTCCCAAACGCCTGCTGCCCTTGTCCTTCTAGATGGAAGAGATCGCGGGTTTGGGAGGTGCTGCCGAAGAAGCCTTGGCGAGTTGCTGCGGTGCATCTTGTAGATGGTACACACTGCAGCCACGGTGCATCGGTGGTGGAGGGAGTGAATGTTTAAGGTGGCAGATGGGGTGCCAATCAAGCGGGCTGCTTTGTCCTGGATGGTGTTGAGCTTCTTGAGTGTTGTTGGAGCTGCACTCATCCAGGCAAGTGGAGAGTATTCCATCACACTCCTGGCTTGTGTCTTGTAGGTGGTGGAGAGGCTTTGGTAGAATTAACTGTTGCCCAGGGTTGCCAACTCCAGTCGGATGGATTCCTGGAGGTTTCATCACATGACCTCCGGCCTCCAACTGCCCCGCCTCCATGCTCCCGCCATTGGTCGCCCGACACATCCACCCTCGCAGGGCCCCGCCTTGCCTTCCCACTGCCAATAGGAAAGCGAACAGGCTCTTCAGTACCCGATTGGATGATGCTTGACCGTCAGTCAAACGGCCTTTTATCCCGTCTCCAATATTTTTATAACTAATAAACAAAAGCGCCCAAAGAAAATGGAACAAATCACGCACAATCTTTTTAGTACGCCCCTGTAATTTTTCTCCCGTGGTTTTTGCTCACAGCAAAGATTAATTTTTAATGCCTGGAGACTCCAGGGCAATCCTGGAGGGTTGGCGACCCTACTGCCGGCATGTCTGCAAATGACAGGGAAATGTCCCGGGAATTTTGATAGTTACACCAGAATTTCATTTCACCTGACGGTAACTGGAGCCTGTAGAAAAGAGAGGTATGTTACCTGTGTGAGGTGGTTGGGGGTTGTGAGCGCGGAAGGTGGTCATCCCGGGGTGAGGCAGAGGGACGGGGGGTGGGGAGGAGGGGGGGGTTGCAGTGCCCCTGATACATTTTTTGTGCTCCTCCGGGGCCCACGGAATGAATTCGACACTTACCTTTCGCGGGCCTCTTCGGTTCCATCGCCCGTGGAACTGGTCAGAGTTCGAGTTCTGAGTTGGGAATCATAGAAACATAGAAGATAGGAGCAGGAGTAGGCCATTCGGCCCCTCGAGCCTGCTCCGCCATTCGATGAGATCATGGCTGATCATCCAAACTCAGTACCCTGTACCTGCCTTCTCCCCATATCCCTTGATACCTTTAGCTTTAAGAAATATATCTAACTCATTCTTGAATATATTTAATGACTTGGCCTCAACTACCTTCTGTGGTAGAGAATTCCACAGGTTCACCACTCTCTGGGTGAAGAAATTCTTCCTCATTTCTGTTCTAAATGGCTTACCCCTTATCCTTAGATTATGACCCCTGGTTCTGGACTCTCCGACCATCGGGAACATTCTTCCTGCATCTAGTTTGTCCAGACCTGTCAGAATTTTATATGTTTCGATGAGATCCCCTCTCATTCTTCGATACACCAGCGAGTATAAGCCCAATCGACCCAATCTCTCCTCATATGTCATTCTTGCCATCCCAGGTATCAGCCTTGTGAATCTTCGCTGAACTCCTTCCATGGCAAGAACCTCCTTCCTCAGATAAGGCGACCAAAACTGCACACAGTACTCAAGGTGTGGTCTCACCAAGGCCCTGTACAACTGCAGCAGGACATCCCTGTTCCTATACTCAAACCCTTTCCTATTTACGTTAGAGGACCCCGATTCCCATATTTTAAAAAGGGGCCCATTGCCTGAAACAGGCACTTTGGACACCCGGTGGTATGCCCCTTTCAAAATGGCGCCGGCCGCATCGTTGGCAGTAACGGGGTGGTAAGGCGGCCCATCCCATTTTGATGCCGTTACCGTGCCATTAACGCCAGGTGAAGGAAGTCAAAATCCACCCCTCTGTGTCTGAAATATCAGCTTTGACTAAAGTCATTAGAAAAATCTGTGCTGATAAGAAAAGACTTTACATGCTGTGTCAGACTGAGATATGATTTCTTCCCACCATTCTGTCACATGGGGTTCACTATGGGTGGTCCTTATGCTGGAAGCAGAACAGGAGCAAGAGGAGGAAGAAGAAAAGGTCGTGGAACGTAGGAACAGGAGTAGGCCATTCAGCCCCTCGAACTGTTCTACAGGACCATGGCTGATGTGTACCTCGACCCCATTTACTTGCCTTTGACCCGTATCGCTTGATACCCTTACCCAGCAAAAATCTATTGATTCCCAGTCTCGAAAGCTTCACTTGACCCCCAATGCCCACAGCCTTTTGTAAAAAAATGAGAAGTCGCACAACACCAGGTTATAGTCCAACAGTTTTATTTTAAATTACGAGCTTTCGGAGCGCTGCTCCTTCGTCAGGTACAGGTACAGTGAGGTACAGTGACTGAAGAAGGAGCAGCGCTCCGAAAGCTCGTAATTTCAAATAAAACTGTTGGACTATAACCTGGTGTTGTGCAACTTCTCATTTTTGTTCACCCCAGTCCAACACCGGCATCTCCGCATCATAGCCTTTTGTAAGGGAGAGAGTTCCAGATTTCTACTACCCTTTTGTGTGAAGAAGTGCTTCCTGATCTCTCTCATTGTCCAGGTGTAAATATGTTGCACTCTGTGCGACACAGGTCAAAGAATCTTCAGTCATTCTGCCGCAACAGATTGATAACTCATGAATAACTGGTACATTTACTTAAACAGAACGGAAATCTTCATAGCATCTGTCTAGTTACGCGAAACAGACAAGGGGGATGTTTTAAGATGTTATCATCTGGTATAAAGATGAGAAAAGCAGCTTTTCATTCTGAAAATGAGTGTTTCCAAATATGCCACAATTTCCCACAAGTTATGGTCTTCTCTCGTGAATAGTCACGTGAATTATTCATGTTGTTTGTGATAATAGACAATCAGTTGTACAAGTGGTACAGCTGCCCCTGCAGTGCCTGTTGTATTAAAGCAAATCAGATAAACCGTCCAGTTTAATCTTCGCCCGTCTCCCAAGAGTGCACCAGAACAAGCTAAAACAATTCTGCTACATCTTAACCGCGTGTCTCTTTCCAGCCCCTTCCTCTCATTCAGTGCAATCGAAGAAACTATAAGACATTTTGGTGGGAAGAATGAGGAGAGGCAGTATGAACTAAATCATACAATTTTAAAGGGGGTGCAGGAACAGAGAGACTTAGGGGTGTATGTACGCAAATCTTTGAAGGTGGCGGGACAAGTTGAGAAGGCTGTTAAAAAACGCAGATGGGATCCTTGGCTTTATACATAGAGGAATAGAGTACAAAAGCAAGGAAGTTATGCTAAACCTTTATAAATCACTGGTTAGGCCTCAGCTGGAGTTTTGTGTCAATTCCGGCCACCACACTTTAGGAAGGATGTCAAGGCCTTGGAGAGAGTGCAGAGGAGATTGACCAGAATGGTACCAGGAATGAAGGACTTCAGTTATGTGGAGATACTGGAGAAGCTGGGGTTGTTCTCCTTAGAGCAGAGAAGGTTAAGGTGAGATTTGATAGAGGTGTTCAAAA
Source organism: Squalus acanthias (assembly GCA_030390025.1). Taxonomy (NCBI): domain Eukaryota; kingdom Metazoa; phylum Chordata; class Chondrichthyes; order Squaliformes; family Squalidae; genus Squalus; species Squalus acanthias. The sequence goes on from CM059442.1 coordinate 63,180,182, forward strand.
TTATGAGGGGTTTTGATAGATGAATAAGGAGAAACTGTTCCCATTGGCAGAAGGGTCGGTAACCAGAGGACACAGATTTAAGGTGATTGGCAAAAGAACCAGAGGCGACATGAGGAGACTTTTTTTACACAGCAAGTTGTTATGATCTAGAATGCCTTACCTGAAAGGGCGGTGGAAGCAGATTCAATAGTAACATTCAAAAGAGAGTTGGATAAATACTTGAAGGGAAAAAAATTACAGGGCTGTGTGGAAAGAGCAGGGGAGTGGGATTAATTGGATCGCTCTACCAAAGAGCCGGCACAGGCACGATGGGCCGAATGACCTCCTTCTGTGCTGTATCGTTCTATGATTCTATGATTTTAAGATCATGGCTAAGACTGTCAAGGCCAATGAGCACACGGGTGCCAGACTATCCCTGTCTGAAATTATAACAGCTGAACACAGCAGACAGCAGGCACCATCCCCATCACAATTAGGTGTCAGCTATGGCTCAGTGGGTAACGCTCCCACACTCTGAGTCAGAAGGTCGTGGGTTCAAGTCCCACTCCAGGGATTGAGCACAGAATCTAGGCTGACACTTTAGTGCAGTGCTGCACTGTCGGAGGTGCCGTCTTTCAGATGAGACGTTAAACTGAGGCCCCGTCTACCCTCACAGGTGGACGTAAAAGATCCCACGGCACTATTTCGAAGAAGAGCAGGGGAGTTCTCCCCGGTGTCCTGGCCAATATTTATCCCACAAGCAACATCACTAAAAACAGATGAACTGGTCATTAAATAAAAACAGTAAATGCTGGAAATACTCAGCAGGAGAGGCAGCATCTGTGGAGAGAGAAACAGAGTTAACGTTTCAGCTGGGGTTGTTCTCCTTAGAGCAGAGAAGGTTGAGAGGAGATTTGATAGAGGTGTTCAAAATCATGAGGGGTCTGGACAGAGTAGATGGAGAAGGCGGAAGGGTGGAGAACCAGAGGAGACAGATTTAAGGTGATTGGCAGAAGAACCAAAGGCGACATCAGGAAAACCTTTTTTTACGCAGCGAGTGGTTAGGATCTGGAATTCACTGCTTGAGAAGGTGGTGGAGGCAGACTCAATCGTGGCTTTTAAAAGGGAGTTGGATAAGTAACTGGAAGAAAAAACTTTGCAGGGCTACGGGGAAAGGGCGGGGGAGTGGGACGAGCTGAAGTGCTCTTCCAGAGAGCCGGCACGGGCTCAAGAGGCTGAATGGCCTCCTTCTGTGCTGTAACCATTCTATGATTCTATGATTAATGTTTGGATGGAAGCCCTTAATCAGCTGAAACGTTAAGCTCTCTGTTCAGATGCTGAATGACCCGTGACATATTTCCAGCATTTCAGCCGTGTCAGCTGTGACTCAGTTAAACTTCAGTTTTTAATGTTACTAAGTGGTGGAGGAATGACTGTGCAGAGTGGCGGAATAGATTTATATGATACAATGCAATGATCACGATGTTGTAAGTGTTTTAAATGTTGAATAAATCCATGTTAAAAAAAAGTGGGGAGCCCTCTCGCCTCTTAGTCAGAAGATCGCGGGTTCAAGCCCCACCCCAGAGACTCGAGCACGATATCCAGGCTGACGCTGCAGTGCAGTACTGTGGGAGTGCTGCACTGTTGGAGGTGCCATCTTTCGGATGAGATGTTAAACCGAGGCCCCGTCTGCCCTGTCAGTGTAAGAGATCCCGTGGCACTATTTCGAAGAAGAGCAGGGGAGTTCTCCCCGGTGTCCTGGCCACTATTTATCCCTCAACCAACATCACTAAAATGGATTATCTGGTCATTATCACATTGCTGTTTGTGGGATCTTGCTGTGCGCAAATTGGCTGCCACGTTTCCCACATTACAACAGTGACTACACTTCAAAAAGTACTTCATTGGCTGTAAGGCGCTTTGGAACGTTCTGAGGTTGTGAAAGCCGCTATAGAATACAAGTTAGTTATTAGTTCTTTCTTTCTTTCTTTCATTCTTTCTTTCTTTCTTTCTTTCTTTCTTTCTTTCTTTCTTTCTTTCTTTCTTTCTTTCTTTCTTTCTTTCTTTCTTTCTTTCTTTCTTTCTTTCTTTCTTTCTTTCTTTCTTTCTTTCTTTCTTTCTTTCTTTCTTTCTTTCTTTCTCTGTAATCTCCTCCAGCCCCACAACCCCCAGAGATCTCTGCGCTCTCTAATTCTGGCCTCTTGAACATCCCCTATTTTAATCGCCCCACCATTGGTGGCCGTGCCTTCAGCCGCCAAGGCCCTGAGCTCTGGAATTCCCTCCCTAAACCTCTCCGCCTCTCTACCTCTCTCTTTCCTCCTTTACAACGCTCCTTAAAACCTACCTCTTTGACCAAGCTTTTGGTCACCTGCCCTAATTTCTCTTTCTGTGGCTCGGTGTCAGATTTTGTTTGATAATTGCTCCTGTAAAGCACCTTGGGACGTTTTTCTACGTTAAAGGCGCCATGGAAATGCAAGTTGTTGTTGTTGTTTCTTTCTTTTCTTTCTTTCCAGATTTCCAACATTTGCAGTTTTCTTTCCTTCCATCTTTGCAACATGAATCACAATATTTCCATGGCACTTACTGATTGCATGCTACTCGGAGCTCTTGAGAGGGGCACAGTATGTGCGTGTTAAATCCGGAAGAGAGAATACATTATGTGATTGCTCTTGAGGAACCTGTTATTCTCCACTGAAGATGATTGTTGATCTTCACAAGCTTTGCCTAACAATTGATCTCATGCCCTGGCCCACTTGCTTGTGCAATCTATCCTTCAGAGGAAATGTGCATAACACTCTATGCTTTGGGCAAGGTTGAGCTAAGCTACTTTGAAACCGAACCAAACCTGTATTAAATGTGCTCGGGGTCCCTACGGGTTCAGGAACACATTCTAGTTGCACAAAGTGGATATCAACCATCTGGATATGAAATACAAAGGGGTGGAAGTTATGCTACGGTTGTATAAAAGCTCTACTGCATCTGGAGCACTGCGTTCAGTTCTGGGCACCTCACCTCAGGAAGGATATATTGTCCTTGGAGGGGATGCAACTGTGTCTCGAGGCAGAGAGATTGAGATCTTCACGCGCAGCCAGAAAGTCCTGTTGAACTGTAAGTTCCTCTGGAGAGGTTAAAAATTATCAAAGCAGCCCTTTCCTACATTACAACAGTGACTACACTTCAAAAGTACTTCATTGCCTGTAAAGCGCTTTGTGATGTCCTGAGGTCATGAAAGGCGCTGTATAAACGCAGGTCTTTCTTTCTTTTTACCTGGAAGCCCCTGGGACCCCTGTAGACGTTCTGATTAGCGGAGGGTTGGGAGGCCGGTCATAGCGCCACGTCCTTCGGTCACCCCTGACCACTGGCCTGCGCAGCCACTGAGGGAGTCGGAGAATGAGGCACGAGGCTGGGAATACCGCCTCCCTCCTCATTTACATTGGGGCGCCAAACTGCAGGAGCTCTAGGCCTCCAGGAACGCCCCCAAAAATCCCAGGGCAACCAACATTAAATGGGCACAGGTAGACCTTGACGCCTTTTTCCAGACCTTTGCACTCGGGGAAGTGGACATTCCTCCCATATTTCTCATAACTGAATTAAAGGTGGTCAGACATTCACGGGACTCAAAGTGGAGGTTGCTCACACATAGATAAAACATTCATGTACTGTAAATAGGGTGCTTGTAATTGAATGGAATGGCCTGACCCATTGATCAGTGAGATCTACCTAAGGGCAATGGCAGCAATCAACCGACATGTATCAAGGCTTTCCTCAACTACATTATGCCTGCCTTGTCCTGAGGGCTGTGTACATCAACCAGTCTCAGGGATGTGTATTCTCTGTGACCTGCAAGAACGAATCCAATAAATGATCTGTCACAAGCAAAAATGCTTAATTTTTGTCACTGAATTTAACTACAGGGGCTTGAAGTTCGCAGAATTCCAGCCGTGAAAATCAGCAAAACTCGAGCCCGCGGCCCCCAGGGAGTGAGGTAGGACACTTTGGAACAAACTTCTCGGAGAGCTTTCCAGTGGCTAATATTGCGGTAAGTTTAGCGTTATGGAATTTTTAATGTACTTATTATGGTATAAATTTAATTTTAGTTCTATGTCAAAGGACTTGCAGAACATGTTTTGGGAGATTGAACTGTTTGGCATGATAACGTTTGCTGGTTCCCCATTGGTGGCTTTTTGTCATTTGCTGGTTGTTCAATGATCAAGAGAGTACTTGCATTTTTATCGCGCCTCACCACAGCCTCAGGACGTCCCAAAGCAAATTGCAATTACTTTTGAGGTGCAGCAACTGTTATGTAGTCAAACATTGGAGTCAATTTGCACACAGCAATATCCCACAAAGAGCAAGCAAGGTGAATTACTAGTAGAGTTTTTGCTACTGGGCAATTTGCTTGATTGGCACCCCATCCACCACCTTAAACATTCACTCCCTCCACCACTGGCGTACTGTGGCTGCAGTGTGTACCAGCTACAAGATGCACTGCAGCAACTCGCCAAGGCTTCTTCGGCAGCACCTCCCAAACCCGCGACCTCTACCACCTCGAAGGACAAGGGCAGCAGGCGCATGGGAACACCACCGCCTCCAAGTTCCCCTCCAAGTCACACACCATCCTGACTTAGAAATATATCGCCGATCCTTCATCGTCGCTGGGTCAAAATCCTGGAACTCCCTACCTAACAGCACTGTGGGAGTACCTTCACCACACGGACTGCAGCGGTTCAAGAAGGCAGCTCACCACCACCTTCTCAAGGGCAATTAGGGATGGGCAATAAATGCTGACCTTGCCAGCGATGCCCACATCCCATAAACAATTTTTTTTTTAAATTACCCATTGGTTGGTTTTCTACCTTCATAATCACATTTCAGCCAATCGTTCCTCCCCATTTAACAGTGATTTGTTGCTTGTATATAATATTTGAACCAATCACAATTCTATGCCCGAGGGACACACACACGTGTGACAGAATGTGACAAGCACGTGACAGATGCAAGGTTGAAATTAAACACAAGAGCTTGTATCATAAATGGTCAGGGGGGTAACTGCAAGTATGAATCCTTACAACCTAATTCTGGAACAACTACAAAAAAAATCCAAATGAGGTTAATGTATTATTTATATCTAGACAGCATATTGAGAATGCAAATAATTCTCTAGCCAGCAATCTTGCTCTAACTGGATTATTTAATTACAAAAAGGTTTTAGGAGACTCGGTTGTGAAAAAGATGAAATGTTCTGATGATAAGTATGGGCATGATGGACCAAGTATGAATCCAATCATGGTGAGACCATGGACATGTCCACTCTGGAACGTACCTGCTCTACGTTCAATAACATAGACTAATATATACGATCCATGTTCTGCGGGTTTCATCAATTATCTTTGGGAGCTGGGGACAGATTGTACAGTTTTCCCTTTTTGAAGTTTGCCTGTGGATATTCTCTTCCCGTAGGACACTGAATAAGTCAGGGAAAATCCATAACACTGCAAGCGGGATCTGTTCAAGTGAGATGAATAACTTCAATGTCCTAAATATATTTATGTTATATCTACATTCTTGTGTTACTTCCTAGAATATTTTTCTTTTTTTTTATGTTCTATTCCGCAATGAGTGACAAAATAAGATCAGGAAATTGAGTTCCTCCACCATAGAAATTAAACGTGGCCGTGGTATATTGGGATTAAACCATATTTAATAAAATATACATTGTGATAAAATATAGATATTGGTTGGAGCCGGCCCACCTCTTTTTGGGACTCCGATAAATATAAAGTGGCTTATGCACCAGATGATGTCAATGGACATTGAAATTGCTGCACAGATGAGGCCTTTCAGCCCGTTGCACCTGCACTCATGCTAGCTCCACCATGAGAGCTATCCACTGTCAGATCTGAATGATCTCTGAGTTCTTGGACAAGACACCAATAGGCAGCAGCCAGTATGTTTGAGCGATAGATCAAGATTTATTAAGCTTGCAGCGTAATATACTTAACATTAGGCGATAGTTTTAACGAGTAGCTCGCAGCCCTAGGTCTCTGGAACCTCTCGGACGTAGATGACGTCGTCTTAAGTCTGTTCCTTTGTTCTCGCAGTAAGTCTGTGTAAAGTTGTTCTTTGAGTATCGAGGTTTTAACCCTTTTCTTATCAAAAGTTGGTTTGGCCAGTGTCCATATATGGTCTTTAACAAAATCACCTTTTTTAATTGGTTCTAATGGTCAAAATACCATTGTCACTCAGACTAAGGTAGCATCCAGCCTTTCCAGTATTTTTCCGTCAACCCTATTCTGCTCTCTTGTTATCTTGTTTATAGTTTTTCACCCCATTGGAATTTCCCATATCTCATTTCCTGCCTCCCTGGTACAAGGCCTTTATACCAAGGGCCCATATCAGCGCTGTTTGACTGTCTTCACAGCTGCATTTTGAACAAGTCTTCGCTTTTTAGATACCCAGGAGTAATTATGGGTAATATTATTTGCTCAATGGCTACACTTGAATTTATATGTATATGATTCTCGTCTACTAAATATCAGCCTTTCGTACAAGTCCCCACCTCGAGGATGAAATGTTTTAAACATTGATTCCTCGACTATTTCAATCTATTCTCTGACAAGCGTTGCTGCAAATTGGAGTCCTCTAATTGAGGGGAACGGAGCGCTTCTCAACTGAGGTTTTATTCCCCTTCACATTATAGGCCTGGGTGCTAACTCTGACACTCACAGGGGCCGACCGCCTATCCTCATGGCTGGAGGACACCCCGGGGTCTCCCCAACCATCATGTCGGCCGTGCTGATATGTCTTGCCTTCTAGTGCGTCCCAGTCTATCATTTCTCCTCCGCCTGCTGCTCCTATAGCTGCATCATGCGATCTGGCAGTAACGGCCCTGATCTGACCCCTTACTTAAATTCAATTCACTGTTCCGGTGTTCCAATTCTGCCCTGTCTGGGGTCTCCTCTGTTTCTTCGGATCTTTCCTGATCTTACCCCGCCTGGGGTCTCCTCTAAGTTGCTTCGGATCTTCTCTTTCGGTGTGCTCAATTAATTTGTTAGTGCTGGTTAGTCATAGGCATGGGTACCCAATTGGCTTATGTATCAAAGTCTTACTACACAGGTTACATATATCAAATACACTATCATTAAAAGTTGGAGAACTACCAGAGCGTGTGAAATAATACGAACCTAAGGGTGTGCTGTTGTATTAAGCCCAATATCCTACCAGTGTGAATCGTCCTCTATGCTGTCAATTTCAATATCTATTCTCGAGTTGTCTTGCTCCAAAACAAAAAAATGCTTTAGGGGGGAGTTCAGTCGCATCACGAGCTCACTGAAACCCTTAGACAACAGGGGAATGTTGTATCCGAATTGTGCCACATAATTGTGCAGCTCATACTTAAGTATCTCATTTACTGTCAGTTTCACTTGAGCATAGGTTTTGATATTATGTAAAACGTGTTGGCTGATGGGACAGGCCCTGTTAGACCTGTAAAGCATGGTAGTTGCGGTAGTAGTGACACAGCAGGCACCACCAAAACTACCCCATACTGGATTCATACTGGTTTTTCCCACGCTCTGTTACCTACAAAACACAATTATTACAGTCACAGTTAAATTCAGTCTTACAATCATTTCAAGCAACATTACAGTTTAACATCTAATCAACAAATCATGGACTTAAAAGATTCTCCAGATCTCTCTTTCACTCGTATCCATCTTGTGGATAATTCCTACTAAACATGATTTCTCCTTAGCCCTCAATTGTCCCAATCCAGATTCCATGTAACTCTCCACTTCAACTTCAATTTCAATCCCTCTAACAGGTACCAGTGTGTTTAACTCTATTCTGATTGTTTCATTGATTAGATAGTTTCTCGATGGAGTATGTGTCAATGCTTTAAAAGTTGTCTCGCTCTCCTGAGCCACATTAACCATTTCATGTCTTGCTGTTGTCAAGTAACTGAGCATGTCTGAGACACGTTCTTCAGTGCAAACTCACCATGCATTTCCAGATGGTAATTGCTTCATACGTAACAAATCACATTTGCACACAAATATCGGTATCTCCATATCGTGCCACACGTGCCATCCGATACAAGCCTTTCAGGTGATCTTATCAAAAGATTGTCTGGAGGTCTTTGTTCATCTTCCTCTGCATGGTCCCGATGTCTTGGGTAGTGGCCAGACTATCAAATTCAGTTTTTTAAAAAGTTCATTATAGGCAGGGACACAAATGTCTCCAAGAGAAAGCTATCAATTTACTATTCTTAACTACACTTTTCTGACTTTCACTAGAAAGTTTGGAAAATTCCCATTTGGTGGTGTAATTCTCCTGTTTCTATCTCACACCCTCAATCACTTCCTCTCTCCATTTTACACATCCCATTAATTACCATTCATATCTCATTCATGAGCCCTGGAGGAACTTTACTGTCCAGTACAATATTGATTATTAACACTTTTTATTTATCATTATTTTAGAGGATCTTTTATTTTCCCAAAAGTAATCCAATATATAGTGCCTGAGTCCATTATGTTATTACAAAATTATCCCAAAATCCGAACAGCAGTATTGTTGAACTGACAGGTTTTGTCAATGTTCAATTTCATTTCTATCAATTTATCTTCCATTTCCAATTTCAGAAACAAGTGATTCCCAGGCTAGGTGGCTTACACAGTGTTTTAACATTAGAGACAAAAGTGCTGCAATTAGTTTACAAAGTAACTTCCATATAACAGAAGAAAGAAGATAATCCATTGTGGCTCTGCTTAAGAACCCAAGGGGCTAATTTATCAAATCATAATTTTCCTTCTGTCACTCTGGGGGAAATATTAACTTAAAATTAAGAAACTTAAATTTAATAATGTCCAATATCTTTAAATTTCATACTAAAGTTGTTGCTTGGTGAACTTAAGCAGCTGTCAGTGGAAAGGGTTAACTCCTTTGCAGGTTTTTAAGAAGGCGGAGCGAAACATTGTCAGGCGCAAGCAATTGCGTCACTTCACGTAAATTAAAAAAACTTTCCTGATCGAAAAAGACAGTTGTGTTTTCACACTTTAATTAAACACGAACAGAACAGATAAAACAAAACAAAATAGCACATGCTTGCAGAAAACAGTGCATTATGTCATATTTCTTATTGTTCTTTCTTCAGATGCCTTTCCAAAATACTGTAAAAACATTGAATACAACTGGAGGAAAATTAGTTTTTCACATTTAAACAAATCAAATCAAACTGCTTTGGAAAATTTCACCATAGCAACCGCGACTCCAAGGTTAAATCTTAGACCGAAACTTAATCTTTTGTTAAGCTAACTTTTTGTTATTCTTCTCAGTTTTTACACACCAGCTTAACTTAAATTGTAGTTCAAAGTTTTTTTTCCAATTCTTGGGGCACAATCTTATTCGCACATTCTTAAAACTTCCAAAATCCAAGACAAGACAAAAGTTCTAAACGCTTTTAACACAGAGAAGTGGGTGGAGCTAAAACAAACGTAACAGAATCTTTCTTTTAAAGACAGACTTCTCAGACAAAAGAAATACTGTAACTTCTTAAACATTCATAGTCAGGAAAACTTTCACACTTTAACACACACTTTCAACCAAACTGAAATTCCAGCATTTTTTAAGGTTCCTTTCACTCAGCAAATCTTGTGTTTTATTTGTCTCGGCACAGACGTTAATAACTTCCATGTCGGTAAAACTTTAAATTTCTCTTTCTTGTCCCTCTTTTTAAATCGGTGTCTCAGCAGCTTTTCCTGGCTTTCCAAATCCCTGTTTTTTCCCTTCCTTTGCTGAGTTTTCAGATTGGTTAGCCTGCAAATTAGATCTTTTTCCTTCTTTATCTCTCCCTCTCTCTCCTGCACTTTATGCTTAACCACCTGGCTATGTTTCTCTCGTAACTTGTTGTGTTTTTTCTGATTCACACGTTCCGGAATAAAGTTTATCACTTCTTCAAAGGGGACTCGGTCTCCTTTGATTAAACGTTTCATCAGTAATACCTGTACTTTCTCTGCACAGGCGCCTCTGTCTAACTTACTCTTATATGCATTAACACAACTTTTACTAGCCATTTGGTGATTTTCCTAACAGACCTCTAACATCAATAAGTATCGGCGCGCAATTTATGGGCACTCCCCACTCCCCACAGGGTTTATCCCTCCTCAAGAGCAGCAGCTGATCAGGAAGCTATTTTCGAGGTCCGATCTATTACACAATACTAGCCGCTTTGTCTTGTCCCATCTGGGGTGCCAATTTGTCAGATCTTAATGATCTCTGAGTTCTTGGACAAGAGGCCAATAGGCAGCAGCCAGTATGTTTGAGCAATAGATCAAGGTTTATTAAGCTTACAGCGTAATACATTTAACTTTAGGCGACAGTTTTAACGAGTAGCTCGCAGCCCTAGGTCTCTGGAACCTCTCGTACACAGATGACGTCGTCTTAAGTCTGTTCCTTTGTTCTCGCAGTAAGTCTGTGTAAAGTTGTTCTTTGAGTATCGAGGTTTTAACCCTTTTCTTATCAAAAGTTGGTTTGGCCGGTGTCCATATATGGTCTTTAACAAAATCACCTTTTTTAATTGGTTCTAATGGTCAAAATGCCATTGTCACTCAGACTAAGGTAGCATCCAGCCTTTCCAGTATTTTTCCGTCAACCCTATTCTGCTCTCTTGTTATCCTGTTTATAGTTTTTCACCCCATTGGAATTTCCCATATCTCATTTCCTGCCTCCCTGGTACAAGGTCTTTATACCAAGGGCCCATATCAGCGCTATTTGACTGTCTTCACAGCTGCATTTTGAACAAGTCTTAGCTTTTTAAATACCCAGGAGTAATTATGGGTAATATTATTTGCTCAATGGCTACACTTGAATTTATATGTATATGATTCTTGTCTACTAAATATCTCTAAATATCAGCCTTTCGTACACCACTGTAATCCTATTTCTTTCCTTATAAAGCCTTAGCTCAGCAGTAGCACTCTTGCCTCCGAGTCAGAAGGAACTTTAGAAGGTTGTGGGTCCAGCCCCACTCCAGAGACTTGAGGACAGTACTGAGGGAGTGCTGCCCTTTTGGAGGTGTCATCTTTTCAGATGAGACGTTAAGTTGGGGCCTTGTTTTCCCTCTCAGATGGATGTGAAAGATCCCAGAATACTCTTCGAAGAAGAGCAGGGGCGTTCTCCCGGCCAATGTCTAATCCCTCAACCAACATCACTCAAACAGATTATCTGGTCATTTATCTCATCGCTGTTTGTGGGAGCTTGCTGTGCGCAAATCGGCTGCCGCGTTTTCCTACATTACAGCAGTGACTACACTTTAAAATAATGAATCGGCTGTGAAGTGCTTTGGGATATCCTTGGTCATGGAAGGTGCTACCTAAACGCTAGGTTTCTCTCTCCACAGCTGCTGCCTGACCTGCTGAGTATTTCCAGCATGTTCTGTTTTATTTCTATCTAAAAACAAGTACTTTAGGAACTCTCTCCCCCAAAAGAAAGAAAGAAAGACTTGTATTTCTGTAGCGCCTATCACAACCACCGGATGTCCCAAAGCGCTTTACAGCCAATGAAGTTTTTGAAGTGTAATCACTGTTGTAATGTGACGCAACTTCAATATTTGCTCTTGAGTTTGGAAGTTTAAGGGGTGATTTAATTGAGGTGTTTAAGATGATTGAAGAAGTTGCTAGGATAGATCGAGAGAAACTATTTCCTCCGGTGGGAGAGTGCAGAACAAGGGGGCAGAACCTTAACATTATTCACACAAAGGGTAGTGGAAATCTGGAATCCTCTCCCTAAAAAGCTGTTGAGGGTCTAGGACAATTGAAAATTTCAAAACTGAGATTGATAGATTTTTGTCAGGTGTTAAGGGTTATGGAACTAAGGCGGGCAGATGGTGTTATCAGCTGTGATCTAATTGAATGGCGGAGCAGGCTCGATGGGCTGAATGGCCTCCTCCTGTTCCTGTGTTCCGAATAGTTATGTCTTTAAACTTTGTTCAGTGACTGCACCGGGTATTGTAGCAGTGCATTGGTCATCCTAATTATATCATTCATCTTTTAACAAGCTGTCGCTTTACACATCCACCCGTGATTCAAAAGGTCAGAAATAATGGAGACTTCCTGACAAATTCATCTCTCATATCAAATCGATCTTTATTTAAAGGTGTCTAAAGCAATCATTAAATATTTGAATGAAGCCAGTTAGCTAACTACTTTGAACCTTTTATTCCCCCATTGAAATGGGAAACATTGAACTCAACATTGAACTCAAGACTTAGTTCTTTGGCCGACCATTCACATTCATTCTGATTTACCGCAGTGTATTGTGTGTGTATCCTGACAGAGAAAGAAGAATTTAACCAGAAGCAACAAGCATGCCTTGAGATCTGTGGATTGTTAATGTGTCTTTAACGTAAATTTGGACTCTTTTCATCAAAAGGATGTATAAGCATTTCAGTGCAGTCCTGAGGGAGGACTGCATTGTCGGAGGTGGCATCTTTCAGATTAGATGTTCAACTGAGGCCCCATTTGCCTGTTTTGGTGAACATAAAAGATCCTGTGGTACTATTCAAAGAAGAGCAGGGAACTCTCTGGTGCCCTGACCACTATTTATCCCTCAACCTACACTGCCTGAAATAGATTTACTGGTTAGTTATCTCATTGCTGTTGGTGGGACCTTGTCTGCAAATTGGCTTCCACGTTTACCTAAAATGAACAGTGACTACACTTCGAAAATAGTCATTCATTGTTTGTGAAGTGCCTTGGGATGTCCTTGAGGATGTGAAGGTCAGTATGTAAAGGCAACGTTCTTTAATTTGTTTTGTGACTGGGAGGTTTCTTGTTCTTTCGCTCTTTTTCTCCCTCATTGAATCTGTTCTTTTTTCTCTGCCACACTTGTGTTCTCCCAGCCACCCTTGCCACAGAGAGAACGGTAATAATTCGATCACAATGGCCAGTGAGATCCTATGAGAATCTTGGCAGCCATTTTGAAACCAATCTGGACAAATCGTAGAGCAGGACTCCATAGACCAGCAAAGTTTGTCATTTCCTTTCCCATATTTGGGCTCAAATCAAGGTTCCTGTTAAATACAGGAATTCTCATAGATCTGGGAATGATTGGTAGTATATTACAATACTTCATGATTTCCTCATGCTGGATTACTTTCATGAAATGTTGGTAAAGTAACTACCAAGAGTAAAAGTGTATTCACAAAGAAATCTGATAATAAATATGATTAAAAGAAAATCTTAAAGAAAAAAATTCAACATCAAAGAAAGCGAAACCTCATAATGTGGAAACTATTGTGACATTATGATTGTTTTCACATCTTCTGGGAAGCAGAAGTTCATGTAAAATACAGAAAAACTAGCCCACATCAAGAATATCATCCATTTAAAGAAAAAAAGAAAGACTTGCATTTATACAGCGCCTTTCATGACCACCAGACGTCCCAAAGCGCTTTACAGCCAATGAAATGCTTTTTGAAGTGTAGTCACTAGCATCAGGAACAAGGTAGATGAATTAGCTGTGGAAATAGAGGTTAATAATTATGATCTAATTGGGATTACGGAAACATGGTTGCAGGGTGAGCAGGGCTGGGAGCTTAACATACAGGGGTATTCAGTATTTAGGAAGGATCGACAAAAAAGAAAGGGAGGAGGGGTAGCATTGCTGGTAAAAGAGGGGATAAATGCAATTGAAAGGAAGGATATTAACTCAGTTAATACAGAATCTATATGGGTGGAGCTAAGAAATAGCGAGGGGCGAAAAAACATTAATAGGAGTGGTATATAGGCCTCCAAATAGTAAAATAGAGGTTGGGGAGGGCATCACGAGGGAAATTAGAGAAGCGTGCAATAAGAGCACAGCTGTCATCATAGGTGACTTTAACTTACATATAGATTGGACTAGCCTAATCAGTAAAAATAATGAGGAGGAGGAATTCCTTGAGTGTTTAAGGGATGGTTATCTGGATCAATATGTCGAGGAACCAACTCGGGAACAGGCTATATTGGACTGGGTACTGTGCAATGAGAAGGGACTAATTAGTAATCTTGTTGTACGGGGACCCTTGGGTCAGAGCGATCATAACATGATCGATTTCTCACTCGAAATGGAGAGCGAAGAAATTGACTCAGAGATTAAGGTCCTGAATTTAAACAAGGGGAATTATGATGCCATTAGACGGGAACTGAGTAGGTCTGATTGGACAACGTTCCTGGGAGGACTGGAGGTAGATAAACAATGGCAAGCATTTAAAGATAGAATGACAAAATTGCAAAAATTGTTTATACCAATCTGGCATAAAAGGAAATCTAAAAAGGTGACTCAACCGTGGATAACAGGGGAAATTAGAGACAGCATAAAATCCAAAGATAGGGCGTATAAAATAGCCAAAAAAAGCGCCAGAGCGGAAGATTGGGAACAGTTTAAGATAGAGCAAAGGAGGACAAAGGGCTTAATCAAGAGGGGCAAAATAGCTTACGAAAGCAAGCTGGCGGAAAATATAAAAACTAACTCCAAAAGCTTTTATAAGTACATCAAGAGGAAAAGACTGGTGAAAACCAAAGTTGGTCCATTGCAGTCAGATACGGGGGAATATATAACGGGAAATAAGGAAATGGCAGACCAACTAAATGCATACTTTGGGTCAGTCTTTACGAAGGAAGACACAAAAAACCTCCCTGGGATATCGGGAAAAATAGGGACATTGGCAAAGGAGGAACTGACGCAAATCAATATCTCTAAGGATATGGTGTTAAGGAAGCTAAAGGGATTGAAGGCGGACAAATCCCCAGGGCCTGATAACATGCATCCTAGGGTACTGAAGGAGGTGGCCCTAGAGATAGCGGATGCACTAAGTATGATTTTTCAGAATTCATTAGACTCGGGAACAGTGCCCATGGATTGGAGGGTAGCTAACGTTACCCCACTATTCAAAAAGGGGGGTAGGGAAAAAGCAGGTAATTACAGACCTGTAAGCCTTACATCAGTTGTGGGCAAAATGCTGGAGTCCATCATTAAGGATGAAATAGCGGAGCACTTAGCAAATGGGGACAGGATAGGACAGAGTCAACATGGATTTACAAAGGGTAAATCGTGCTTGACTAATCTATTGGAATTTTTTGAGGGAGTAACTGGTAAAATAGATGGGGGAGAGCCAGTAGATGTGGTGTACCTGGACTTCCAAAAGGCCTTCGACAAGGTCCCACATAAAAGATTAGCATGGAAAATTGAAGCTCATGGGATAAAGGGGAAAGTATTGACGTGGATAGAGAACTGGCTGTCAGATAGAAAACAGAGAGTTGGAATAAACGGCTCATTTTCTGAATGGCAGGCAGTAACAAGTGGGGTACCGCAGGGATCTGTCCTGGGTCCCCAGCTGTTCACAATTTACATTAATGACCTGGATCAGGGAGTCGGATGCAGCATTTCCAAATTTGCAGACGACACTAAACTAGGAGGGGGGGTGGGCTCAGAGGAGGAGACCAGGACGCTCCAGAGCGATTTGGACAGACTGGGTGATTGGGCGGATAAATGGCAGATGCACTATAATGTGGACAAGTGCGAAGTTATCCACCTTGGGTGCAGGAACGGGAGGGCAAATTATTATTTAAATGGCAATAAATTGGGAGAGGGGGAAGTACAGAGAGACCTGGGTGTTCTTGTACACCAGTCACTGAAGGCGAGCATGCAGGTGCAACAGGCGGTCAAGAAGGCAAACAGTATGCTGGCCTTCATAGCAAAAGGGTTGGAATACAGGAACAGGGATACCTTGCTGCAGCTGTACAGGGCACTGGTGAGACCACACCTCGAGTACTGTGTGCAGTTTTGGTCGCCTCATCTGAGGAAAGATGTTCTTGCCATGGAGGGGGTGCAGCGGCGATTCACCAGGCTGATACCAGGAATGGCGGGATTGACCTATGAGGAGAGACTATGTAGTTTAGGGATGTACACACTGGAGTTTAGAAGATTGAGAGGGGACCTCATAGAAGTGTATAAAATTCTGACAGGTCTAGACAGACTAGATGCAGAAGGAATGTTTCCCATGGCGGGTGAGAACAGAACTAGAGGACATAATTTAAGGATAAGGGCTAAACCATTTAGGACAGAAATGAGGGGGAATTTCTTCACTCAGAGGGTGGTGAACCTGTGGAACTCATTGCCACAGAGGGCAGTGTACGCCAGCTCATTAAATATATTTAAGAGGGAATTAGATATATTTCTACAGGCAAAAGGGGTTAAGGGTTACGGAGAGAAGGCGGGGACGGGATACTGAATTGGAGGATCAGCCATGATCTCATTAAATGGCGGAGCAGGCTCGAAGGGCCGGATGGCCTACTCCTGCTCCTATCTTCTATGTATCTATGTATGTAATGTAGGAAACGCGGCAGCCAATTTGCGCACAGCAAGCTCCCACAAACAGTGATAATGACCAGATAATCTGTTTTAGTGATGTTGATTGGACAGGACACCGGGGAGAACTCCCCTGCTCTTCTTCGAGATAGTGCCGCGGGATCTTTTACGTCCACCTGAGAGAGCAGACGGGGCCTCGGTTTAACGTCTCATCCGAAAGACGGCACCTCCGACAGTGCAGCACTCCCTCAGCACTGCACTGCAGTGTCAGCCTAGATTTTAGGCACTATATAAATGCCAAATCCGACAAGAAAGACTAGCTCAGACTTAGAGCCAAAACGTGACTACTCAGCCATATCCATCCCTTTCCTGTGCAGTCCTTGCAGTCACATAACATCGAGCACCAACAGTCAGCTTACTGGGGCTGAGTTTCGTGTTTTTGAAATGAAATCAGTCTGGGAGACAATAGAAGAGTTTCATTGTCAAAGGTTTCCTTTTATTCTTGAACCGGCATCAAAATATCGTGTTATTCATCTCAACAAAGGCGCTGATCAGAACATTAGCGACTGCAAGTTCTTAAGCTCTTCAAGGTCTTGGTTTGGTAGTAATTTAAGATACAAGCTTTCTATTGAAAATAAGAGCACACACACGTGTACCAGGGTTTGCTGACAGATTGAGTCAGCGGCTTCACCAGGTCGATGCATCATTTGCGTTCTAGGAAATCAGTTGTGTTAATGACATGAGTGCATGTTTTTTTTTCTAAATAGGAACGAAAAGTGAAAGAGCTCACTGTTCTGCATCATGGCTCTTACAGAATAGAACCATACGGCACAGAAGGAGGCCATTCTGCCCGACGTGCCTGTGCCGGCTGTCGAATTCGTCCCACTCCCCCTGCTATTTCCCCACAGCCCTGTAAATCTTTCCTTTTCAAGTATTTATCCAATTCTCTTTTGAAACTTACTATTGAATCTGCTTCCACCGCCCTTTCAGGCAGCGCATTCCCGATCATAAAAAAAAAATTCTCCTCATGCACCCCCTCTGGCTTTTTTGCCTATTCATTACACTTAATTACTCTTACAATGGAAACCTGATATTTGACTAGACAATTGTATCTGATTCTGAGGAGCTGATTTTAAATGACTTGAAAATGGTGTTGAGTTAACCACCATCTCTTTTAAGCTGCCGCTATCTTGTGTAGCCAGTCGGAAACACAACAGTTAACTTGTGCACAGCAAGCTCTCACAAACCGCAATGCAATTAATGACCAGATCATCTGTTTTGGGTATTGCTTGAGGGATTAATGATGCAGACATTGTTATTTGGGCAAACGTTTGCAACTGTAAGACTTTGATTTTTGCACCCAGTGTCAGCATCAAACACTCTCAAGTCAGGTTGTAACACAGAAGTGTCGGCCGTGGCTCAGTGGGTAGCGCTCTCGCCTCTGCATCAGAAGGTTGTGGGTTCAAATCCCACTCCAGCGACTGGAGCACAAAATCCAGGCTAACATTCCAGTGCTGTACTGAGGGAGTGCTGCATTGTCGGAGGTGCCGTCTTTCAGATGAGATGTTAAACCGAGGCCCCGTCTGCCCCCTAAGGTGGATGTAAAAGATCCTATGGCACTATTTCGAAGAAGAGTGGCGGGGGTGGGTGTCCTGGCCAATATTTATCCCTCAACCAACATCACTGAAACTGATTATCTGGTCATTATCACAATGCTGTTTGTGGGAGCTTGCTGTGCGCAAATTGGCTGCCGCGTTTTCCTACACTACAATAGTGACTGTGCTTCATCGGCTGTAAAGCACTTTGGGACATCGTGAAAAGCGCTGTATAAATGATAGTTCTTTGTCTTTTAAACAAACAGCAGAATATGCGAGACACACTCAACAGGTCAGGCAGCATCTGTGGAGAGAACAGATAAGTCGCCATTTCAGATGCGAGCCCTTTGTCCAAAACCGCACACCCAAAACGTTAACTTGTCTCCTCTCTCCACAGACGCTGCCTGAGCTGCTGAGTGTTTTCTGGGGGATTTATTTTTTTGTTTCAGATGTCCAGCGTCTGCAATAGTTGTTGCTTTTTGTTCAGTTATAGCACGGGGTTAGGTGCAGAGTAAAGCCCCCCCTCTAATTGGCCCCAGCCACTCGCTGCAACCTCAGCTGAGCACGCTGCCCGCCCCAGTGTGACATTTCAATTGCCCACATCAATAGTTGTTGTGGCTGGGAGTGAGATTTGCCAGTTTAGTGCCAATTAATGAGGAATGATGTTCAATTTGTGCTGTGGACTGATGCCCGTTGGCAACCAGGTCAAGTCTAGCCAATCTCGTTACTTAAGGCCCTTACAGCTGGACTATTAAGCCATCAGTCTAGGATGAATTCCAACCCAAGTCCCAGATGTGAAGGGGCGGTCTGCTAACCCACTCTACGAGCCAAGCCCTTGGAATATATGGGTCTGGGTGCATATTTTCCTGGAAAGAGAGCAATACTCAATACCGACCAATGAAATGTGGTCAGATGGGTACGGTTGCTATGGTGCATCACGAGGCTTCAAGTCACCCTGTCAATCATCAGAGTGGATTTCAGGAGCACAGCTAGAATTTGTTAGATAAGTAGATATTACACGGAAATTACAGCACAGAAACAGGCCATTCTGCCCAGTTGGTCTGTACTGGTGTTTATGCTCCATAATATAGTATTGATGTAATGTAATATAATATCGTATTGCAGGACCTCCTTTAAGTACCACAGCAAGTTCATCATTGGAGTTAGGTTAACTGCAGTTAATAAAGCAGATGGGATCCTGGGCTTTATAAATAGAGGCATAGAGTACAAAAGCCAGGAAGTTGAACCTATATAAAACACTAGTTCGGCGCCAGCTGGAGTATTGGGTCCAATTCTGGGCATCACACTGTAGGAAGGATGTGAAGGCTTTGGAGAGGGTACAGAAGAGATTTATTAAAATGGTTCCAGGGATGAGGAAATACAGTTATGTCGATAGACTAAAGAAGCTGGTGTTGTTCTCCTTGGAGCAGAGAAGGTTAAGAGCAGATTTGATAGAGGTTTTTAAAATCATGAAGGATTTAGAGTAAATAAAGAGAAATTGTTCCCAATGGCTGAAGGGTCGATAACGAGAGGGCACAGATTTAAGGTGATTGGCAAAAGAACCAGAGGCGACACGAGGAAAAACTTTTTTACGCAACGAGTGGTTAGGATTTGGAATGAACTGCCTGATAGGGTGGTGGATACAGATTCAATAGCAGCCTTCAAAAAGGAATTGGATAAATACTTGAAGGGGAAAAAATTGCAGGGATATGGGGAAAGCGCGGGGGAATGGGACTAACTGGATTGCTCTTCGAAAGAGCCGACGCAGACCCGATGGGCCGAATGGCCTCCTTCTGTGCTGTACTATTCTTTGATTCCATGATTCTCTATGATTCCGGTACTTCGTCCCTTACAAGGCATGAAATTGTCGATGGGGATAGTGTACATGTATCTTACTAGTGCTGGATTAGCACAAATCATAGAGTAAAAGGAATGCTTTATTTACATTGAGAGTCCTATCATACAATTTATTAAAAGAAATCTATCATACCAGCCAAAAACTAATCCCCTTACCCCATTCTGTTCACACAGCCCTGTGCGTAGGAGATCTGTTGTTTCTGAATGTAAAAGTGTTGGACAATCATGCTGGAATCACTATACTGATGTGTGCGATTGCTTTGCTCTTGCTATCCTGAACTGCCAATGATGCAAGAATCTCGGTGTAATAGAGCCACCTGGTGGACTACTGATGTTTACAATAATAAAGCCACATGCAGTACAGTTCTTACTGGAAAGCCTTGTTGCGCTGTTGTATATATATGCTGCGTCTCAAGATATCACACTCGATGACAGTCATACGATAATGCTAGCGTTTGTTTGGTTTGTTTGGAATGAATATTTCAGGTGATGAGTTGAACATTCCGCTTTTCTTTTTTGACCCAGTGACAGGATCAGGCAGTCACTGGTCGATTATAACATGGGGTTATACGTGAGGTAATGCTCTTTCACCGCTCTCCTTCAAATCTAACCTCAAAAAGCAATGCCGACCACAACAACGGTGTATTTCCATTTCTTACACCAGACAACTTCATGGCCTCTTTGATGGAGCCTGTCAATTTAATGCCAATTAGTGCTGGAACACAGGCATTTCTGTGCTGTGGACGGATGCCCACCAGGAAAGTGGGTTCAGATTGCCCAGAATAAGTTGCATCAACTCGAATTTACATTGCCATGAGCAGATATCTACAACAACTTGCTTTTATACAGCGTCTTTAACGTAGTAAAACGTCCCAAGGTGCTTCACAGGAGCGTGATCAAACAAAATTTGACACCGAGCCACATAAGGAGATATTAGGACAGGAAAGAGGTCGGTTTTAAGGAGCGTCTTAAAGGACCAAAGAGAGGTAAAGAGGAGAAGAGGTTTAGGGTGGTAAGTCCAGAGCTTAGGGCCTGGGCAGCTGAAGGCATGGCCTCCAATGGTGGGGCGAAGGAAGTCGGGGATGCCCAAGAGGCCAGAATTAGAGGAACACAGAGCTCTCGGAGGGTTGTAGGGCTGGTGGAGGTTACAGAGATAGGGAGGGGCGAGGCCACGGAGGGATTTGAAAACAAGGTTGGGAATTTTTAAATCGAGACGTTGCCGGATCGGGAGCCAATGTAGGTCAGCGAGTGCTGGAATGATGGGTAACGGATAGAATCATGGAATAGCATTGCCTTTCTGGAGTTGAATTTGGTCTTGGCAAGTCTACCAACCTGCCACAACCTCCCGCCCACCTCCCAGTCTGCTGACTCCCGCTGTGACCTTCCTGATCTGCAGCCACCTCCCACTCATCTCCCAATCTGCTGACTCCCGCTCTACCCCTGATCTGCGCCCACCTCTGGTGTAACCCCCGACCGGCTAACTCATTTGCAATGAGTCATACAGAGCATCATCTACAATCGCCGCACGTCATGACTTGAAATTGACTAGTGACTCTGCTATGCCATAAAATCAAATGTCTGCCGGCAGCTTAGCTGAAAATCTTCTCCGTTTCCGAACATACAAACAATGTCAGGCAGCTAAAGACCCTCTGGCCCATTGAGCCTGTCCCACACAAATGTGATACCTTGTGTATCTCAGCACTTACTCACCAATAACCTGCTCACTGAAGCCCAGTTTCGGTTCCGCCAGGACCACTCGGCTCCAGACCTCATTACAGCCTTGGTCCACACATGGACAAAGGAGCTGAATTCCAGAGGTGAGGTGAGAGTGACTGCCCTTGACATCAAGGCAGCATTTGACTGAGTGTGGCATCAAGGAGCCCCAGTAAAACTGAAGTCAATGGGAATCGGGGAGAAAACTCTCCACTGGCTGGAGTCATACCTAGCACAAAGGAAGATGGTTGTGGTGGTTGGAGGTCAATCATCACAGCCCCAGGACATCGCTGCAGGAGTTCCTCAGGGCAGTGTCCTAGGCCCAACCATCTTCAGCTGCTTCATCAATGATCTTCCCTCCATCATAAGGTTAAAAGTGGGGATGTTCGCTGATGACTGCACAGTGTTCAGTACCATTCGCAACTCCTCAGATAATGAAGCAGTCCATGCCTGCATGCAGCAAGACCTGGATGACACTCAGGCTTGGGCTGATAAGTGGCAAGTAACATTCGCGCCACACAAGTGCCAGGTAATGACTATCTCCAAAAAGCGAGCGTCTAACCACCGCCCCTTGACATTCAACGGCATTACCATCAATATCCTGTGGGTCACCATTGACCAGAAACTTAACTGGACCAGCCACATAAATACTGTGGCAACAACAGCAGGTCAGAGTCTGGGTATTCTGTGGCAAGTGTCTCACCTCCTTACTCCCTAAAGCCTTTCCACCATCTACAAGGCACAAGTAAGGAGTGTGATGGAGTACTCTCCATTTGCCTGGATGAGTGCAGCTCCAACAACACTCAAGAAGCTCGACACTATCCAAGACAAAGCGGCCCACTTGATTGGCACCCCATCCACCACCTTAAACATTCACTCCCTCCACCACCGGCGTACCGTGGCTGCAGTGTGTACCATCTACAAGATGCACTGCAGCAACTCGCCAAGGCTTCTTCGGCAGCACCTCCCAAACCCGCGACCTCTACCACCTAGAAGGACAAGGGCAGCAGGTGCATGGGAACACCACCACCTCCAAGTTCCCCTCCGAGTCTCACACCATCCTGACTTGGAAGTATATCGCCGTTCCTTCATCGTCGCTGGATCAAAATCCTGGAACTCCCTCCCTAACAGCACTGTGGTAGTACCTTCACCACACGGACTGCAGCAGTTCAAGAAGGCGGCTCAGCACCACCTTCTCAAGGGCAATTAGGGATGGTCAATAAATGCTGGCCTTGCCAGCGACGCCCACATCCCGCGACGGAATAATAAAAAAAGATACTCTCCACCCCACCCAAAACCATGTGATCACCTGGGAGAGGCGAAAAGCCAGATAAAAAACCCAGGCCGATTTGGGTGAAAACAAAATCTGGAAAATTCCTCTCTGACCCATCTAGGCGATCGAAACTGGTCCAGGATATCACTCTGGCCCTGAATTCCCTGCAGTAACTAACCTTCTGTGAAAGGTGATCTCTGTCCCAGCCAGAAACAGGTCCAGATCTCGCTTGAAGGAATTCAGCAAATCGGCGTCCACCGCACGAGCTGGCAGCCTGTTCCAGAGGTCTACTATTCTCTGGGAAAGGAACTACCTCCTGACATCGAACCTAGATCTGGCCTTAAATTTGTGACCCCCTGGTCCTCCCTAACCTATTTAATTGGGACAAACTGTCAACTGGAACACAATCTATTCCCTTCATTATTCGTTTCAGTCGTGAAATATAATTCTGCCCCCCTACTCCTTCCCTGATACAAATCACAGTCCATGGCCACGTTCAGGAGGCCCCTGGCAGGTTGAGTATTGGAGTTGTTGACCTCGCTTGTAGATCTGTGCCTGAGACTCCTACTGCCTTGGGCATCAGCATGCCAAGTCCAGTCGGCAAGTGCAGTGCTAAGCTTGCATCTGGAGTCTAGTTGGCTTCACTCGATGCCAGGATAGCAATCGCTAATACTCCAGCCATTTTTATGCAGTGCTGGTACTGCTGACTCCTGGCGCGTAGCCACGGCAACACCAGGTCAGTGGCAAAACACGGTAACCGAGCCATGGCTAGGTTTGGGAGCGTTCTTGCCTCTGAGTCAGAAGGTCGTGGGTTCAAGCCTCACTCCAGAGTCCATTATCTATTTTGACACTTCCGGTGCAGTGCTGAGGGAGCGCCGCACTGTCAGAGGTGCCGTCTTTCAGATGAGATGTTAAACCGAGGCCCCGTCTTCCCTCTCAGGTAGACGTAAAAGATCCCAGGGCACTATTTCGAAGAAGAGCAGGGGAGTTAACCCCGGTGTCCTGGCCAATATTTATCCCTCAACCGACCATACTAAAACAGATGATCTGGTCATTATCACATTGCTGTTTGTGGGAGCTTGCTGTGCGCAAATTAGCATCCGCATTTCCTACATTACAACAGTGACTACCCTTCAAAAGTGCTTCATTGGCTGTAAAGCGTTTTGGGGCATCCTGAGGTTATGAAAGGCGCTATATAAATGCAAGTCTTTCTTTAAAAAAAATTAGGCTTTCCCAGCTGCTGGCCTTAGAGAAACAAATGTCGGGGGTCAGCACTACCAGGATGGTACGAGTGTATTATAAAAGGTGTTCTTGCTGCACTAATCCAAGCTTTCACTATCTGATTATTGCAGAAATGATCCTCGGTTTCCGCCCGCCTTACGAAGGTTGCTTTCACACCACAAGCTCAGCATCGGCACAAGGGTTCTCAGCTTCGCGTCAGCGACTGCTGTGTACATCTGGTCTCACGACCCAACCTGACTCCTTCGGGGAGTCTCACCCCGCTTCACGCTGGAGTCCACGTCAAGCTTCGGAATCTGGGCTTAGGCTCATTTACACTATAATTAGCATTGGCGTGAAGCCATGCCACTCTGCGCCAACGCTACAGTTGCAGCGTAACTGCAGCTTAAGTCACTGGTGAGGTGGTGTTAGACGCATCACGGGATTAACATACATCGCTGGGTGAAAACTGGGCGATCGGGCATCAGCTGCCCGTTTTAAACCTCACCCGATTTTCTTCAGATAAGTTGACACAGGAGAGGTTATGGGCTCGGAAGCTGAGCTCAGTGTCGCATAGGAGGCTGGGAAAGATCTGGTTCAGACTGAGACAGTTGCCGGGGAGAGGGATGGAATCAAGGGCGCGGGAACGGAGTTTTGTGGCGGGGAGGCCGAAGACAACGGCTTCGGTCCTCCCAGTGTTTAATTGGAAGAAATTGCGGCTCATCCGGGATTGGATGGCGGACAAGTCGTGGGACAACACTGAGGCAGCGGAGGGGTCGAGGGAGGCGGTGCTGAGGCAGAGGTGGGTGCTGTCAACGTACCTGTGGAACCTGACCTCATGTCTTCGGATGATATCGCCTGAGAGGCAGCATAGGAGGGGGCCAAGCATCGATCCTTGACAGACTCCAGAGAAGAAAAACAATTGCAAGGGAATCTCTGACTACGACTGGATAGGTAAGAGTGGAACCAGGCGATACAGAGACAGAGAGAAGGTATTAACATGGGAGGCAGGGACAGAAACCTGATTGGAGAGGTTCAAACATGGAGTTGCGGGAAAGGTGGGCACTGATTTGGGAGGCAATAACACTTTGAAGGACTTTGGAGAGGAAAGGAAGACTGGAGATATGGCAAGGACAGAGGGGCCGTGGATGGAATTTCTTGGAGCAGGGTGATGATGGCAGTTTTGAAAGCGAGGGGGTCAGTACCTGAGGAGAGGGAACAATATCAGCTAGCATGAAGAGCCAGGAATGGAAGTTGGATAGTCAGCAACGTTCCCTCTAAGATGCGCGGCCGCGCAGCTCTCTGCCAGTTCCGCACAGCCCGGGACCGTCTTTTTCAATGTTAAATTTCGCACATGCACAAATTTGTGAATGGGCCAATGCAGCCCCTTAAAAAGGCTGCGCACCCCAAAAAAAATTAGGGGGGAACGTTGGGAGCAGTTTATTGGGAATAGGGTCAAGAGAAAAGGAGGCGGGTCGCGTGGGCAAGATGAGCTCAGAGAAGACAGGGATCTGTCCTGGGTCCCCAGCTGTTCACAATTTACATTAATGACCTGGATCAGGGAGTCGGATGCAGCATTTCAAATTTGCAGACGACACTAAACTAGGAGGGGGGTGGGTCAGAGGAGGAGACCAGAAGCTCCAGAGCGATTTGGACAGATTGGGTGATTGGGCGGATAAATGGCAGATGCACTTAATGTGGACAAGTGCGAAGTTATCACCTTGGGCAGGAACGGGAGGGCAAATTATTATTTAAATGGCAATAAATTGGGAGAGGGGGAAGTACAGAGAGACCTGGGTGTTCTTGTACACCAGTCACTGAAGGCGAGCATGCAGGTGCACAGGCGGTCAAGAAGGCAAACGGTATGCTGGCCTTCATAGCAAAAGGGTTGGAATACAGGAACAGGGATACCTTGCTGCAGCTGTACAGGGCACTGGTGAGACCACACTCGAGTACTGTGTACAGTTTTGGTCGCCCATCTGAGGAAAGATGTCTTGCCATGGAGGGGGTGCAGCGGCGATTCACCAGGCTGATACCAGGAATGGCGGGATTGACCTATGAGGAGAGACTATGTAGTTTAGGGATGTACACACTGGAGTTTAGAAGATTGAGAGGGGACCTCATAGAAGTGTATAAAATTCTGACAGGTCTAGACAGACTAGATGCAGAAGGAATGTTTCCCTTGGCGGGTGAGAACAGAACTAGAGGACATAATTTAAGGATAAGGGCTAAACCATTTAGGACAGAAATGAGGGGGAATTTCTTCACTCAGAGGGTGGTGAACCTGTGGAACTCATTGCCACAGAGGGCAGTGTACGCCAGCTCATTAAATATATTTAAGAGGGAATTAGATATATTTCTACAGGCAAAAGGGGTTAAGGGTTACGGAGAGAAGGGGGGACGGGATACTGAATTGGAGGATCAGCCATGATCTCATTAAATGGCGGAGCAGGCTCGAAGGCCGGATGGCCTACTCCTGCTCCTATCTTCTATGTATCTATGTATCTATGTAAGACCTATGGGGAATTAGGAGAAAAACTAGAGGAAGATGCGAATTCAGGGCCAGGACAGGGGGGAACATTGGCTAGGTGGGCAAGGGGAAGGGAGGGATGGGGCAAAGGCAGCTGAACAGATGATCTCAATGTTAGTGACAACGAAGTCCATAAGCTCCACGCACGCTGTTGGCAGTGAGGGTGGAGGGGCGGGAGTGAGGCGTTAAAGGAGACGGTTGGTAGTGGAGAAAAGAAGGCTCGGGTTACCTTTCCATTCCAGGATGATCCTGGGGTAGTGAGCAGTTTTGGCAGAGGAGAGCAGGGCCCGATAGTGCTTTATACGGTCCAGCCAGATCTGGCGATGAATGGCTGAACCAGTTGTGCGCCATATACGTTCAGGTCTGCGTCCCTTGGACTTAAGGGAGCAAAGATACCAGGAGGAACGACCTGGGTGGGAGACTGTAAGGTTCTTACTGGGAACAATGGTATCAAACAGTATCGGAGGTGAGGGTGTGAATTAGCACATCGATAGCTGCAGAAGTATCATGGTGAATGGCGGGACAAAGGCTAGACAGTTGAAAGTGTGAAAGTGTCATTGTCAGTGACTTGGGGGAGAGTTTTTCCCAGGGCAGGATGCAGAAGGAAATGGGGTTGGAAGGGCGATGTGAGTGGTGAGGGATATAAAGAAGTCATCAGATATGGCCTTGTCTGTGATTGAGCTGATGGGAATAGAGCGGTCAGGTGAGGTGGCAAGGTCGAGGGGGTGGGTGTAAATATGGGTAGGAGACTTTACATGGAAGGAGAGGTGAAGGGAGGACAGGAGGGCAGTGAACTCAGTGGAGAGAGGGCAAGGTGAGATGAGATGGAAGTTGAAATCACCTAGGATGAGAAGTCGCTCGGTGCAGATGCTGAGAGAGGAACGGTGTGATAAGACGCTACATAAATGCGAGTCTTTATTTCTTAATTATATTTGCAGTGTTTAGCAAGTTAATATGTCAGTTATTTTGTGAGATTAGCAAATGTAGTTGCACTGAATATTAACTACACCATGAAAAGAAAACACCAAGCTATTTTCTTCTTTACTAAATAGGTAGAACCTGGAATGTGATTTCCAATGGTAAAAATTATGGAATCCCAAATAATAAAAATAGATTTCCACTAATTCGATCACCAGTGTTGTCCAATACATTAGCCATTAGCCACGCTAATTGGGAATCCAGATTTGGTGAATTGCGTTTCTGATCAATAAATAGTAAATGAGTGACAGACACCTTCATTGG
This sequence comes from Squalus acanthias, assembly GCA_030390025.1. Lineage (NCBI taxonomy): Eukaryota > Metazoa > Chordata > Chondrichthyes > Squaliformes > Squalidae > Squalus > Squalus acanthias. Next base: position 63,207,936 of record CM059442.1, read on the forward strand.
TCATGTGATCTCCATACTCATATTCACTTGTGAGCTTTAACCTTTTTGTGCATTTGTTGGTAAAATGGTCAGCCGAAACAAACACGTCAGTGTTCTTGCTCAGGCCAACATCCCCAGCATCGAAGCTTTGACCACGCTCGATCAGCTCCGATGGACGGGTCACGTCGTCCGCATGCCCGATACGAGACTCCCAAAACAAGCGCTCTACTCGGAGCTCCGACACGGCAAGAGAGCCCCAGGTGGGCAGAGGAAACGCTTCAAGGACACCCTCAAAGCCTCCTTGAAAATGTGCAACATCTCCACCGACACCTGAGAATCCCTGGCCCAAGACCGCACAAAGTGGAGGAGAAGCATCCGGGAAGGCGTCGAACACCTCAAGTCTCTTCGCCGGGAGCAAGCAGAAGGAGCGCACGTCAACCCGAGCACCCCACCCACCCGCCCCTTCAACCACCGTCTGCCCCACCTGTGACAGAGACTGTAGGTCCCGCATTGGACTCAGCAGTCACCTGAGAACTCATTTTTAGTGTGGAAGCAAGTCATCCTCGGTTCCGAGGGACTGCCTAAGAAGAGAAGGGTCAGCCGAAAAGCAGAGTGTGCGAGTGGTTTTTGATCACTGTGAGTGCTTTACTTTCTCGGTTGCTGAATGGTGGGAGACGTTTGTGAAGTGAATAGCCACACCTGTGGCAATTTCTATTGGGCGGCAGTGCTGTAAACCAGTGGCCCTGATACTTTAGCTTGCACAATAACCCCACACCTGTACACAGGCATTGGAAACGACAGTTCATCACCAGGCTGCTTTCTCAGTGCCTTACTCAGATAAACACTGTGGAGACCTTCAACACTGTGGGGCCGGAGGAGTTAACGAGAAGTGCCATCAGGATAACCGAGAAGCAAACTGTTGAACCTTCCTCCCACATATAATTATGCATGAACTTTCAATTGGAGACAATTGGGGACCCACTGAGTTTGGTTCCAGTGAGTCTGGCAAGTGAGGTGTGAAAAGCAATTATGAGCGAGACTGTATGGCAGAAGCCCTCGCTAAGAAGAGGCTGCCAAGCCAGTTTTGTAAAAACTGACCTCGATTGAGTTTGCTGAAGCAATAAACAAGGTGGGATGTGGTTGTTCTATGATGTGCTTTACCTGTCTGGATAAGTAACGGAGAGCAAGGCTCAGAAGAGTCCAAAGAGACGAGGGGAGAAAAGGCACAAGGCATTATTTAACTGTTCTACAACAGCGACACTACTTTTATAGATACATAGATACATAGAAGATAGGAGCAGGAGTAGGCCATCCGGCCCTTCGAGCCTGCTCCACCATTCAATGAGATCATGGCTGATCCTCCAATTCAGTATCCCGTCCCCGCCTTCTCTCCGTAACCCTTAACCCCTTTTGCCTGTAGAAATATATCTAATTCCCTCTTAAATATATTTAATGAGCTGGCGTACACTGCCCTCTGTGGCAATGAGTTCCACAGGTTCACCACCCTCTGAGTGAAGGGCAACACGGTGGCATAGTGGTTAGCACTAGTGCCTCACAGCGCCAGAGACCCGGGTTCGAATCTGGCCTCGGGTGACTGTCTGTGTGGAGTTTGCACATTCTCCCCGTGTTTGCGTGGGTTTCCTCCGGGTGCTCCGGTTTCCTCCCACAGTCCAAAAATGTGCGGGTTAGGTTGATTTGGCTATGATAAATTGACCCTTAGTGTTAGGGGGGGATTAAATATGTGGGGTTACGGGAATAGGATGGGATATGTTAGGGGGAATTAAATACGTGGAGTTACGGGGATAGGGTGGGATATGTGTCGGTGCAGGCTCGATGGGGATTCTGTGGGAGAAAGCAGGGACAGGGTACTGGATTTGGATGATCAGCCATGATCGTATTGAATGGTGGAGCAGGCTCGACGGGCCGAATGGCCTACTCCTGCTCCTAGTTTCTATGTTTCTAAATTCCCCTTCATTTCTGTCCTAAATGGTTTAGCCCTTATCCTTAAATTATGTCCTCTAGTTCTGTTCTCACCCGCCAAGGGAAACATTCCTTCTGCATCTAGTCTGTCTAGACCTGTCAGAATTTTATACACTTCTATGAGGTCCCCTCTCAATCTTCTAAACTCCAGTGTGTACATCCCTAAACTACATAGTCTCTCCTCATAGGTCAATCCCGCCATTCCTGGTATCAGCCTGGTGAATCGCCGCTGCACCCCCTCCATGGCAAGAACATCTTTCCTCAGATGAGGCGACCAAAACTGTACACAGTACTCGAGGTGTGGTCTCACCAGTGCCCTGTACAGCTGCAGCAAGGTATCCCTGTTCCTGTATTCCAACCCTTTTGCTATGAAGGCCAGCATACTGTTTGCCTTCTTGACCGCCTGTTGCACCTGCATGCTCGCCTTCAGTGACTGGTGTACAAGAACACCCAGGTCTCTCTGTACTTCCCCCTCTCCCAATTTATTGCCATTTAAATAATAATTTGCCCTCCCGTTCCTGCACCCAAGGTGGATAACTTCGCACTTGTTTTATTTTGTATTAGAAGGGTACCCCAGTGTCCCAGCCAGTGCAAGGCTGACCCGTGCCCATCAGGAAGGTCCGCGGTCGTTCTCGGTTGGTGATGGCGGATCTTTGGCTTGGTGGCATTAAAGTTCTTATGGTTGTTCAGATCACCAGGGGATAGGATGCTGAAAAACCCTGCTCCCGAGCACTATCCAGTGCCATCTGCTTGAAAGTGCACACGTGTGGAGGTTGAGTGCGGACAGGATTGAATGTCTGTTGCCTGGTGACACTCGCTGTTTATGCTCACGCGTGATGAAGGGGCAATTGGGTGGCATACTGACAGGGTCCAACATCCATGCAACTGAGATAAGGAGAAATTTCTTCACTCAGAGGGTTGTGAATCTTTGGAATTCTCTACCCCAGAGGGCTGTGGATGCCGAGTCGTTGAGTATATTCAAGACAGAGATCGATAGATTTTTGGATACTAAGGGAATCAAGGGATGTGGGGATAGTGCGGGAAGGTGGAGTTGAGGTAGAAGATCAGCCATGATCTTATTGAATGGCGGGGCAGTCTCGAAGGGCTGACTGGCCTGCTCCAGCTCCTATTTCTTATGTTCTTAACTGTACCCCAATATGTCCTCGTTGATCAACATTGGCTCCCTATGCCTCAAATATACAAATCTCATCCTCATGTTAAATCCCTTTGTGGCCTCACCCCTCCCTACATCTGTAACCTCCTCCAGCCCTGCAATCCCCCATAAACTCTCGTTCCTTTAACTCTGGCCTCTTGTGCATCCCCCCGCCTCTCCTTACCCCACTATTAGCGGCCGTGCCTTCAGCTGCTGAGGCCCCACGCTCTGGAATTCCCTCCCTAAACCAATCTGCCTCTCCAGCTCCCTCTCCTCCTTTAAGGCCCTCCTTAAAACCCACCTCTTTGACCAAGCGTTTGGTCACCCACCCAAATATTTCCCTCTTTGGCTCGGCAACCAGTTTGTTTTTGATTGGGCCTCTGTGAAGCGCGTTGGGAGACTTTTCTATGTTAAAGGCGACATATAAATGCAAGTTGTTGCTGAGTCAACATCTTCAGCAGAGAAGGAGAGAAAACTAGAGGGACAATGAAGAGGTACTGTGCAATGATTAGGGCAAGATGAAGATAGGTCCTTCTCCAAAGAAAGTGCATATCCTGAACCAGCCGATGAAGAGGCAGCTTCAAATTTACTTCCAGCACCAACCACATCATGTTCCTGTCAGTACCCAGTACAACATGATTAAATCCTGCTGATAGGTTGAACAGTTACTTGATTCTGTGCCACGGTGCCCAACACATTTTGATACAAGCCAGCATGATGTTCTTCTGACACTGCAGAGGAACGGTTGTCTGTTCTGTTACTGAGAGACAAGCTGAATTGCGAAATGACAAGCGTACGAGCTACCTACCAATGAAGGAAAGCGAGAGCTATGGTGAGGCACTGAAACCAAATTTAACAATGTGGAGAAAGAGCAGGAGCTAGAATTGAGGATCGGGATAGTTATGGAATGGAAAAATTCAGAGGTTCAAGCCTACAAATAAAATAGGGTCATGACTTGGCCACAGTGGCATGTGGACATATATCAGTATGAAAGAACTTGCATTTATATAGCGCCGTTTATGTCCTCAGGATGCCCACAAAGTACGTCACACCCAATTAAATACTTTTGAAGTGTAGTCGCAGTTGTAATTTAGAGAAACGCAGCAGCCAATTGGCACAGAACAAGGTCCCAAAAATAGAGATGGGATGAATGACCAGATAATCTGTTTTAGTGATGTTGGTTGAGGGATAAACATTGGCCCAGGACACCAGGGAGAACTCCCCTGCTCTTCTTTGAATGTTGCCATGGGATCCTTTACGTCCACCTGAGAGGGCGGACGGGGCCTCGGTTTAATGTTTCAAGGCAACACCTCCGACAGTGCAGCACTCCCTAGGTGCTGCACTCTAGTGTCAACCTCGGTTATGTGCTCAAGTCTCTGGAGTGGGACTTGAACCCACACAAATGAGGCCCGACCATTGGAACGGCTCAGGCCTGTTGGCACAGGCCGATCGCGCGGCCCGCCAAACGCCCGCTGTCCTCCCAAAGTTAAAATCGGCTCCACTCGCCTTCCATTTTGGATCAGATGAGGACTTGGCTTGTGAAACCAAAGTCCGAATGTGAATGAGTTCAAAACTGATGGGCTGCTAGGTCTTCCTCGTGAAGGCTCCAAACAAAATGGCGGGCGGATCGGGAGCGGGAATGGGGCAGTAAATTCGGCGCACCTCCCCCCCCCCCACCGCGATTATTGGAGTGCTACCATCCCATTCCCGCCTGGCGGAGGCCGTGGAAGTCGGGCCCCAGTGTGTTTGGAAGCCACAAGTGCCAATGGTCGTGGCCTCCTCATGTTTCCTGTACCAGCAACAGTTAAAGATTGTTGCAGAAATGCTCGTGTTTTTCCGAATCCTTCGAACCTTCTTTTGCTGAAGTTTACCTTAACTGTGAGTTAAATATTTGGGTTGTCACAAACTGTAACTTAACACACCGCTCCAGATGTAGCTTGAAAGACAATAACATGAGGAGAGAAAAGGCTTTGAAAATGCAGTGATCTGTGTGATTTAAAGTTCATTCGATCTAACCATCGACATTTGAGATTTTATTGTCCTAGAATAGTCTGATTATTTAAAATAACTTATGTGTATCTAATTTAATAGCCTGATGCACCTAGTTTTTGACATCCGTCTGGTTGGTTTCTAAGTCGTAGACAATTGATCATTATCGTGTCATGGAATGGGACCTCCCAGAGCTAGCATTAAGTGTCCACAGGCCATGAAATGAGGCCAGCGGGGCACTCCCAACAGCACGAATAAGGTCGTTCCATTCTCTGTACTCTCTGCTCTCCTTTCTACCTCTTAGGGTAAGTCGATCGGCTTGTGCTGAATAAACTTTCCTTCGGGGCCATTTTGTTGGCAGACTCGCAGATCTCGCTGGCCTGCTTCTGTTTTGAAAGTGAGGTGGTTTCAAGTGGTGAGGTGGCTCCTTTCATTGGAGGGGCAGTGGTGCATGGTCCCATGGAGTGGGTCGACGTCCATGGTCCTCTTCCTGACGTTGGTGTGAGGAAGTTGAGTAGAAGCCAAACGCTTAGAACATAAGATAAGAACATAAGAAATAGGAGCAGGAGTCGGCCATTCGGCCCTTCGAGCCTGCCCTGCCATTCAATAAGATCATGGCTGATCTTCGGTTAAAAAGGCATTCATGTAACACCTTCTAACTGACCCTCATTCCTGCCTATACTGTTATCTCCTTACCCAGTTCACTGGTATATTTTTGCATTAACAGAATAAAATATCAGTGGAGCTTAAAACAGACCCTAAATCCCTTGAAAGTTTGACTGGGTCTTGACCCTCATAAAATGTTCTTCAGACTGGAGGGCCCGAGAGCTTCAGAGAAGTCCCTGCCCTGGTGCTGCGCTTTCCCGATGACGTTTCTTTCCAAAACCAATCCCTTCGCTTACAGCATAACCCCAACTCTGATTCAAGTGGGCAGACACATGGCAGATAAAATTCTGACAGGGCTAGACAGACTGGATGCAGGGAGGATGTTTCCCCTGGCTGGGGGGTCTAGAACGAGGGGGTCACAGTCTCAGGATACAGGGTAGGACATTTAGGACTGAAATGTGGAGAAATCTCTTCACTCAGAGATGTGGTGAACCTGTGGAATTCTCTACCACAGAAGGCTGTGGAGGCCAAGTCACTAAATATATTTAAGAAGGAGATAGATAGATTTCTAGACACAAAAGGTATGGGGAGAGAGCGGGAATATGGTATTGAGATAGAAGATCAGCCATGATCATATTGAATGGCGAAGCAGGCTCGAAGGGCCGAATGGCCTACTCCTGCTCCTATTTTTCTATGTTTCTTTCTATTAAATTTAACAGAGTATTGTGAAGTGAGGTATTTTGGTAGGAAGAATGAGGACAGGCAATATGAACTGAATGGTACAATTTTGAAAGGAGTGCAGGAACAGAGAGACCTAGGGGTGTATGTACACAAATCTTTGAAGGCAGCAGGACGAGTTGAGAAGGGCTGTTAAAAAAGCTTAAAGTATTGTGTCCAATTCTGGCCGCCACACTTTAGGAAGGATGTCAAGGTCTTGGAGAGGGTGCGGAGGAGATTTACCAGAATGGTACCAGGGATGAGGGGGTTTCAGTTACCTGGAGAGACTAGAAACGCTGGGATCATTGTCCTCAGAGCAGAGAAGGTTATGGGGAGATTTAATAGAGGGGTTCAAAATTATGAGGGATTTTGATGAAGTAAGTAGGAAGATACTGTTTCCACTGGCAGGAGCGTTGGTAACCAGAGGACACAGATTTTAAATAATTGGCAAAAAAGCCGATGAGGAGAATTTTTGTTTTTACGCAATGAATTGTTATGATCTGGAACGCACTGCCTGAAATGCTGGTGGAAGCAGATTCTATAGTAACTTTCAAATGGGAATTGGATCTCTACTTAAAAAGGAATAATTTGCAGGGCTGTGGGGAAAGAGCAGGGGAGTGGGACTAATTAGATAGCTCTTCTGTGCTGTGTGATTCTATAATTCTATCAGGTATTCAGTGGCTGGTTCCAGAGAGGCACCTTCCGAGGCCTGGGCACAGTCACCTGCCCGCCTGTCCTGCCCTCTCAATACAGGGAGAGTTTATCAGGGAAGAAAAGATGGGGGAGATAATTAGGAGTCCTTCACCTCTCCAAAAGAAAATCTGAGGTGAATTGAATCAATCAGTATCCTAACTGGGCATCGCATACACATTTCACACACTCGCTTCATAAAAATGAACCTGCTATTGCATCGCTACCTGTACGTTTACTCCAAGCAATTATAAAGTAATAATTATTTTCCCACCACATTCCCCCTCTCCATTTATTTTTACCCTCTTTCATTGAGGTCCTGGTTTAGCTGCCTGCATGTGTGGCTGAAATTCATTGAAAATGGAAATTAAAATCGGGCGGCTTCTATAATGGCCCGCCGATCCGCAACACCAGGACGACGGCCCTTGGTTCATTAACTTCCCCTGTTGTTCTCCCTTCCTCACCGTTGACTTACATAGAATACGCAGCGCCGCAACAGGCCATTCGGCCCAACCAGTCCATGCCGGCCGGCGTTGATGCTCCACTCGAGCCATTCTCTCAGTCAGTCCTGTAAAGGGGCTTGCTTGCCTTCAGAGAACCGCAGAAATGACAGCACGCAAGGGTGCCCGACCAAAAGAATAGAGTGCGTGTTGCCTCCTCAACAACAGCTTGTATTTATATCGCACTTTTCACGCGGTAAAACTCCCCGAGGCGTTTCACAGGAGTGTTATCCAACAATATTTGACACCGAGCCACATAATGAGATACTAGGACAGGTGACCTAAAGCTTGGTCAAAGAGGTAGGTTTGATGGAGCGTCTTCAAGGAGCAAAGAGAGGCGGAGAGGTTTAGGGAGGGAATTCCAGAGCTTAGGGCCCAGGCAGCTGAAGGCACGGCCGCCAAAGGTGGGGCCGAAGGAAGTGGGGGATGCGCAAGAGGCCAGAGTTGGAGGCATGAAGAGATCTCGGAGGGCTGAAGGGCTGGAGGAGATTACAGAGATAGGGAGGGGTGAGGCCATGGAGGGATTTGAAAACAAGGATGAGAATTTTAAAATCGACGGATTCAGGCTTCCAGTTGGGACCACAGAGAAAATACAGTCCATTAAAGTGAAGCAGTGCACTATCCTTACTTGAATTGGAAGGCTCTTTTGTGTTGACTGTTGTTTAACCCCATTACCCAACAAATCCATGTGTTGCCATACTGCACAGTCCTCAATAACTCCTGATTTAGATGGTGATGAGTCCGCCACTGGTGTTTATTTTGATCTGTCCGCCCCTCGCCCTGGTTACTGTTATTAAAGGCACTGCTGTATAAACACTTGTCACGGTGTTTGCCATTGGAAGGGGGAATCTTCACTCTTGTGGAGAGGAAGCGAGTCTGGAAGGACTCTGCCTCATTCTCATCACAATGTGACGTGTGAGGAGCGCGAGTTTTGTTGTTGCCGTGTGAGTGACACCGTTGCTAAGTGTGCTGATAAATACAGCCACGCAGGAATGGCCAAGAACCTTCTAGTGGTGATAATCCCTTTAAAGCAGTATTATGAGCCCCACTATACTTAGAATATTAAACTTCTGCTAAAGAACCTGCTCAGAGCAAACTTAACTTCAGGAACTGAGCGATCTAGTGAGGACTATCTACCACCAAATGGTTCGGCCTCATTCAGAATACTGCGAGAGACTCCTTACCCCCACTCTAGAGACTTGAGCACAAAATCCAGGCCGTCACTCCCATTCCAGTACTGAGGGAGCGCTACACTGTCGGAGGTGCTTTCTTTGGGATGAGACGTTAAACCAAGGCCCCATCTGCCCTCTTACGTGGACGTAAAAGATCCCATGGCACTAGTGTCAGCTGTGGCTCAGTGGGTAGCAGGGACTTGAACACATAAATCTAGGCTGACACTCCAGTGCAGTACTGAGGGAGCGCTGCACTGTCGGAGGTGCCGTCTTTTGGATGAGACGTTAAACCGAGGCCCCGTCTGCTCTCGCAAGTGGATGTAAAAGATCCCACGGCGCTATTTCGAAGAAGAGCAGGGGAGTTCCCCCCCCCAGTGTCCTGGCCAATATTTATCCCTCAAGCAACATAACAAAAACAGATTATCTGCTCATTATCACACTGCTCTTTGTGGGAGTTTGCTGTGCACAAATTGGCTGCTGTGTTTCCCACATTACAACAGTGACTACACTCCAAAAATACTTCATTGGCTGTAAAGCGCTTTGTGACGTCCGGTGGTCGTGAAAGGCGCTATAGAAATGCAAGTCTTTCTTTCTTAATCCAATTTCCCTTTGCAATTGGCCGTGGGGAGGCAGTGCACCTGGACCAATGGAGTGTGGGGGCGGGGCGGGGCGGTTCGAGGTGGGAGGTCATGTGACGAATACACCCAACCAGAGTTGGCAACCCTAGGACCTGAGGAGCACGATAAAAATACAGTCTTTTGCGATTGCCCACCTCTCACCCAACCACCTCACCGAATTGACCACTTGTGTCCTGCTCATAAAAACTCCAAAGGAATGATGTCCCACTAACTCGAACACATGACGAGGAAGTCCATTGCTTGTTTTCAACCTCAATCTCCGGTTTCGACTTTCCAATTTGATCGCCTGCCAGCCCTGATGTCTTGACGTGACATCCAAGCTCCCATTGTGTGCCAGCCTTGCTGACAGGGGACACGTGGATCGCTTTGGTTTGCTTCAGTTACTCGCAGCCTCCACCACAAATTACTTCCGGCAATCCGATACAACTCATCTTCACTCGGAGCATTTCCTTCTCGACCGCAACAGAATACCGGCTGACATCGGAATCAATGGGACTTCCTGGAGAGAGTGAAAATGATCCTTGACAGCTCAGCCTCCGCTCAGCCCACATCAGGCTGCAGCTCTTCCGTGCCAGCACCACGTCTGTGCTTCCGCCCCTCGACCAGAGGCTCAGGCACTCTTGCCATGTCAAGCGCTCAGCCAGCTGGATGAAGAAACCTGTACAATTGTGTTGGCTGAATTGCATTTCCATTGCTTTTGCGGCGTTACAATAAATGCATGCATTCGTTTGTCAAATGCAATCTTTTTTTTTTCTTGCTTTGACCGCAACCCTGGATGTCACCCGCCCTGTTTGTGGTCAATATTCTCCTCCAGACTCCTGAGGGGGTCATTTTAACCGCTCTCGCCGGGCGGGAAACCCCACGGGATCGGGTGGATCGCCGTTTTTACACCCCGCCCCGATACTAATCTCCACTGACTTCCAGCAGAGTGCAAAAATCGGACCTGATCCCGTCGGTTTTCCAATGGGCAGGTTCGGTTAGAACGGTTCCCTTCACTTCAGGATCAGTCAACAACCTGAACATAAGGAACTGAAATATTAAATGTGCGGATTACATTATGGCCCCCAAACTACTGTGAATTCCCAGTTACTCCCACTTCCACTGCTCCTGTCGATACACTGAAACAGGAACACAATAAAGAGAGTTTATTGAGCCTCGCTGACTGAATTTTGCCGTGTCTTTTCCCTGATTTGTTTTAGCTTCTGCTCGGCAGTTTTAACTTGAAAATTCAATAGTTTGTACAGCGTTGCTTATTTATTTTGAAGTCTTTCCCCCCCCCCCCACCCCCCACCCTCATAAGACTGTGAATAATCAGTGAGAGTTTATTGCATCCTGGTGGAGGGGAAGGTGCTCATATACTGGTTTTTTTTCTTGGGATGAAAGGTAGATTGTGGCAGCTATGTTGTGTATAATAGAATCATAGAAATTTACAGCACAGAAGGAGGCCATTTGGCCCATTGTGTCCGTGTAGGCCGACAAAGAGCTACCCAGCCTAATCCCACTTTCCAGCTCTTGGTCTGTAGCCCTGTAGGTTCTGGCACTTCAAGTGCATATCCAAGTACTTTTTAAATGTGGTGAGGGTTTCTGCCTCGACCACCCTTTCAGGCATTGAGTTCCAGACCCCCACCACCCTCTGGGTGAAGACATTTCTCCTCAAATCCCCTCTAAACCCCAATTACTTGAATTCTATGCCCCCTGGTTATTGACCTCTCTGCTAAGGGAAATAGGTCCTTCCTATCCACTCTATCTAGGCCCCTCATAATTTTATACACCTCAATAAGGTCTCCCCTCAGCCTCCTCTGTTCCAAAGAAAACAACCCCAGCCTATCCAATCTTTCCTCATAGCTAAAATTCCCCAGCCCAGGCAACATCCTTGTAAATCTCCTCTGCACCCTCTCTAGTGCAATTACATCCTTCCTGTAATGTGGTGACCAGAACTGCACGCAGTATTCTATCTGTGGCCTAACTAGTGTTTTATACAGTTCAAGCATAACCTCCCAGCTCTTATGTTCTATGCCTCGGCTAATAATTGCAAGTATCCCGTATGCCTTCTTAACCACCTTATCTACCTGTCCTGCTACTTTCAGGGATCTGTGGACGTGCACTCCAAGGGCCCTCTGATCTTCTGCACTTCTCAGTGTCCTCTCGTTTATAGTGTATTCCTTTGCCTTGTTAGCCCTCCCCAAATGCATTACCTCACACTTCTCCAGACTGAATTCCATTTGCCACTGTTCTGCCCACCAGACCAGTCCATTGATATCTTCCTGCAGTCTGCAGCTTTCTTCTTCATTATCAACCACACGGCCAATTTTTGTATCATCTGCAAACTTCTTAATCATACTTCCTGCATTCAAGTCCAAATCATTGATATATACCACAAAAAGCAAAGGACCCAGTACAGAGCCCTGCGGAACCCCACTGGAAACAGCCTTCCAGCCACAAAAACACCCTTCGACCATTCCCCTTTGTTTCCTGCCTCTGAGCCAATTTTGGATCCAACTTGCCACTTTTCCTTGGATCCCATGGGCTTTTACTTTTGTGACAAGTCTGCCATGCGGGACCTTATCAAAAGCCTTGCTAAAATCCATATAGACTACATCAAATGCACTACCCTCATCGAGCCTCCTTGTTACCTCCTCAAAAAATTCAATCAAGTTAGTCAGACACGACCTTCCCTTAACAAATCCATGCTGACTGTCCCTGATTAATCCGTGTCTTTCTAAATGAAGATTTATCCTGACCCTCAGAATTTTTTCGAATAATTTTCCCACCACCGAGGTTAGGCTGACTGGCCTGTAATTACTCGGTCTATCCCTTTCTCCCTTTTTAAACAACGGTACCACGTTAGCAGTCTTCCAGTACCACGCCTGAAGCCAGAGAGGATTGAGAAATGATGGTCAGAGCCTTTGCTATTTCCTCTCTTACTTCTCTTAACAGTCTGGGATACATTTCATCTGGGCCTGGGGATTTATCCACTTTCAAAGATGCTAAACCCCTTAATACTTCCTCTTTCACTATGTTTATTTCATCTAATATTTCACACTCCTCCTCCCTGATTGCAATGTCTGCATCGTCCCTCTCTTTTGAGAAAACAGACGCAAAGTATTCATTAAGAACCATACCCATGTCTTCCGCTTCCACACACAGGTTACCTTTATGGTCCCTAATAGGCCCTACTCTTACTTTAGTTATCCTCTTGCTCTTAATGTATTTATAAAACATCTTTGGGTTTTCCGTGATTTTACTTGCCAATATTTTTTCATGCCCTCGCTTTGCTTTCCTAATTTCCTTTTTAATGTCACCCCTGCACTTTCTATACTCCTCTAAGGTTTCTACAGCATTGAGTCCTCGGTATCTGTCATAAGCTTCCCTTTTTTTCTTTATCCTTCCCTGTATGCCCCTTGACATCCAGGGAGCTCTAGATTTGGTAGTCCCACCCTTTTTCTTTAAGGAAACATACTTGCTCTGAACCCTCACTATCTCCTCCTTGAATGCCTCCCACTGCTCTGACACTGATTTACCTTCTAGTTTCTGTCTCCAGTCCACTTTGGCTAAATCACATCTCAGCTTAGTAAAATTAGCTTTTCCCCAATTGAGAACTTTTATTCCTGGTCTATCCTTGTCCTTTTCCATAACTACCCTAAATCTAACTGAATTATGATCACTACCACCAATGTGCTCTCCCACTGATACCCTTTCCACCTGCTCAGCTTCATTCCCTAAAACTAGGTCCAGAACCGTCCCCTCTCTTGTTGGGCTTGCTACGTACTGGCTAAATAAGTTCTCCTGAATGCATTTTAAGAATTCTGCTCCCTCTATACCTTTCACACTAATTTTATCCCAGTTAATATTAGGGAAGTTGAAATCCCCTACTATTACTGCCCTATTTTTGCACATCTCAGAAATTTGCCTACATATTTACTCTTCTATCTCCCTCTGACTGTTTGGGGGTCTGTAGTACACTCCCAGCAGTGTGATTGCCCCTTTTTTGTTTTTCAGTTCAACCCATATGGCCTCATTTGATGATCCTTCTAAGATATCCTCCCTCCTCACAGCTGTAATTGATTCTTTAATCAATATTGCGACGCCCCCTCCTTTTATATCCCCCTCTCTATCTCGTCTGAAAACCCTGTAACCAGCAATGTTGAGCTGCCATTCCTGCCCCTCTTTCAGCCATGTCTCAGTAATAGCTATAATATCATACTCCCACGTGTCTATCTGTGCCATCAGCTCATCTGCTTTATTCCCTAGACTCCTTGCATTGAAGTATATATTTACCATTTAGCACTGCCAAACTCCCTCATTGTCTATTTCCTAGCCCTTGTTTCCTTTGCCTTCCAAACTCACTTACTAATTTTCTGCCTTCCATTTCCAGCTTTGCTTCTCTCCCTTCTGAATCTACGCTAAGGTTCCCGTCCCCCTGCCAAGCTAGTTTAAACCCTCCCCAACAGCACTAGCAAACCCCGCTGCGAGGATATTGGTTCCGGTCCTGTTGAGGTGCAACCCGTCCGGCTTGTACAGGTCCCACCTCCCCCAGACACAGTGCCAATGCCTCAGGAATCTAAAGCCCTCCCTCCGGCACCATCTCTCCAGCCACGCATTCATCTGCTCTATCCTCCTGTTTCTGCACTCACTAGCATGTGGCACCGGGAGTAATCCGGAGATTACTACCTTTGAGGTCCTGCTTTTTAACCTCTTTCCTAGCTCCCTAAAATCTGCCTGCAGGACCTCATCCCTCTTTCTATCTATGTCGTTGGTACCGATGTGGACCATGACCTCTGGCTGTTCACCCTCCCCCCTCAGAATGTCCTGCAGCCGTTCAGTGACATCCTTGACCCTGCCACCAGGGAGGCAACATACCATCCTGGAGTCACGTCTGCAGTCGCAGAAACGCCTGTCTATTCCCCTAACTATCGAATCCCCTACCACTATTGCTCTTCCACTCTTCTTCCTCCCCACCTGTGCAGCTGAGCCACCCATGGTGCCGTGGACTTGGCTCTGGCTGCATTCCCCAGAGGAACCATCGCCCTCACTAGTATCCAGAACTGAATACTGATTAGCGAGCGAGATGAAATCAGGGGACTCCTGCACTACCTGCCTGGTCCTCCTCTTCTGTCTGGTGGTCACCCATTCCCTCTCTGCCTGCACACTCTTAAGCTGCGGGGTGACCACCTCTAGAAACATGCTATCCAAGTAACTCTCAGCCTCGCGGATGCACCGCAGTGACTCCAGCCGCCGCTCAAGCTCCGTAATCCGGCGCGCGAGCTGCTGTATCTGGTGACACTTCCCACACACGTGGTCGTCCAGGACTTCTCACATGGCACGGGACTGAGCTGGCCTGCCGTACCTTTACTTTACAGACTATTAACTAGAAACACTTGCCAGCTACTCACCAATCAGCTCCTTCCCTTGTGCCGACGTCACTTTTTAATTCTGACGTCACTCTTTCAAATTCTGCCTTTGTTGAGTTGCTCCCGCTCTCGTAAAGTTAAGGCACATGGGATTGGGGCAAGGTATTGACTTGGATAGAGAACTGGTTGGCGGACAGAAAGCAGAGAGTAGGAATTAATGGGTCTTTTTCCGAGTGGCAGGCAGTGACTAGTGCGGTACCGCAGGGATCGGTGCTAGGACCCCAGCTATTCACAATATACATTAATGATCTAGATAAGGGAACTAAATGTAATATCTCCAAGTTTGCAGATGACACAAAGCTGGGTGGGCGTGTGTGCTGTGAGGAGGATACCGAGAAACTCCAGGATGATTTGGACAGGTTGGGTGAGTGGGCAGAAGCGTGGCAGATGCAATATAACGTGGATAAATGCGAGGTTATCCACTTTGGTGTCAAAAACAGAAAGGCAGACTATTATCTGAATGGCAATAGATTGGGAGAAGGGGAAGTGCAACGAGACCTGGGTGTCCTTGTGCACCAGTCGCTGAAGGTAAGCATGCAGGTGCAGCAGGCGGTGAAGAAGGCAAATGGTATGTTGGCCTTCATAGCGAAAGGGTTTGAGTATAGGAACAGGGATGTCCTGCTGCAGTTGTACAGGGCCTTGGTGAGACCACACCTTGAGTATTGTGTGCAGTTTTGGTCGCCTTATCTGAGGAAGGATGTTCTTGCCATAGAAGGAGTTCAGCGAAGAGTCACAAGGCTGATACCTGGGATGGCAGGAATGACGTATGAGGAGAGATTGGGTCGATTGGGCTTATACTAGCTGGAGTATAGAAGAATGAGAGGGGATCTCATCGAAACATATAAAATTCTGACAGGTCTGGTCAAACTAGATGCAGGAAGAATGTTCCCGATGGTCGGAGAGTCCAGAACCAGGGGTCATAATCTAAGGATAAGGGGTAAGCCATTTAGGACCGAGATGAGGAGGAATTTCTTCACCCAGAGAGTGGTGAACCTGTGGAATTCTCTACCACAGAAGGTAGTTGAGGCCAAGTCATTAAATATATTCAAGAATGAGTTAGATATATTTCATAAAGCTAAAGGTATCAAGGGATATGGGGAGAAGGCAGGTACAGGGTACTGAGTTTGGATGATCAGCCATGATCTCATTAAATGGCGGAGCAGGCTCGAGGGGCCGAATGGCCTACTCCTGCTCCTATCTTCTATGATTCTATGTTTCTATGTCCGCTGCCTCCGCTCTCGGGCCTTCCTCTGCCGCGCTCTTTATTCGCTCCGCCTCCGCTCTCGCTCTCGCTCAGCTCCACTCCTGTAATTAGAATACCAGCACACGGTACAGGGCACTGGTGTTCTCTCAGTTTGGTTCCTGTGACTCTCTACCACGTTTTGTACGACACCTGTGGGGAAGGTGTCCTCTGGTTGCTGGTTGCAATGTAAACACAGCCTGTCCTGTGGTGACTGTGCGTCAGTCGCATCCTGAACACAGCGGCTGTTGAGGGCTACTCTGCGAGTGAAATTCATCTTGGGCCGCAAGCACTAAATGGGTGATAGCGCATCGGCATACCCGATGTACACTCCGCTCGATCTTCTCTTCCATTGATTTTAACGCCACAATTTTAAAATTCTGACCCTTATTTTCAAATCCCTCCACGGCCTCGCCCCCTCCCTACCTCTGGAACCTCCTCCAGCCCTACAACCCTCCGAGATCTCTGCGCTCCTCCAATTCTGGCCTCTTGCGCATCCCCGATTATAATCTCTCCACCATTGGCGGCCGTGCCTTCAGCTGCCTGGGCCCCGAGCTCTGGAATTCCCTCCCTAAACCTCTCCGCCTCTCTACACCTCTCGCTCCTCCTTAAAACCTACCTCTTTGACCAAGCTATTAGTCGCATGTCCTACTATCTCTTTCTGTGGCTCGGTGTTAAATCTTTGTTTGCTAGCGCTCCTGTGCAGCGCCTCGGGACGGTTTACTTTGTGAAAGGCGCTATATAAATGCAAGTTGTTGTTGCAGTCAACGGAAAGAAAATAGGAGGGAGTGTAAAACGGCCTGCCGATTCACAGCCGCCCGATTTGCAAAATCGCCTGAGATGAATTTTACCCCTTCTCTGTGTTAGAACCTCCTAAACACTGTGGAGGAGAAATCCGTCTCAGGCAATGGCCCAAAACGGGCGGTATCGTATCGCCGCCTGTTATACGCAGCGCCTGATATTCAGTTCCATTGCAGTCAATTTCTAGGCCATAATGGGTTGGATTTTCATCTTTGCGGTATGGGTGATAATCTGGCCGAGCGGATCGCCTGCACTTTCCAGGACCCGCATGATTTACAGTCCATTGAAATCAGGCCTGTTCTGTTAAGGGCTTATGATCTGCTCAGCCAGATTACTACCCAAGTGGTGTAGACAAAAAAACTACCCCGACAGGCCGTGGGATCTTTTATGTCCACCTGAGGGAGCAGACAGGGCCTTGGTTTATCAGCTCATCTGAAAGACGGCACCTCCGACAGTGCAGCACTCCACTGGAGTGTCAGCCTAGATTTTGTGCTCAGAGTCTCTGGGGTGGGACTTGAACCCACAACCTTCATGACTCAAGAGCTGAGAATGCTGCCCACTGAGCCACGGCTGACACCACTTTCTTGCCTCTTCTGTGTGTGATTTTTCCCAGGCCTTTTCATTGCCTCACTGGGATGATCCATCACACGGGTAAATGGAGTTAAGATACAGATCAGCCATCATCCAATTGAATGGCGGAACAGGCTCGAGGGGCTGAATGGCCTCCTCCTGTTCCTATGTTCCTACACTATCCAACTTTTCTATTCAGCAGTTCGCAGGGTCATTCAACCCATTAGCTCCCTCTCCATGATGGGAGTAACTGTTATAGCTTCCCCTTGCCCCTGCCCAAGGGGCGTTGCTTACCTTTCAGTGTTCGGTTCTGATGAAGGGTCTGGAACGATTGCCGAGCCCTGCCGTGTGGTCCCAGCAATTTTTCAGCTTTTAAGTGCAGTTGACCTTGCGTTGCTACAGTAACAATAACTCCACTTATAATGCCACAGACCACGGGCAGCTAATTCCACCCGTTCCATCCACTGTGATGTCTAATGTAAGGCTGATGTCCAGTGGCATTTCGAACTCCTTAATCATTAATGCAGAGCCGAGGCTTATTAAGGTACACACTCTGGGCTAGTTGTGGAACAGCATTACAAACAATTTAACATCAGGCAATTAGGCATGTCGCTCTTCTGAACCTCATTTAAACAATCACCATGGTAACTGCTCTTAATATAGTTACAGCTCCTCTCTTGCTGTGCTTGTACCCATGGTAGTCAGGACCGATGTTCAGTAAGGGTTAGTGGAATAATTGCAGCCAACTGCAGGGTCTGACTCACTGGCCTGCTCTTTCAGTAGGGGAAAAAAAAAAATCTCGTTCCACGCATTTATTTTTCTATGTATTTACTCAGAGATTTAAAGGATATCTGCCAGCCAATTGCAGAGCAGTAATCAATTTGGAGGGGTTCCACAAAGCTAAACTCAGTGTGCACAATGTGCACCCCAAGATTAAATTACAGTCTTAGTATCATCTGTTGTTCGTGATTGTATCCAGTATCATTTTTGGGGGTTTAAAATTAGCCTTTCGCTCTTTGATTCCGCTGTTTGTATTAGAAAGCGGGAAAGATGATATTGTCAATTTTAAGATAAAGTTCTATTAGGCCATAGGTAGGATCGCTGGAACATTGTAGTAAAAAGGCATATGGGATACTTGCCTTCATTAGCTGAGGCATAGAATGTAAGAGCAGAGAGGTTATGATGGAGCTGTACAAAACGCTAGTTAGGCCACAGCTGGAATACTGTGTGCAGTTCTGGTCGCCACACTATAGGAAGGATGTGATTGCATTGGAGAGGGTGCAGAGGAGATTCACCAGGATGTTACCTGGGCTGGAGCGCTTCAGCTATGAAGAGAGACTGGACAGGCTGGGGTTGTTTTCCTTAGAGCAGAGAAGGCTGAGGGGCGACCTGATTGAGGTGTGCAAAATTATGAGGGGCATAGACAGGGTAGATAGAAAGGAACTTTTCCCCTTAGTAGAGGGGTCAATAACCAGGGGGCATAGTTTCAAGTTAAGGGGCAGGAGGTTTAGAGGGGATTTGAGGAAAAACTTTTTCACCCAGAGGGTGGTTGGAATCTGGAACTCAATGCCTGAAAGGGTGGTAGAGGCAGGAACCCTCACAACATTCAAGAAGCATTTAGATGAGCACTTGAAACGCCATAGCATAAAGGCTACGGACCAAGTGCTGGAAAATGGGATTAGAATAGACAGGGCTTGATGGCCAGCGCAGACACGATGGGCCGAAGGACCTCTTTCTGTGCTGTATAACTCTATGACTCTATTACAGGGATTTTACTTCATTTCTCGCAGAGAAATTGTGAGTTATTTTTGGGTTATTACATAGAATTACATAGAATTTACAGCACAGAAACAGGCCGTTCGGTCTGCGCCGCTGTTACTTCATCTAATCCTGTCACCATATCCTTCTATTGTGGATGTCGATTGGTTTTGCCTGTTGGTGGGTAATGAGGCACTCCAATCCCCACCCCAAATTCAAGCAAGCCTTCCTCTCAGGCCTCCCAAAATCATGGAGGCCTCTGTTCCCCTCATAATTCACGACGGCCCTCATCATCTCTCCTTCCTCAATTCCCGGGGAGGCACCCTTCCTCACCCTCCCCCAGTTCATGGAGGCCCCTCTTCTCTACTCTACCCCACCCCCTCCACAAATTCATGGACACCACTCTAGCCTCCCTCCCCTCAAATTCCTGGAGGCACTCTTCCTCCCCCCAGCCGACAGAGGCACCTTTTAAATGCTTATTTAATTGGAACGTTGGAACATAGGGAGGTAAGAGCAAGAAATCGCCAGTCACTTTGTCACTTGGTTCAATCATTGGCTTCATTTAGCTTTGGAGATTCAAGTGACTGTTGAAAACAACCGGGATCTTGGGTTCATGTCACGCTACATGACGTAGAGTCATCCAGACTCGAGTCGTCGTTGGCTTGTTCACAGATGTGATTTCCAGTTTAAAAAAAAAGTAAAAAGCTTAACCATACAGACGGCAGCATTTGACACGTTGGACCCCCTGTGACCCCACCTCATTGTCTTAGTTGTATTTTGCTGTGTCTTTGATGTAATGCCTTCCTGACTGACCTGATTGTATCTCTGCCGAGGTGTGATGGAGGGCATTCAGAAAGATTTACTGTAGTCGTCTGACATTGTACGCTGCACAGGCATTGTTCTCTGTCTATATCTGCTTTGCCGATTGGTATTCCTTCACTTTACCTGACGAAGGAGCAGCAGCTCCGAAAGCTTGTGATTTGAAATAAAACTGTTGGACTATAACCTGGTGTTGTGTGACTTCTCATTGTTGAAAACAATGACCAAGAGGTGGAGAGGCAGGCAGCAAAGAGGCTACTAGTCAATATTGAAATATTCATATACAAGGCTGGAATAGTATTTTATAACAGTCAGAGGAAATAGCACCTCAACTGTCTTTGAAGCACGTTCCCCTGGTATAACGTTAAGCAATTTAGACCCAGTTCTGCATAATGTTGGGTCATTTCACATTGGTAACTGGGCTGTGCTACGCTGGAATCACACTTAATGACTCTTTGATGAACACTGAGTGGATGTGTGCTACAGTGGTAATTGTTCCTGTTCAGTTCATTATCAGTTTGTCAACTCCCAGCACGCCCTTTAAGCCTCCAGCTGCGATTATTGCGGGTCTTGAACCTGAGCTCTTGGGTTGTCTATCAGAACCCCTTGATGCTTGCGGGACCCGATCTGGCGTGAACGGCCCGCCGAAGGTAAAGCACGGCAACTGAAGCTGCACGTGTCTTGACCGCGTGCCGCTGGATCCTGAGGCGAGGGTGGTCACGTGGTCGTTGGCAAGCGCAAGCTTGACTTGAGAAGATCTTTCGCGACTGGCAGCCAGGAAGACACAGGAACAGGAGGAGGCCGTTCGGCCCCTCGGGTTCGTGCCGCCATTCAAATAGATCATGGCTGATCCGTACCTCAAACCCCATCTACCCGCCTTGGTTCCATATCCCTTGATACCCTTACCCAACAAAAAATCTAGCGAGCTCAGTCTTGAAAGTTTCAATTGACCCCCAGCATCCGCCACCTTTTGGGGAGAGTTCCAGATTTCCACCAATCTTTGTGTGAAAAAGTGCTTCCAGGTTTCCCTCCAAAATGACTTAGCTCTAATTTTAAGGTTGTGCCCCCTTGTTTGGGATTCATAGAGTCATAACGGCACAGAAGGAGGCCATTCGGCCCATCGAGTCCGTGCCGCCTGGCTGTAGAGCAATCCAGTCAGTCCCATTCCCCCGCTCTATCCCCGTAGCCCTGCAAGCTTATTTCCCTGAAGTGTCTACCCTTGAAAACATTGAGTGTCTCCGCTTCCACCACTTCCATCGGCAGCGAGCTCCAGGTCATCACCACTCGCTGCGTAAAAAAGTTTTTCCTCACGTCCCCCCTGTATCTCTTGCCCAAAACCTTAAATCTGTGTCCCCTAGTCCTTGTACCATCAACTAGTGGGAACAGCCTTTCCCCGTCTAGCCTATCCAAACCCGTCATAATCTTGTACACCTCTATCAAATCACCCCTCAACTTCCTTTGCTCTAATGAAAACAAATCCAGCTTCTCCAAGCTGTCCTTGTAGCTAAGATCCCCCATCCCTGGAACCATTCTGGTAAATCTCCTCTGCACCCTCTCAAGGGCCTTCACATCCTTCCTAAAGTGTGGTGACCAGAACGGGACGCAATACTCCAGTTGTGGCCTAACCAGCGCTTTATAAAAGTTCAGCATAACTTCTTGTACTCAATACCTCTATTTATGAAGCTCAAGATCCCATATGCTTTGCTAAGCACTCTTTCAATATGTCCTGCCACCTCCAGGGACCTATGCACATTAACTCCCAGGTCCCTCTGTCCCTGTGCACTCTTTCAAACTGTGCCATTAAGTGTATATTGCCTCTCCCTGTTCCTTCTGCCAAAATGCATCACCTCACACTTCTCTGTATTAAATTCCATCTGCCACTTGTCTGCCCATTCTGCTAGCCTTTCTATGTCCTGTTGCAGTCGATTGGTATCATCCTCACTGTTTGCCACACCCCCAAGTTTGGTGTCATCGGCAAATTTAGAAATTCTACTCTGTATTCCAATATCCAGGTCATTTATATATATCAAAAAAAGCAGTGGCCCCAGCACTGACCCTTGGTGAACACCACTGTCTACCATCCTCCAGTCTGAAAAACAGCCATTTACCACAACTCACTGTTTTCTGTCCTTTAGCCAATTCCTTATCCAAGCTGCCACTGACCCACCAATTCCATGAGCCTCAATTTTGTTACCCAGCCTTCTATGTGGTACTTTGTCAAACGGCTTCCTAAAATTCATGTAGACAACAGCCATTGCATTCCTTTCATCAATCTCCCTGTTACTTCATCAAAAAATTCAATTAGATTAATCAAACATGATCTGCCTTTTACAAATCCATGTTGGTTCTCCTTAATTAGCTTAAACCTCTCCAAGTGCCCGTTAATTTTTTCCTTGATTATTGTTTCTAAAACTTTACCCACCACTGATGTTAAACTGACCAGCCTGTAGTTACTAGGATTGTCCTTGCACCCTTTCTTGAACAATGGTGTAACATTTGCCACTTTCCAATCCTCAGGCACCTCCCCCGCATCTAGGGAAGATTGGAAAATTATGGCAAGCCCTTCCGCTATCTCCTCCCCCAATTCCCTTAGCAACCTGGGATGCAAGCCATCTGGACCAGGCGACTTATCCACTCTAAGCACACCCAGCCTTTCTAGTACAACCTGTCTATCAATTTTCACCCCTTCCATTGGTTCTACCTTTTCCACTTCTACCGGTATTTTGTCAGCCTCCACCTCCTTAGTAAACACCGATACAAAGTACTCATTGAGTATTCTAGCCTTGCCCTCACCACCAGAGGAAATAGTTTCTCTGTATCTAGCCTATCGAATCCCTTTATCGTTTTAAACACCGCAATTAGATCACCCCTCAGTCTTGTAGATTCAAGGGATACAAGCCAAGTTTATGCAAACTGTCTTCGTAATTTAACCCTTTAAGCCATGGTATCATTTTGGTCTTTGCAGTATCTGCCTGCGCCTTGTAATTCCTTGTTCTGGTGAAAACTAGGCATCGGGGGTGACATCAGCACATGGGCGCCGTGGCAACGCATTGCAGTGACATCACATCGAAAATAAACATAGAAACATAGAAACATAGAAGATAGGAGCAGGAGTAGGCCATTCGGCCCCTCGAGCCTGCTCCGCCATTCGATGAGATCATGGCTGATCATCCAAATTCAGTACCCTGTACCTGCCTTCTCCCCATATCCCTTGATACCTTTAGCTTTATGAAATATATCTAACTCATTCTTGAATATATTTAATGACTTGGCCTCAACTAACTTCTGTGGTAGAGAATTCCACAGGTTCACCACTCTCTGGGTGAAGAAATTCTTCCTCATTTCTGTCCTAAATGGCTTACCCGTTATCCTTAGATTATGACCCCTGGTTCTGGACTCTCCGACCATCGGGAACATTCTTCCTGCATCTAGTTTGTCCAGACCTGTCAGAATTTTATATGTTTCGATGAGATCCCCTCTCATTCTTCTATACTCCAGCGAGTATAAGCCCAATCGACCCAATCTCTCCTCATACGTCATTCCTGCCATCCCAGGTATCAGCCTTGTGAATCTTCGCTGAACTCCTTCCATGGCAAGAACATCCTTCCTCAGATAAGGCGACCAAAACTGCACACAGTACTCAAGGTGTGGTCTCACCAAGGCCCTGTACAACTGCAGCAGGACATCCCTGTTCCTGTACTCAAACCCTTTCGCTATGAAGGCCAACATACCATTTGCCTTCTTCACCACCTGCTGCACCTGCATGCTTACCTTCAGCGACTGGTGCACAAGGACACCCAGGTCTCGTTGCACTTCCCCTTCTCCCAATCTATTGCCATTCAGATAATAGTCTGCCTTTCTGTTTTTGACACCAAAGTGGATAACCTCGCATTTATCCACGTTATATTGCATCTGCCACGCTTCTGCCCACTCACCCAACCTGTCCAAATCATCCTGGAGTTTCTCGGTATCCTCCTCGCAGCACACACGCCCACCCAGCTTTGTGTCATCTGCAAGCTTGGAGATATTACATTTAGTTCCCTTATCTAGATCATTAATGTATATTGTGAATAGCTGGGGTCCAAGGACAGATCCCTGCGGTACCCCACTAGTCACTGCCTGCCACTCGGATAAAGACCGATTAATTCCTACTCTCTGCTTTCTGTCCACCAACCAGTTCTCTATCCAAGTCAATACCTTGCCCCCAATCCCATGTGCCTTAACTTTACACGCTAACCTCATATGCGGGACCTTATCGAAAGCCTTTTGATAGTCCAAAGAAAGGACTTGCATCTAGATAACATCGTTCACATCCTGAGGACATCCCCAAGAGCTTCACAGCCACTTCATTACGTTCAAAGTGTAGTTCAGTGCAGCCAATCTGCCCAGAACAAGTCCCCACAAACTGTAATAAAATAAATGACCAGTTAATCTGGTTTTCTGGAGGTTTTGATTGAGGGATTAATGTTGGACAGGACAACTCCACTGCTCTTCTTCAAATAGGGCAATGGGACCTTTTCTGTCCACCTTAACAGGGCCTCAGTTTAGCATCTCATCTGAAAGACAGCACCTCCGACTCCTTGACCAGAAATGCAGAAGCAGAGGCCATGGCCTGTGCTTGAAAAAGAAAAGAAAGACTTGCATTTCTATAGCGCCTTTCACGACCACCGGACATCCCAAAGCGCTTTACAGCCAATGAAGTATTTTTGAAGTGTAGTCACTGTTGTAATGTGGGAAACGCAGCAGCCAATCTATGCACAGCAAGCTCCCACAAACAGCAATGTGATAATGACCAGATCATCTGTTTTTGTTATGTTGGTTGAGGGATAAATATTGGCCCCAGGACACCGGGGATAAATCTCCTGCTCTTCTTCGAAATAGTGCCATGGGATCTTTTATGTCCACCTGAGAGAGCAGACGGGGCCTCGGTTTAACGTCTCATCCGAAAGGCAGCACCTCCGACAGTGCAGCACCTCCCTCAGCACTGCACTGGAGTGTCAGCCTTGATTTTGTGCTCAAGTCTCTGGTGTGGGATTTGAACCCACGACCTTCTGACTCAGAGGTGAGAGTGCTACCCATTGAGTCACAGCTGACACAGGAGGCAAATTCAAAACTAATCTGTGGTAAACATTGGCCTCGTTTTTTAACAAGCAGGAGAGGGTTGACGGGGACATTAATATATTGGGATCGAGCAACCCGACCCCGACCCAGCCTCCCTCCCGGCCATCGACGAGGCTCCTGTGAAAGGCAGGCTGGGGCATAATTAACATTCAAAAGTCGCAGGCCCGATGACATCATCAGGCGCCGCAACGTAAACTTAACTCTGAGTCGGAGGAATCCTGCGCTGTGGGATTCCCAGCAGCAGATCTGAGGCGGGAGGTGCCGACTGCCTAAGGTAAGCACTGAAGACGAGCACCTTTTAGCATTCCTTGTGGGCCAGGAGGAGCTGGCGTGCTCCCCCCCCAGGCCTCACAGGGAAGCAGCACAGAGCTTCTGCTAACCTCCCCCTACTGACTGCCGGGGAAGCGTCCCCACGGCTCCCCGGCTGCGGCCTCCTGTCGCTACTTGTCGCTCCCGCCCGCCATCCAGGCGCTCAATCTGGCCGGCTGTGGTGCCCAACTTTATTCAACTGAGGGCTGCTGTAAAGATCCCCAGCCTTGCCGCGTTCTACCCCCTGCACCCTCCCCGCCTCCCCGTTAATTTCTGGACCATAGTCTCTGGATTATTAGTCCAGGCCTTTGGATTACTAGCCCAATAACATAACTGCTACACCACCATACCTAGCCTACAGTGTCCATGTTAGCTTTCCTACAGGAAAGACAGTTCCTTTAGTCTGACCTGTACAGAATGTTTTTTTCAACCCAAACCTGTCGCATGTTCACATGTTTATTGATGTATCTGCAGTAGTCAACATGACCAGGCCCGCTAAGTGTCAAACATCTCTGAGTCCATGGGGAACCTGACAACAGTACAGTGTGTGAATCTTTGGAACAAATTCAATTTGCTTCGATAATAATGGCATATTATAAAAACACAGCATGATAAGTGGAACACAGGTACAAGTACGCAACGCTGAATGAATTAGACAAATAAAGAAGGCCATTAGCTTAAATCAAGACTCACCAAAACCTTAATAAAATCACTAAGGAGCTAATTCTACTAACAACGGAAGTAAATAGCACAGTTAGGTTCAAAACGTGTTTGCTCATAAAAATTAGAAACACTTTTGATTAACATTATACATTCCCCAAATGATATTCCTGCAGGAATATAGAGTGAGGCTTCAGGACAGAAGTAGGCCACTCGGCTCACTGTGTTGCTTTTACTTCCCCTCCTCTAAGCCGACTGCCGAGTTTTAAAGGGCTCAATAAGTGTAAAGTTTACACAAGGAACAATCCTTTACATGTAGACACAGAGGAAAAAAAAGTTGCTTTGGAATACTTGCTCTATTGTGTAGATATGGGAGCCAAGCACCGGCTTATGAAAGAGGCATGTCGTGTGGTTTTCATAGAGTGGATATACCCGACTGGTTGAGGTCTTCCACCCTCTGAGATGCTCATCGCATCAATATTGGCTGCTTCAATATCAATTTCAATAGGTGCTGCTCTCAGATACTTGGCCTGACCTCCTGAAATGTTGAGGTGCAGATCAGCGATGATGTAATTGTATGGTAGTGCAGGTTCGAGGGGTGGAATGGCCTGCTCCTGTTCCTATGTTCCATTGTTCGATTAGCTGAAGCGACTATACTGCTCTAAGATATGAGCATGTCCATCTCTTGAAGAACTTATGCCAAATTCTATTCCCTAAGGAGCCATTCCTGCTCTCTGACGTAAGAAAACTACTCGGCACTTGGTCTAAGCGTTAAACAAAGCTTTAATCAACTGTTTTTCAACATGGAGATCTAGTTGTGTCCTTCACTAGTTCCTGTTGAGGAATGTCCTAAGCAAGCTGGGCCCATGCCCGAGTATTTATACTCTCCCTGGACAGCGCCACCAGCAGGCCGCCCAGTATTACTTCATACATGAATGACAAGATTCATGTCACTCTCATTCAACGGGATCTCTGTATCTAGAGAACTTATCCTGAATTCCATTACTTAAAGAGCCTGCTCTCAGATACTGGGATCTTTATCCATTAGACGGTTGGGGCACAGTAGAAGGGAACTTCACTCTGTACGTAACCCATCATTATAACTGGCCCGTGTGCGCTAGATGCTGACACTGGAATTCTAAAATGGGAAAGTGTCCTATTCTCCAGCACTCACTTGCCTCTATTCAATGAGCGCAAAATTCACCGTCAAAACACCTTTCAAACCTCCCAAACCCGCTGACCTCTACCACCTAGAAGGACAAGGGCAGCAGGCGCATGGGAACACCACCACCTCCAAATTCCCCTCCAATCACACACCATCCTGACTTGGAAATATATCGTTGTTCCGTCATCCTCGCGCTGGGTCAAAATCCTGGAACTCCCTCCCTAACAGCACTGTGGGAGCACCTTCACCACACGGACTGCAGCGGTTCAAGAAGGCGGCTCACCACCACCTTCTCAAGGGCCTTGCCAGCGACGCTCGCATCCCGTGAATGAATAAAAAAAATGTGGAATTTGACCCCAAACCAAGGTGAAAAGCGAACACGATTTAGAGTGAAACAAAGAACAAATGGTATTGACATAAATCTATTGGAGCTTGATGGTACATGGTTGGAATCTTGCCCAGTCCCGCAGTGGTTGCAGGCTGGAATACTACAGACCCTGGCTTGGTTTCACATACATTCTGGGATTGTGACGAGCTTCTCAGAGCTCCGAGCCAGCTGCATGGGGAGGGAGCATGCTGGGGGTAACTGATAGGACTGACATTGCCTGGCTAGCCAGCTCCGGGCTCAGGATTCTGATTGCCCGCTCCTTATTTTACCTGCTGTATAGTAATGATGTTAGCCATGAGCACATAATCTAATCTACTCCGCTGCAGTACTGAGGGTGTGCTGCACTGTCGGAGGTGCCGTCTTTCGGATGATCCGTTAAATCGAGGCCCCGTCTGCTCTCTCGGGTGGACGTAAAAGATCCCACGTCACAATTTTGAAAAAGAGCAGGGGAGTTCCCCCCTGGTGTCTCAATATACATTAATGATCTAGATAAGGGAACTAAATGTAATGGCCCAAAAATTAGTGAGTGAGCCTTCGTGCGAGGGTAAGGCCTCCCCGCGATCTCTCACTGCGCGCTGGCTTTTTCAGTCCGAGCTCGCACGAACTTGATGTTCTGGACAGCATCTGTGCAGTGCTTTCGTATCCCACAGGCGTAGTTAATTCGTGCGAGCTGTGGGATCACGTGACTCAGTTAGAGCCAATGGCAGCACACCATCTTTCATTCATAGCTTTCACAGCACGGCTGTGAAAGCTATGAATACTATACCCCCCAAAAGAACAGCTAAACCTCAATTAAATTGTTTTTAAAAACCATCAGATTAATAAAATAAGTATAGTTAAATAAATTAACCACTTTAAACAAAAAATTAAATTTTTGAAAAAATTTAAAATCTTTTAAAAAGTTATAAAAATAAACTTACCTGTCTTTAAAGTCTCTAAAAAAGATATACCTGTTAAAAAAAATTCAAAATAATACTTAATTAAGTACTTACCTTGTTAAAAGAGGGTCTTACGCCTCCTTTCTTTATGTCTAAAATCTTCCATGCTTACCTGCGCGTCCAAAGCACTAAGTGCACTGCGTGCGCGCAGCCTGTAGCGCGCACGCGGTTCACCTAGGAAACGCCCCCTTTTGAATTCACCAAGTGCCGGTTTTCAGCGCATGCGCAGTGTATGCAAAAAAACGGCAATTGGAGACAGAATACGCGAGAGTACACAGTGTGTACTCTCGCGTAGCGGCACTAATTTTTGGGCCAATATCTCCAAGTTTGCAGATGACACAAAGCTGGGTGGGCGTGTGTGCTGCGAGGAGGATACCGAGAAACTCCAGGATGATTTGGACAGGTTGGGTGAGTGGGCAGAAGCGTGGCAGATGCAATATAACGTGGATAAATGCGAGGTTATCCACTTTGGTGTCAAAAACAGAAAGGCAGACTATTATCTGAATGGCAATAGATTGGGAGAAGGGGAAGTGCAACGAGACCTGGGTGTCCTTGTGCACCAGTCGCTGAAAGTAAGCATGCAGGTGCAGCAGGCGGCGAAGAAGGCAAATGGTATGTTGGCCTTCATAGCGAAAGAGTTTGAGTATAGGAACAGGGATGTCCTGCTGCAGTTGTACAGGGCCTTGGTGAGACCACACCTTGAGTACTGTGTGCAGTTTTGGTTGCCTTATCTGAGGAAGGATGTTCTTGCCATGGAAGGAGTTCAGCGAAGATTCACAAGGCTGATACCTGGGCTGGCAGGAATGACATATGAGGAGAGATTAGGTCAATTGGGCTTATACTCACTGGAGTATAGAAGAATGAGAGGGGATCTCATCGAAACATATAAAATTCTGACAGGTCTGGACAAACTAGATGCAGGAAGAATGTTCCCGATGGTCGGAGAGTCCAGAACCAGGGGTCATAATCTAAGGATAACGGGTAAGCCATTTAGGACAGAAATGAGGAAGAATTTCTTCACCCAGAGAGTGGAGAACCTGTGGAATTCTCTACCACAGAAGGTAGTTGAGGCCAAGTCATTAAATATATTCAAGAATGAGTTAGATATATTTCTTAAAGCTAAAGGTATCAAGAGATATGGGGAGAAGGCAGGTACAGGGTACTGAGTTTGGATGATCAGCCATGATCTCATCGAATGGCGGAGCAGGCTCGAGGGGCCGAATGGCCTACTCCTGCTCCTATCTTCTATGTTTCTATGTCCTGGCCAACATTTATCCCTCAACCAACATCAGTAAACCAGATGATCTGGTCATTATCACACTGCTGCTTGTGGGAGCTTGCTGTGCGCAAATTGGCTGCCACGTTTCCCACATTACAACAGTGACTACACGTCAAAAGGTACTTCATGAAGCGCATTGGGATGTCCTGAGGTCGCATAAGGCGCTATATAAATGCAAGTCTTTCTTTTTCTTTTTCCATCACGTGCTGCTTGGGACTGTTGCAGTTGCTTAATTCAAGGGCCGGGTTGCCTGTCTGTGCAGGCGACCGTTGCTAAGTGAGATGCTTCATAGTAGGCCAGATATCGGGACCTAGAAATTCGATCGCGCCCGTTTTCAGGAGCATGGGGAGAGGGGCAATGCAGCAAACAGAAGCAAAGACCACGTGGAATTGGTGCTGGCAGCTCATTATCACGACTTGCGCTACCCACACTCTTCATTGGCTGCGTTCCCGTTAGCGGGATGGGGGGGGGGGGCGGGGGGGTGGTGGGAAGTCAGGTTGACGGGGGGGGGGGGCCACTCTTAAAGGGGAGGTGCGCCCTGGCTGCATACAGCAGGAAACCTTCGCAAGTGGAATAAAGGCTGCAAAAAGCTTTAAATATTGGTGCTGAAGGGTCATTCCAGCTTACTAGGCCACGCGTTGCTGAGTGTGTTG
Organism: Squalus acanthias; assembly: GCA_030390025.1. Taxonomy (NCBI): domain Eukaryota; kingdom Metazoa; phylum Chordata; class Chondrichthyes; order Squaliformes; family Squalidae; genus Squalus; species Squalus acanthias. The sequence continues at coordinate 63,238,472 of CM059442.1, forward strand.
ATCACGTGGTGAGTCAGGTGCTGAGACAGATCAATTTCACAGAAGGGTCCAACAACATAGGGCCCTTACTTAAAAATGTATTGACCGTTTTTAATACATCTGGCATGAGCCTTGGATGCCTACGAAGAGCTTTTACCAATATTGGGCCCTCAGGCCTCAGGCCCCCGTTTTAGGCCTGTAAAGTGCGCACAGCGTGATCGAATTTCTGGGCTATCAGTTCAGATATTTTACAGTTCCGATTATCTCTCTGTAAGGCAGATTTGTTATTCTGGATCTATCCTATTCATTGTGTGTTTTTTTTAAAACAAATGCTGATAGAAAGTGAACCCACAGACTGATAGGGCTTTTGTCTAAAATATACAGTGTGGTTGGCTTGATAGCTCAGTCGTGACTTTGGCACTTGTGAGTAATGTCATTAACCACACATGTTTGGTAGAGGCAGTTCCTCTGCATGTATGAGTCCTCAGTCAGCTTTAAATATAGGTGCAGCCCATTAAATAACACATGAGAAGCCGGTGCTGTGGAATGGAAGAATTCTCCACTCTTTAGAATCATACAGCATAGATCATAGAATCATAGAATGGTTACAGCACGGAAGGAGGCCATTCAGCCCGTCGAGCCCGTGCCGGCTCTCTGCAAGAGCACTTCAGCTAGTCCCACTCCCCCGCCCTTTCCCCATAGCCCTGCAAATTTTTTTCCTTCAGGTACTTATCCAATTCCCTTTTGAAAGCCACGATTGAGTCTGCCTCCACCACCCTTTCAGGCAGTGCATTCCAGATCCTAACCACTCGCTGCGTAAAAAAGTTTTCCCTCATGCCGCCTTTGGTTCTTTTGCCAATCACCTGAAATCTGTGCCCTCTGGTTCTCGACCCTTTCCGTCAATGGGAACAGTTTCCCTCTATCTACTCTGTCCAGACCCCTCATGATTTTGAACACCTCTATCAAATCTCCTCTCAACCTTCTCTGCTCTAAGGAGAACAACCCCAGCTTCTCCAGTCTATCCATGTAACTGAAGTCCCTCCTCCCTGGAACCATTCTGGTAAATCTTTTCTGTACCCTCTCTAAGGCCATTCGGCCCATCGTGTCTGTGCTGGCTCTTTGAAAGAGCTATCCAATTAGTACCCCGCCCCCCCGCCCTTCCCCCATAGCTCTGCAAATCTTTCCTTTTCAAGTAGTTATCCAATTCCCTTTTGCATTAAGCACCACCAACTCTTAATCCTTCGCTCTGTTGCTATAACCTTGAATACCAACAGGTGTTGCACATCGCTGTGATGTTCTTGAATATGCGTGGAGTTGGTCAACCTTGACTTAATGTTTGAGGGGCAAGAGCAAGAAATAGCAAACGGGGTAACTTTTCACCCCTGGGTGGATGTTAACGGTGACTGGTGGGGCTCAAGATTCTTGAGAAATCCCACCGGTTTTTCCAGCCAGCTCCATCTCCTGGTTGTCATAACAGTGTTCAGGTGTGATTACAACAACAACAACTTCATTTATGTAGTGCCTTTAACTTAGTAAAACATCCCAAGATGTTTCTTCTTCTTAGGCAGTCCCTCGGAACCGAGGATGACTTGCTTCCACATTCAAAATGAGTTCTCAGGTGACTGATGAGTCCAATGCGGGACCTACAGTCTCTGTCACAGGTGGGGCAGACGGTGGTTGAAGGGGCGGGTGGGTGGGGTGCTTGGGTTGACGTGCGCTCCTTGCGTTGCCTGCGCTTGGCTTCCGCTTGCTCCCGGCGAAGAGACTCGAGGCGTTCGGCGCCTTCCCGGATACTTCTCCTCCACTTTGTGCGGTCTTGGGCCAGGGATTCCCAGGTGTCGGTGGGGATGTTACACTTTTTCAAGGAGGCTTAGAGGAGGCTACCTCGGGAGCCTACTGTCAACAAGGGCAGACGTCGATGACGAAGTCCAACACTGCCTTCAGTGTGCCAGTGCAGCCTTTGGTCGCCTGAGGAAGAGAGTGTTTGAAGACCAGGACCTCAAACCCGGCACTAAGTTCATGGTCTACAGAGCAGTAGTGATACCCGCCCTCCTGTATGCTTCAGAGACATGGACCATGTACAGCAGACACCTCAAATCACTGGAGAGGTACCACCAACGCTGCCTCCGCAAGATCCTGCAAATCCATTGGCAGGATAGGCGCACCAACGTCAGTGTTCTCGCTCAGGCCAACATCCCCAGCATTGAAGCTTTGACCACGCTTGATCAGCTCCGATGGACAGGTCACATTGTCCGCATGCCCGATACGAGACTCCCAAAACAAGCGCTCTACTCGGAGCTCCGACACGGCAAGAGAGCCCCAGGTGGGCAGAGGAAACGCTTCAAGATGTTTCACAGGAGCATTATCAGACAAAGTTTGACACCGAGCCACATAAGGAGCTATTAGGACAGGTGACAAGAGGAAGGTTTTAAGGAGCAACTTAAAGGAGGAGAGAGAGGCGGAGAGGTTTAGGGAGGGAATTCCAGAGTTTAGGGCCCAGGCAGCTGAAGGCACGGCCACCAATGTGTAAGATGGGCGGAATTACCCCTCGCCCCGTCCAATGGGTTAGAGAGTTCGGACTTGAGACTGATGAGAAATTACACCAGGCACACGGGTTCTGTCTTTAACCTTTTATTGTTCCTGAGACAGATTCAAAACCCCAACCACTATTCGAGCAGTTCACCAATAATATTACAAGAAATCATACATACAGCCACCCGCCGATGATCGGTCCAGCGTTGATTGTAGGTCCTCGTAAGCGAATTGATTGGCCAGGCCCCTCCCTCCTCTGACTGCAGCTCGATCCTCGTAGGCGAGATGACTGGCCAAGCCACCACCTTCTGACTGCAGTGCCGATATTCTTTAGCCGCTGTGCTTCATGCAGCTTTCCTTGCGCTTTGTCGTAAATGAATCATTCAGAGATAGTGAAATGTTCCTTTAATGTTGGTCTGAGCTGTCAAACATTCACATGCACACATCCTGTGTGGCTATTATTCAGTTTGTCCTTATCACAGCCCAAAATTGTTCATTCACTCCTAAAGTTTACAAAGGTGGCAGAAAACCAGGTTCATGAGTTACATCGTATTCCGCATTTCAAAACTTCAAAGATTTGACTTCCCCTCTTTAACCTCAGAGACACATCGGGCCAGAAATTCGGCTCTCCGGCTTCCTGCGGGTGCAAGCATCGCGCAAGTACTTACCTACCGCGCCTGCAGTTGTGCTTCAGGCCCACGAGGAATTCGGGTCCTGGGCCTCCTGCAGCTGCCGGCGTGCAGTGCTTGCGTATCCCAGGGGCGCAGTTAGTTCGAAGCGTCCCCTGGGATCACGTGGGCCATGGAGAGCCAATCGGAGCAGGGAATTTTCATTCATAGATTTGACAGGAAGACCTGTCAAATCTATGATTAGAGATCGGCCCCAAAACCACACTTAAACTTCAAATAAATTTTTAAAAAACCATCACATTTTTAAAATAACTATAAATTACCATAAATTAACTACATTAAACAAAAATTTAAATTTTTGAAAAAATTAATTAAACTTTTTAACGGTGCTAAAAATAAACTTACCTTTCTTTAAAGTATGTAAAAAAGATAAACCTGTTGAAAAAATGTTTAAATTGTAATTAATTAACCACTTACCTTGTTAAAAACAGGCCTTGCGCCTCCTTTTTAAAAGTGCAGCTTCTCCATACTTACCCTCACAGAGAAACCTGAAAAAAAAACGAAGTTCGCTGCGTGCGCGCTGCCTCTCCCGCGCACGCGTTCGACTTCTGAACCCCTTCCTTCAGGGGAACGGAAGTTCCGGTTTCCCGCGCATGCGCAGTGCATGTGTGAAACCGGCACTTCAGGTGGCCTTACGGGTGAGTACACAGTGCGTACTCACCCGACAAGAGCCGAATTTCTGGCCCGATGTCTACAATCTAAGGGGGTTTGTTTATCTCTGTTGTCTATCACTACCCCCTGCAGTCACGACCATGTTTCCTGCCTTATCAGTGCAAGACTGCTTGTTACATTCACCAACTTTATTTCACTTTGTAAAACCTTTTTGCCTGACAAAGCATTTCAAGAAATATTAAAATTAAGGGTCTGTATATACTTTCTACAAATGGTGGAGCGATTAAAATCGGGGATGCGCAAGCGGCCAGAATTGGAGGAGCGCAGTGATCTCGGGGGCTGGAGAAGGTTAGAGAGACAGGGAGGGGCGAGTCCAAGGAGAGATTTGAAAACAAGGATGAGAATTTTAAAATCGAGGCGTTGCCAGACCGGGAAGCCAATGTAGGTCAGCGAGCACAGGGGTGATGAGCGAACGGGACTCGGTGCGAGCTAGGATACGGTCTAAGCAATGGAGTTGTATATCTGTAAGTGAAACATGCTTGACAATGCTATTAAGGAGAGGTGGATGGAGAGCTTCATGGTCAAGCTTTCTGGATGGAGTCAACCTTAGTCTTTTTACAGCTGAAAATAGCACACCATTAGACAGGCCAACCTGCCAATACATATGAAAGCACAGCAGTGAGAAACAGACACGGGATGACAAATTAATTTCTCTTGCAGTACACTCTGGGGAGACAAGGCTATCTTTGGAGAGGTGTAAAAAGGGCTAATGCAACTTGTTAATTAAATACCTCTAAAACTCAGAGAAATGTTATTTGTGTGTTTATACGTGTTTTAGTGAGGTGTGAAAAGACTCACTCCTATAATGGGAGTTGAAAGAAAGACTTGCATTTTTGTAGCGCCTTTCACAACCTCAGGGCGTCCCAAAGCACCTTACAGCCAATGAAGTACTTTTGAAGTGTAGTCACTGTTGTAATGTAGGAAACGCGGCAGCCAATTTGCGCTCAGCCAGCTCCCACAAACAGCAATGTGATAATGACCAGGTAATCTGTTTTTCAGTGATGTTGATTGAGGGATAAATATTGGCCCAGGACACCGAGGATCACTCCCCTGTTCGTCTTCACAAACAGTGCCATGGGATCTTTCCCGTCCACCTGAGAGGGCAGATGGGGCCTCGGTTTAACGTCTCATCGGAAAGACGGCACTTCCGAAAGCGCAGCACTGGAGCGTCAGCTTAGATTATGCGCTCAAGTCTTTGGAGTGGGGCTTGAACCCCTGCCATTCTGACTCAAAGGCCAGGGTGCTACCAACTGAGCCAAGGCTGACACAGTTGAGACTGTGCTATCTCACTCAAATGTGTGCAAAGCATCAGCAGAGTTCTGATTGAGTTGGTAATGGCTTTTGAAAGCCATGCCAACATTTTGAATTAAAAATAAAATGTAAGAAATGGCATCAATGAGACACCTTAGTTGACTGTGGGCACAGTATACGTACAGTACAATGTATCGCAGAGTGCGCTGCACCACCATTAAAACCTCAATCAAGAAAGATGTTAATGAGAAGTCGCACAACACCAGGTTATGGTCCAACAGATTTATTTAAAATTACAAGCTTTCAGAGCTATCGATCGCCCCTTCTTCAGGTAAAGTTACAATGAGTGAATTTACAAAAGTTCACAGAATATAAACACAGAAAATGCAGAGATACAATCTTTCCTTCCATCAAAGACACACCAAGAGCACAGCCAAGACAATGAGATGTGTCCCAGGGGGTCCAACGTGTCAAATCCTGCTGTCTGCATATCCTCTCCATATCCCTTCCTCTCTCTCCGTCCTTTTTGGGTTCGTTTTTTTTTTTGTGTTTGTTTTTTAAAAACTGGAAAGACAGACAACGATGTCAAGTCACGTTCTGTAGCGTGACATGAACCCGAGATCCCTATTGAGGTCGTCCTCATGAGTGCGGAACTTGGCTATCAGTTTCTGCTCGATGATTTTGCGTTGTCGTGTGTCTCGAAGGCCGCCTTGGAGAACGCTAACCCACAGACCCGAGGCTGAATGCCCTTGACTGCTGAAGTGTTCCCTGACTGGGAGGCAACCATCCTGCCTGGCGATTGTTGGTCAGTATTGTGTCTACACGAGGTTGGGATTATTTTCTTTTGTCCAATGATCTTGTGAATTCCTCATTGGAAAACGTGCTGCAGTCACCATAATCAGCTGGGGTTTTAGTAAATGCACTTGCATGCCAGAAAATTGTATTTACCCATAGGTTGAACTTGGAGACTCCCTCTACCTTACTCTAATGACCTTAGGCTGTCCCCAAAGCACTTTACAACCAATGAAGTACTTTTTTGAAGTGTGGTCACTGTTGCAAAGTATGAAAGCAGCAGCCAATTTGAGCACAGCAAGCTCCCACAAACAACAATGTGATAAAGACCAGATACTCTGATTTATTTAGTGATGATGGTTGAGGGATAAATATCGGCCAGGACACCGGGGAGCACTCCCCTGCTCTTCTTCGAAATAGTGCCATGGGATCTTTATCATCCACCTGAGGGAGCAGACATGGCCTCGGTTTAACGTCTCATCCGAAAGACGTTAGCGTTTCCCGAAAGTGGAAGTTATGTCCACTGCTGCCATCGCGTGAACATTACCATTTTTCACACGAGCCACTCTAAAGGCCTCTCTCAATGAGAATGCCAAATCTGTGTTGTGGACCTCGATCCTCTTGGAACTGGATTGAGATAGTCCGGCAGACAGAGAGAATTCAATTTTAGGCTCATAGGGGGAAAAATTCAGCTGCTTGCGCCTCCCGTTAGCGCCTTAAGAGGGCGCTAATGGGGCGTAAAGCAGCTAACGCCCGGGCGCAGCGCCGCCCACGCCTCCCGAAAAATTTAGTGGGAGGTTAGCGGCCCGGCGAGGTTAGCGCCCCAAATGGGGCGCGACTCAATTTTTACCCCATAGTTTACAGTTGTTATGGGGATCAGTTCATTAGATTGAAAGTAAGTTACTGGTGCCACATTAATCCCATTTAAGTTGTGTTTCAATGCCTGACAATTCCATCTGCTGCTGCTCCTCTCCTGGTCCATGATAAGCAACATCCTCCTCCACCGATTCCCTTTGCTGATGTTAAATCCCTTTATGTTTTCCCATTGAGATGGGATTTAGTTCCCTTGGCCTTTGCTCAAGGCCCATTGTCTAGAGAACTGACACCATTATTGCTGCCTTTCCCTCAAACCCTTTGACATGTATCTGTAAATTTCTGTAGGTATGGTGACCACAGTTGAATGCAACACGACGAAAGCAATCCTGTTGGGATTAAAAAGCGTCAGCATTACCTCCTTCGATTTGTGTCGATTTAGCATTCCATTTGCCTTGTGACCTGCTGTCCTACAATGTGGCAACACCTGCAACATTTGGTCAACTAATGCAACCAAATCATATTAATGCTCCATCTTATTTAATTACAGATCCTTCACTGTGTAATCTATTTGCCTGTTTTGGCAAGGTACTGTACATTCTCCGATACCGATAACTGTTTGCAATCCACCTACCCAGTTGCTAATGCCTTGTCAAACCCATTGATGTTTATGCCCACAATACAGCGCGAGGGAATCAATCTCAGTAGAGATACAGTGAAAGTCAAGTATTAATACAACGCAGTTCTAGGCGGGAAGGTAGAAGGGAGCGCTCAGAGTATGGAATCCGTACTGTTCAGCGGATGCTAAAGATCCTATGGGCACTATTCAGAGAAGAGCAGAGAATTCTCCTGTTGGCCTGGCCAACACGCCTCTCTCAACCAATAAACAGATGAACTGGACATCGCTGTTTGTGGGGGTTTGCTATGTGCAAAATGGCTGCTGTGTTTTCCTGCATAATAACAGTAACTGCATACACATTTATTGAAGCAGTTTGGGATGTTTCTAAGAGATTAAGAACATAAGAACATAAGAATTAGGAGCAGGTGTAGGCCATATGGCCCCTCGAGCCTGCTCCGCCATTCAATAAGATCATGGCTGATCTTCGACCTCAACTCCACTTTCCTGCCTGATCCCCATATCCCTTGATTCCCCTGAAGTCCAAAAATCTGTCTATCTCAGCCTTGAATATACTCAACGACTCAGCATCCACAGCCCTCTGGGGTAGAGAATTCCAAAGGTTCCCCACCCTCTGAATAAAGAAATTCCTCCTCCTCTCAGTCTTAAATGGCTGACCCTTATCCTGAGACTGTGCCCCCTAGTTCTAGACACTCCAGCCAGGGGAAACAACTCTCAGCATCTACCCTATCAAGCCACCTCAGAATCTTCTATGTTTCAATGAGATCACCTCTCATTCTTCTAAACTCCAGAGAGTATAGGCCCGATCTACTCAACTCTCATCATAGGAATCAATCTAGTGAACCTTCGTTGCACCGCCTCTAAGGCAAGTATATCCTTCCTTAGATATGGAGACCAAAACTGTGCACAGTACTCCAGGTGTGGTCTCACCAAAGCCCTGTAAATTGTAGCAAGACTTCCTTACTCTTATACTCCAACCCCCTTGCAATAAAGGCCAACATGCCATTTGCCTCCCTAATTGCTTGCTGTACCTGCATGCTAACTCTCTGTGTTTCTTGTACAAGGACACCCAAATCTCTCTGAACACCAACATTTGAAAGTTTTTCACCATTTTCTGTTTTTCTATTCTTCCTACCAAAGTGGATAACCTCACATTTCCCCACATTATACTCCATCTGCCACCTTATTGCCAACTCACTTAACCAAAGTGAAAACATGCCCTAAAAAGTCTTTCCTTTTTTAAAACCCAATAGTTTTAAAGCAATATATCCCTTCATACCAGTTGTGGGATCAATCGGTCACATTCCTGACAGTCAAAAGGAGAATTCGTGGAAAAACAAATTTTTGAGGGAAGCAATATTTTTCCTTGGTACGCAGCACTTATTCTTAACAGGTATTAAATAGAATTTCATGGAATTTACAGCACAGAAACAGGCCATTTGGCCCAACTGGTCTGTGCCAGTGTCTCTGCTCCACATGAGCCGCCTCCCACCGTACTTCATCTCATTCGATCAGCATACCCTTCTATCCCTTCAGTATCAGCTGTGGCTCAGTGGGTAGCACACTCGCCTCTTGAGTCAGAAGGTTGTGGGTTCAGAGTCCCACTCCAGGGACTTGAGCACATAAAGCTAGGCTGACACTCCAGTGCAGTGCTGAGGGAGTGCTGCGCTGTCGGAGCTGCTGTCTTTCGGATGAGACGTTAAACCGAGGCCCTGTCTGCCCTCTCAGGTGGATGTGAAAGATCCCTTGGCACTATTTCGAAGAAGAGCAGGGGAGTTATCCCCGGTGTCCTGACCAATATTTATCCCTCAACCAATATAACAAAAACAGATGATCTGGCCATTATCACATTGCTGTTTGTGGGACCTTGCTGAGCGCAAATTGGCTGCCGTGTTTCCACATTACAACAGGGACTACACTTCAACAGTACTTCTTTGACTGTAAAGCGCTTTGAGACGTCTGGTGGTCGTGAAAGGCGCTATATAAATGCAAGTCTTTCCTTTCTCCCTCATGTGTTTGTCCAGCTTCCCCTTAAAGGCATCTGAGCTATTCACCTCAACGACTCCCTGTGGTAGCGAGTTCCACATTCTCACCACTCTCTGGGTAAAGTATTGACTGTAGTCAGGAGGGAGTTAAAGGCAGTAGCACAAAATCACAGAGCTTCACTCTTTTTTAGTTCATGTCACCATCTGAACCCACTTATTATGTTGATGCTTTGTAACTCCCTCCTACCTATCTATTAGTCATGCTGTTTGACTAAAAACAGAACTGCCTCTGCACACACAGAACTTAATCAGAGAAGTGAAAAGTTGCAGACAGTAAAATGCCATATCCTGCTCCTATTTTTGAGTCTTCCTCTTTTGGGTCCTTCGCATCATCTTCACTACTTCCTGGGCCCGGAGGGCAGGCAGGTGCCTAGCCTGCTTGACCTCTGACACCATCCGTCTCCGGCAGGTGTGCGGGGGACGGGGCCTGTGTTGACTCATTCCCCTTTGGTTGTTCCTCCCACTCGGTGGAGGAATGCCTCAGCTGCTGTCTGACAAGCTCCCACCAGTGGCTCAGCAAAGATTGGGAGATGCAACCAGCGGGGACCAAATTACACCGAATAAAAAAGGGAGAAAGGGCATCACGAGTGAGTTCAGGACCAACCCTCAGCATCCGAACCCTCCCTTGTTTGGTTATGCGGTTTAAATATCGGGATAGTGATCCAATTTGCCCCCGGCCCCACTTTGGATGTTGGTGTGCCTGTAACTTTAAGAGAATGGCACAACCACAGTGAGTGAGGGGATTTACCTTACTCTAGCTTAACACCAATACAAAAGCAAAATACTGCGGATGCTGGAAATCTCTGATGGGAGCTTGTCAGGCAGTAGCTTTGCGGAACACCTCCGTTCAGTCCGTAAGGGTGACCCCGAACTTCCGGTCGTCGGTCGCCTGTCACTTTAATTCTCCGCTCCACTCCCACTCAGACCTCACCGTCCTCAGCCTCTTACACTGTTCCAATGAAGCTCAACGTAAGCTCGAGGAACAGCACCTCATCTTTCGATTAGGCACTTTACAGCCTTCTGGACTCAACATCGAGTTCAACAATTTCAGACCATAACCTCGGCCCCTATCTTTTTTTTCCATTTTTTTCCCCCCCTCTCTCTCACATGGCAGCTGTCGATCATTCTGCCATCGCCATTCACACCTCATCTAGAGTCACCTTTTGTTTCTCCTTTTGTCTCTTAATCTCTCCTGCCTTCCATCCTATCACAGACCTTCCCTTTTGTTCTTTCCTCCCCTTCCCCCTTTCCCTGCCCCTGCACTTGCTTAAAAACCTGTTCCATCTCCAACTTTTTCCAGTTCTGACGAAGGGTCGTCGGCCTGAAACGTTGACTCTGTTTCTCTCTCCACAGATGCTGCCTGACCTGCTGAGTATTTCCAGCATTTTCTCTTTTTATCCCAGCTTAACATCATTTTGTTTGCGAGGCTGTGTGTCGGTCGGCTGGTGTAGAGGAACTTCAAGCCAAGTGAGTTTTTAAAATTGGATTTTGTAACGATTGGGGGTGTGCAATGTTATTCAGTCTTCCCTGGCAACCATCTCCATGGTGATTCAATGTATGTTTCTGGTATCCATTTTTTTTCCCGGGCAGTCTATGGGGGCCGGGCAATCTGAGGATTTTTTTTTGGCAATTCCGAGCCAATCACAACAGGAATGCGGAGAACAAGCTAGAAGATAGACCTGGATAGAAAGAGTTCAGGCTCGATTCCAGGGACCTCGCAGGGACCTTGTAATGAGGCGCAGCCTCCACCCGCCCCTTACCAAACCAGCGGCACAGGAGGGATTGGTGCCAATGTTCCCTTTGAGCTGCGTGGGCCGCGCAGCGGTGCAGCGCCCCCGGGGCCCCGCACAGCCGGTGAGCCGGCTTTTCAATTGAAAAAAACACGCATGACCAGCGACATGAATCTTGTCATTCATGTGGAAATGACTTATGAAATAATACTGGGCGCCTGCTGGTGGCGCTGTCCAGGGAGAGTATAAATACTCGGGCATGGGCCCAGCTTGCTCAGGACATTCTTTAACAGGAACTAGAGAAGGACACAACTAGACCTCCATGTTGTAAAACAGTTGATTAAAGCTTTGTTTAACGCTTAGACCAAGTGCCTAGTAGTTTTCTTACGTCAACCGGACTTTTCAAGGGGCCGCACTGCCCCTCATAAAAAAAATTACAGGGAACATTGGTTGGTGCCCCAGACCACAGAGTCATAGAATCATAGAATCTCACAGCGCAGAAGGAGGCCATTCGGCCCGTCGTGCCTGTGCCGGCTCTTTGAAAGAGCTGTCCAATTTAGTCCCACACCCCAGCTTTTTCCTCATAATCCTGCAAATGAGTCCTCTTCAAGCACATTACAAAAGCAAAATACTGCGGATGCTGGAAATCTGAAATAAAAACAGAAAATGCTGGAAATACTGAGCATTTTGACCCATTACCATCCCCCTTTTGCCTTGCAGCATTATCGCTTTTGTCATTTAATCTCTCCTTCCTTCCACCCTTTCACAGACCTTCCCTCTTGTTCTTTCCATCCCTCCCGCCCTTTCCCTGTCTCTGTACTTGCTTAAAACCTGTTTCATCTCTAACTTTTTCCAGTTCTGACAAAAGCTCATCCACCTGAAACGTTAACTCTGTTTCTCGCTCCACAGATGCTGCCTGACCTGCTGAGTGTTTCCAGCATTTTCTGTTTTTATCTATGCAAGTACATGTCCAGTTGTCCCTCAATCACACTGGCTGTATAAATTCCACCTAAGTAGTTACCCAAGGAGAAAAAAAAATGGAAATATGCAGGAAGTGAGCACCTGTAAGTCATAGAATCATAAGAACATAACCTAAGAACGTAAGACGTAGGAGCAGGAGTAGGTCATTTGGCCCCTCGAGCTTGCTCCACCATTCAACAAGATCATGGCTGATCTGATCTTGGCCTTAACTCCACTTCCCTGCCCGCTCCCCATAACCCTTGACTCCCTTACCTTTCAAAAATCTGTCTATCTCCACCTTAAATATATTCAATGACTCAGCCTCCACAGCTCTCTGGGGAAGAGAGTTCCAAAGATTCACGACCCTCTGAGAGAAGAAATTTAACCTCAGTTCCGATTTAAAAGGGTGCCCCCTTATTCTGAAACTATGCCCCCTAGTTCTAGATTCCCCCACGAGGGGAAACATCCTCTCAGCATCTACCCTGTCGAGCCCCTTCAGAATCTTATATGTTTCAATAAGATCCCCTCTCATTCTTCTAAACTCCAATGAGTATAGGCCCAACCTGCTCAACCTTTCTTCATAAGACAACCCCTTCATCTCCGGAATCAACCTCGTGAACCTTCTCTGAACTGCCTCCAATGCAAGTATATCCTTCCTTAAATAAGGAGACCAAAACTGTACGCAGTACTCCAGGTGTGGTCTCACCAACGCCCTGTACAGTTGTAACAGGACTTCCCTACTTTTATACTCCATTCCCTTTGCACTAAAGGCCAACACTCCATTTGCCTTCCTAATTACTTGCTGTACCTGCATGCTAACTTTTTGTGATTCATGTACAAGGACCCCCAGATCCCTCTGTACCTCGGCATTTTGTAATCTCTCCCCATTTAAATAATAATTTGCTTTTTTATTTTTCCTACCAAAGTGGATAACCTCGCATTTTCCCACATTAAACTCCATCAGCCAGATTTTTGCCCACTCGCTTAGCTTATCTATATCCCTTTGCAGACTCTTTGCGTCCTCCACACAATTTGCTTTCCCACCTATATTTGTATCATCAGCAAATTTGGCTACATTACATTCGGTCCCTTCATCCAACTCCATCATGGGCATGGAGTTTCCGCTAGGGGCACAATCGGCAAAATGCGGCCAGAATGCGCTGGACACTGCGCCGGTTTTGCCGAGGTGAAGGTACGCTCAAGGTTCCGGTTACTCCAGGGATCTATTTCTCTTAGCAGAGGGGTCAAGAACCAGGGGGCATAGATTTAAAGTAATTGGTAGAAGGATTAGAGGGGAGTTGAGGAGAACTTTTATCACCCAGAGGGTGGTGGGGGTCTGGAACTCACTGCCTGAAAGGGTGGTAGAGGCAGAAACCCTCATCGCATTTAAAAAGTACTTGGATATGCACTTGAAGTGCCGCAACCTACAGGGCTACGGACCTAGTGCTGGAAGATGGGATTAGGCTGGGTAGCTCTCGGCAGGGACACGATGAGCCGAATGGCCTCCTTCTGTGTCGTAATCTTTCTATGATTCTATGTAAAGTAGTTCTGGGCACAACTCACTTACGTTTGAAATGCCGCGATCTTCAGCGCTATTTCATTCGATTCCGCCCAGACTATGTTGATATCTGGGCAACTCCAGGCCATAGAATTTCGCCGCACATTGGCCCATTAACCTGTGGCTTCTCCTTGCTGCAGTGACAGAGGTGCTCAACCGATGCCCGATAGATCTGGAGCACGAAAGGAGTTTCAAGCAAGTGAGTGCCCCCCCCCTCCCCCTCCGCCACAAACACTGTCGTAAACTTTGATTATTTCATGTCCACGTGTCTCCCTGCCCATTACCGAGGGCCACAGGTGGAGCAACCTGTCGGAACCGCAATCACTTTGCCATCTTGCAAATGAAAAATGAAACAAGTCCTGAAGTTTCACAGCAGGCGTGTGAATGCACAGACTCGAGTCGGATTGACGGCTGCGTGACACATCTGAGGCGATCCAGACTGACATATATTCATTAGATGAGAGATCCCAAGCTTTACACAGTCCTGAATACAATGAGAAATGAATGGTAACCATGTTACTGACACAATTTGACACTGCTTACAGCGAACAGAGTGACAATCCCGTCCTCTTCACTCACCGTTACACTGTCTGTGTATTGAATTCCTCCAGAAATGAAATGGCAGGTCTTATGCGAGCAAAGTCCCGGAGGACTTCAGCGCTTTTCAAACGCATAATTGTTTGCTGTTGTACCGGGAGATAGTTGTAGATTTGCATTTTTTTTTTCCTTTTCAGAAGGTTGTGGGTTCAAGTCCCACTCCAGAGACTTGAGCACAAAACCTAGGCTGACACTCCAGTGCAGTGCTGAGGGAGCGCTGCGCTGTCGGAGGTGCCGTCTTTCGGTTGAGATGTTAAACCGAGGCCCCATCTGCCCTCTCAGGTGAACATAAAAGATTCCAGGGCACTGTTTGAAGATGAGCTGGTGTCCTGGCCAAGATTTATCCCTCAACCAACATCACTAAAACGGGTTATCTGTTGTTTGTTTGTGGGAGCTTGCTGTGTGCAAATTGGCTGCCGCGTTTCCTACATTACAACAGTGACTAAACTACTAAAGTACCTCATTGGCTGTAAAGCGCTTTGGGACGTCTTGAGATCATGAGAGGCGCTGTAGAAATCCAAGCTCTCTCTTTCTGTTATTTTACGAACCGTAGTTGCAATCCCTGCAACCAAGGAAACCTATCAGGTACGACTAACGCGAAAGGTACAATGAATTTCGTGATATTCACAAACCTGACCGTGTGATACCTGACACTTAGCTGCTCTGCTCTGACACAAACACAAGCTATAATGGTAAGTGACCTTTTAGCTTTTCCAAAGTAGGAATTACATAACTTTGAATCTTCCATTATTAGACAGTGACATAGCACTTCACATCACTTCGGTTTGGAACATGCGTTCCACACATGATCTATTTTCAACCGTACCATTTGTTCATCAGCCCTGGACCCAATTTCTTCCTTAAACTGCACACATTTGCAAATTTATTCAGCAAGCATATAAATTTACGAGCCAAGGACTTAACAAGGACGTTTTGTACAGCACGCCTCATGTCAACAAGGCATCTCAGAATGCTTAGCAGATCGGAGGGGCCTGTTTCCTTCCCATCGTTTCTAATGTCATTTGAACCCCTTCGAACCGGTCACTTCCAAGTAAGGCTCCTATTGTCTGCTGTGAACTGTTGTCTTCTAATTAAAGAAATATGGGTCCCAGTGTACATGTTGATGGTGCACATTGCGAAAATTAACACCTCGGCATAACTTAGAAAGTCACGGAAGGTTCTGATAGGGATTGGAGAACACTATCCAAGTTCCTGTCGGCATGCGGAATAGATTCGAGTGAATTACAGTTCGGCATTTCATTGTTCCATGTGGTGCAACAGATGGCCGACCGAGGCTGAGTGTCATTTGTTTATGTGCTGCAAGGGGAGCTAGCAAGTGACACAGGTGAGAACCTGGTTTATTAGTGTCTGAAGAAAAGCTCAGGCAATGGAGGTCGATTTTCAGCTAGGCGGCCGGGCGTTGCGGAGAGACCTCCCGTTACAGAAACCGCCCAGGCTGAAAATCGACTCCGATATAAAGTCCGGTAGGTTCAGAAACTCTAACAGAGAATTATTGGAGGTTTTGAGGCTGTACTTATTGGGGAGGGGGGATTTTTTTTTTAGCACAGTAGTTTATGCGCTTGTGTCAATTCACCTGTTAATCCGTGGGTTAATTACTTTCTTAGCAGAGGCAGACAGGAGTTTGAGGCTGTCACAATAATGAGGGCGCAAGATGTAGAGCGCAGAAGAATTTCAGCCACAACATCTTTGTCTCAAGTGACGTTCAGGGTTCAGCCTGCTGCGGTCAGGCTCCAACCAATCGTGGGATGAAGCCTGAAATAGGTGTTAGTCTTCCCCGATTTGCATAGGCAGTGGGCCGAACACCTGTTTAAGGTGGGAACCCTGGACGTCTAGAGGGCCTGAACCAATATGGCGTGCGGTGCATAGCCTGCGCGGAATGAGCCGGTGCATGCTGTACACCATATTGGAGCCTTGCCTGAAAATCGGGCCAGGTTCTTGGCCATAGTGTCCAGACTTCCTGAATCAAGCATGCAATGTCACATTGACCCGGATAGGTCTATCAGTTAAATGTTTTGCTATAATATCTGGGGAGAGGCGGGGGGGAGAGGAACAGTGTTTGTCCTATTTTTAACCCCATTTCCTCCCTTTGTAGCATCAGCTGTGGCCCAGTGGGTAGCACCCTTGCTCTCTGAGTCAGAAGGTTGTTGGTTCAAGTCCCACTCCAGGGACTTGAGCACAAAAATCTCGGCTGACGCTCCAGTGCAGTGCTGTGGGAGCGCCGCACTGTCGGAGGTGCCGTCTTTCGGATGAGACGTTAAACCGTAGACCCCGTCTGCTCTCTCAGGTGGACATAATAGATCCCATGGCGCTATTCGAAGAAGAGCAGGGGAGTTCTCCCCAGTCTCCTGGCCAATCTTTGTCAATCAACATCACTAAAACAGATTATCAGGTCATTATCACATTGCTGTTTGTGGGAGCTTGCTGCGGTGCAATTTCACTGCCGTGTTTCCTACATTACAACAGTGACTCCACTTCAAATAGTACTTCATTGTCTGTGAGGTTGTGAAATGCGCGATATAAATGCAAGTCTTTCTTTTTCAACAGGAATCCCAGCATTCTTCTGGAGTGAACATTTCAGTTTTAAGACAGGCTGGGGTACTTTTCTCTAGGAAGGAGAAGGCTGAGGGGCGACCTGATTGAGGTCTTTAACATTATGAAGGGGTTCGATAGGGTTGACTTGGAAAAGATGTTTCCACTTGAGAAGAATTAAAAACAAGGGTTCATAAATATAAGATAGTCACTAATAAATCCAATAGTGAATTCAGGAGAAATTTCTTTACCCAGAGAGTGGTTAGAATGTGGAACTTGCTACCACAGGGAGTGGTTGAGGTGAATAGCATAGATACATTTAAGGGGAAGCTCGATAAGTACATGAGGGAGAAGGAATAGAGGATATGTTGATAGGGTGAGATGAAGGAGGATAGGAGGAGGCTCATGTGGAGCATAAACACCAGTATAAGAACATAACAACGTAAGAAATAATAGCAGGAGTATGCCATACGGCCCTTCGAGCCTGCTTTGCAATTCAGTAAGATCGTGGCTGATCTTTGACCTCAACTCCACTTTCCCGCCTGATCCCCCTATCCCTTGATTCACTTAGAGTCAAAAAATCTATTGATCTCAGTCTTGAATATACTCATCGACTGAGCCTCTACAGCCCTCTGGGGTAGAGAATTCCAAAGATTCACAACCCCCTGAGTGAAGAAATTCCTCCTCATCTCAGTCCTAAATGGCCGACCCTTTATCCTGAGACTATGCCCCCCTGGTTCTAGACTCTCCAGCCAGGGGGGAACAACCTCTCAGCATCTACCCTGTCAATCCCCTTCAGAATCTTGTATGTTTCAATGAGATCACCTCTCATTCTTCTAAACTCCAGAGAGTATAGGCCCATTCTACACAATCCCTCATCATAGGACAGCCCTCTCACCCTAGGAATCAATCTAGTGAACCTTTGTTGCACTCCCTCTAAGACAAGTATATCCTTCCTTAGGTATGGGGACCAAAACTGTACACAGTACTCCAGATGTGATTTCACCAAAGCCCTATATAATTGCAGCAAGACTTCCTTACTCTTGTACTCCAACCCCTTTGCAATAAAGGCCAACATACCATTGGCATAGACCAGTTGGGCCGAATGGTCTGTTCCTGTTCTGTAATTTCTATATAATTCTATGTAAGACAGTTTTATGATCAGTGCTTCTTGCAATCCATCATTGACAGCAGGAGTGTACCTTCACCTGAGGTGTCGCACTGTATCCCACTGTTGCTGACCCTGTAGGGATCTGCTGGAACTCACTCTCAGTCAGTACCTGGCAAGCCCGGGACGTGAGCCTTCAGCTACGAGGCTGGGTAATGGATGTTAAACTGAAACAAAAGCGACACTGACACAAGGCTGATACCTGGGATGGCAGGAATGACGTATGAAGAGAGATTGGGTCCATTGGGCTTATACTCGCTGGAGTTTAGAAGAATGAGAGGGGATCTCATTGAAACTTATAAAATTCTGACAGGACAGGACAAACTAGATGCAGGAAGGATGTTCCCGATGGTCGTGGAGTCCAGAACCAGGGGTCACAGTCTAAGGATAAGGGGTAAGCCATTTAGGACAGAAATGAGGAGGAATTTCTTCACCCAGAGAGTGGTGAACCTGTGGAATTCTCTACCACAGAAGGCAGTAGAGGCCAATTCATTAAATATATTCAAGAAGGAGTTGGATATATTTCTTAAGGCTAAAGGGATCAAGGGATATGGGGAGAAAGCAGGGACAGGGTACTGAATTTGGATGATCAGCCATGATTGCATTGAATGGCGGAGCAGGCTAGAGGGGCCGAATGGCCTACTCCTGCTCCTATCTTCTATGATTCTATGAAATGCTGCAGGGCGCGGGAAATCTGGAATAAAAGCGGAAAATGTTGGAAACATTGTGGATCAGGCAGCACCTGTGGAGGGAGTTAACGTTTCAGGTCGATGACCTGTCATCAGAACCGAGAGGTTAAACTGAGCTTGGCTTGGTTGCCTCAAAGTCAGAAGCTTGTGGGCTTGAGTCCCACATCAGCAGCTTGCGTTTAGAATCTGACGGTCCCAGTCCTAGACAGTCAATGAGGTACTTTTGAAGTGTAGTCACTGTTGTAACATAGGAAACGCAGCTGCCAATCTGCGCACAGAAAGCTCCCACAAGCAGCAACGAGATAATGATCAGATAATCTGTTTTAGTGATGTTGGCTGATGGATAAATATTGGCCAGGACACCGGGGATAACTCCCCGGCTCTTCTTCGAAATAGTACCATGGGATCTTTTACACCCACCTGAGAGAGCAAACGGGGTCTCGGTTTAACGTCTCATCTGAAAGGCGGCACCTCTGACAGGGCAGCACTCCCTCAGCACTGCACTGGACTGTCAGCCTAGATTTTGTGCTCAAGCCATTGAGTCACAGCTTGAGCACAGTACAGAGGGGATGCTACATCTTTGGTCTGGGTATTATACTAAAGCCCTGTATGTCTGTTCAGGTTGATGTTAAAGAACCCATAACTCTATTTGAACATGTCTCCCTTGACCAACACCAATCATAACAGTGCTGTTTGTGTGAAATAGAGGAATTTCAGCCCACTGTCTCAAATGAAGTCAGTACAAAATGGCCGCTGTGTTTGCACACTGCACTTCAAGAGTAATTTCATTCTGTTGGAAGTGCTGAGCGGATGTGATAAAGTTGGTCTATAAAAGGAAATGTTTCCAAATGCTAGTGCCAGTACCAATTTGTGGTTTGATTTGTTCCTTATGTGATTTGATAGTAGAATTTTTTTTCGAAAATCGTGCTTTAAAAATGCAAGAAATATTTTCAAGGCTGTGAGGGAAATTCTGTGCGCAGTAGATTAAACTGCAGCTCGGCTAACTGAGAATATATTTAGCCTAGTCTCGATATTAACAGATTGCTCAGCTCAGTAGCAGTGTTCAGCTGCCACTGTATTTGGACAAGTGCCTTCTCTTCACCTCAGTGACAGTTCCAACCTCTGCCCTTTTATTGCTTCCCAGCTTGGAGCTCACAACGTTTACAGTAGTTACTAAATTCTACTGAGGACTGCGCAGGTTGATTTAGATTTCAGACTGAGATTTGACCCGTCCCCCAAAATTTCCGAGCCTGTTTAATAAACCAGCACACTGCAGAGAAATGGGAACAGGCTCTTCCGTCAGTCGAGGCAATTTAATGCATGGACTTACTAGACTGGCGGGGAAATTGGATCCACGTGAACGCCTCAGTGGTCACGGATTTGAGTGGCCGCGTTGTCAGGCACCTGACTCCAGCAGTCACCCGAGTGTCACCAGACCTTGCCCAGGGCGCTGGGCACAATGGTTTGCCGTAGCACAGAGTTGACCCTCCCCGCCATTCCCCCCCACCCCCCCACCCCAGCTCCACCTTCGGGAATGGAAAGCAAAGCATGGGCATCATACCCTGTCACAGCGCCCCTCTGAGCGCAAAGCAACATTGGCGTTGGCCATCGTGGTGCATACTGCGCACTCTTCTCTCGTCCTCATACCTAGACAAGCTGATCTACAGGGGATGGGGGAACAGGCAGGTGGCATTTAATGTCGGTAAAATGTCGGGTAATGCATGTGGGTTGCAATGCCAAGCATGTATATACCATGCCTGGCACAGAATTGAAGTCCATTGTGGTAAAGGGACCTAGGTGTTGTCGTACATATAGAGATCGATAGATTTTTGGATACTGAGGGGATCAAGGGATATGATGGGGATAGTGCGGGTAGGTGGAGTTGAGGTAGGAGATCAGCCATGATCTTACTGAATGATGGAGTAGGCTCGAAGGGCCTAATGGCCTATTCCTGCTCCTGTTTCTTATGTTTTTACATAAATCGCTGAAGAACCAACAACAAGTGACATTTATATAGCATCTTTAACTTAGTGAAATGTCTCAAGGCGCTTCACAGGAGCGATTATCAAACAAAATTTGATAGTACCATAGGCTTTTGCAAAGGCGAATAGAATACTAGGGCATAGCAAGGACAATTCAATATAAAGCTCAAGGAACTGTAGTGTCCTTGCACAAGATTCTATTTGGGCCTCATCTATATAGAAGCTCTGGAAAAGGTTCAAAGGAGGGCCACGAGAATGATCCCTAGTTTAAAAGCCCTCAGTTATCACCATAGGCTTAGGGAACTGGGTCTTTTTACTCAGACATCAGTGGAAATAAAAATGGGGAGAGATGTGAAACGGGCTGCTGGGTTGTTATCACCCATTTTACACTTTCGCACAAAGTCACAACCTAACCCATTGTTCCATGGATGAGGAGGCAGGTTGGAGCGGGTTAGAGCAAGTTATTTTAATCAATTCTCAGGATCTGGGCCTCAATAGTAGAAGGTATCTTAATTGGAAGGCACAGGGGGTTGAGTGTTGTCCTCTTGCCTCTGAAATCTCGAGTTGATCCAACATACATGATGAGTTCCCTACTTCTGTGACGAGTGTCAGAGCCCTTAGTGAAATGTGACTAGCATGAACTGAAGTGCTAGTGGGCATGAGGCCATTCCACAAAGCTCGCCACAGTGTGGCACTTATTGTTACTTTACCCCGTCATTCAGCAAGGTGATATGGGTTCCTAGTGTGGGATAGATGATGGATGTGTGAGATTGAAATTGAGGCTGCTTGCGGAGGGAAGCTTACGTTGCTTACTATCCATCTGATACCTGATCTCACTGTGATTACAAAAAGTGGGCAATTCTCCAGTACTGACATCTATAATAACATAAGATAAGATACCCCCCCAAAAAAGAGCTTCTGCACACTGTGCCACATAGGATTTCCCACCTTTATGAGTAGAAAGGTCTCCCCCCCACCAAACAAACTAGGAGTAGTTCTTGTAATCAATTGATTGTTTTAACTTATAGGGGGAGAAATTCAGTTCCGCCCCATTTGGGGCGCAATTATCGGCCGGGCGCAAAGATTAGTGCCTGGTGCTAATTATCGCCACCGACTGCAAACTTGACTTTTATCGCCCCTGGAGGTGATTGGAGCGCTAAATCAGGTACTTCACAACTGTCTTAAGGCGCAAAGGCCGAGGAGCGAGGCGCTAACACAGAGCGCTGGCGAAGCTCATGTGATGTCAGTCAGCAATGGAACACACACACAATGGCACGGGCCAGTTCTTAAAGGGGAGGGTTGATCTTGCTTTCCATCCACATCCTGCTCATTGCAGCCTTGAATCTCGGCCTGGAGAGATCTGCACATCAAATCTGCTGGAAAGAACAATGGAGAGGCCCAGGGAAAGAGCTCAGAGTACAGCCCCCACAGTCTCTTCTAAATCGATACAAGGAAGGGCAAATCAAAATGAACCTGCAAAGTGCTGCTCAGTACCCAAAACTCCTTCACACAGCGTTGAATCTCTCCAGAAGTCTCTCTCTCTCAGAATGCGTGTTTCAAAAATGTCACCAACAATAAAAGGCAGGAAGCGGTCGCCTTTAAATAGCGCTCCCCCAGTCCCTTCATGACTGCAAAACGCTCCCCTCAACCTGTCGTTGCTAGCGTCAGGCGGTAAGGCAGGGGGCGCCACTCAATATCCGCTCCGGGGCGATACCGGGGCGCTGCGCACTCGACTGACGTCACGATCTGCTGGCGCAGGAGATCGTGGCGGTAGTGTTTAGCGCCACCGCAAAATGTCTAGTTAATTTCGCGAGCGGCGCAAACATCCCCGCGCCCGGGCGCTAGATGCTTTGCGCCCCATTAGCGCCCTCTTAAGGCGCTAACGGGAGGCGCAACCAACTGAATTTTTCCCCCATAGTGTTTCTGTAGTACTAAATTCCATATTTCTTCTCAACCAGAAGCCAGGATCCTGAAACCAGAACAGCGACTATAAGAAAGAACTTGAAAGAACTTGCATTTCTATAGCACCTTTCATGACCCCAGGATGACCCAAAGCGCTTTACAGCCAATGAAGTACTTTTGAAGTGTAGTCACTGTTCTAATGTAGGAAATGTACTATGGTGATTTAAAGTGTTAATCAGCCATGCAAACAAAGATCATTGTGTACAATCATTATGTAGAATCATTGTGTACAACCTAAAGCATTTCAGGCTATTGTGAGTGGATCACTCTTGGTGATACTTGCCGTTGTTCCCTTCTATTTGCACAGCTTGGCGCTAAGCCTCACGCTCACACATAAAAGGATAGATGCTCTGCCTCGTGTAGTAACTTTGATTGGCAGCTTTGGTAGACCAAACCCTCCCCCGTCTCACAGACATCAGGGAGGTGACAGAGATGGTTCTGCCTTTCTCTCTCCCAGACATAGCGTGAGGTGGGTCCCAGCAGGCAATGGCAGAAGGTTGCATGAATTTCCAAAAAAAGGTCTGCACTGCTAGCTTTGAGAAGCTTGGCTAGAGAAATGAGCGTGCGTTTATGGAGATAGTAAATTGCACCTTTATTATTTTCCATTACCAAGGAGCATAGGAAAGTGACTGTTTTCAGTTTGAAAATTGTTCACTGTTCAATCATGCGTTTCATTTTAAAATAAAGCCGTTGTTGGTTTGAAGTTGTGCAATGCAACGTGGCATATTTCAGCAGCTCGAATACATACTCAGGGTTCCCTTTTACAATCCCCAGGTCATGTGATTGTTTATCTAGAACTTGGGCAGAAAAGGGCAGACTCCAGATCATAGGGGACATGAAGTCTGCTTACAGGAATCACTGTGCAAAAAATACATAAGGCTGTGACAGTTCTGTTATAAAAGCTATCACATTATCTAAGCATGCAGGGCCATTACAGAAAAGGCTTTGTGTGAAGTGAGTGCTTTTGAAATATTCTAAAATGTTCTTTGCTTTAAACAAAATGGTGTCACTCACTCTCATTTTGGTTGGCATTTTTGAGAGCATTAAATCATCTGCACATCATCAATGCGGTGACCTTGTCAACAGTTCACTTCAATGTCAGCTCAAAAACCTGATAACATAAACCCTTTGCAGTGATGTACAAAGAATTTGTTTGATTGCAACAGAATCCAATCTTAGAAAACTGCCTGTAGCAACAAAAAAACTCAACATTTTCAGTTGAACAATATTTGCACCTACCCTCGTTGTATAAGAACAGATCACTTTCCCCCATTCTTTCCAATCTTGGTGATGTTTTCCACTATGGGCTTTGGTCCTTCACCTAATAAAAAAAGTCGTATTATAATGTAATGTATACAATAGTGGGTGTCATATAAAGTGATGAGGAGTCGTGGCCCAATAGCTTTAGAACAGAGATGACTTGATAACTTTGGATATGCATTATACTCTTTTAGTTAAACTAAAGTTAATTGAAATATTTCTGCATTGAACAGCGCCAAACTACACAATGGAAAGACAAAGATTTCTATCAATATGCCAAAAAAACCTTTGTTTTATTTAAATGTAGATAATGAAATCACATCCATATTTCCTCTTTGTAAATTTAAGGAAGATGAAGTGAGTTATGTCCATGGGCTTCAAGTGGTGCATGCTTTGGGCAGATGTATCTAAATTTAACCACCTTTCCGTCTGAAGTGAGCCTGTGAAGAGGGGAGTAGACAATATTATTTCCACACCGTGTGACAGCTCTGGTTAAATAAAAGGATATTAATGTCAAACACTGCGCAACATACCCATAAGACTGAGAATGCTATGTTTACTTAATAAAAGGTACATCGCACCTTTTATGGTAAGATTGAAAAGATCTGATGCTTCTTGAAAAGACGCTCTGAGTGTCACCATTTCTTCACCGAGAGCTACATATTTCAAATGATCTATACATTGATGTGTCATTGAAGAGGGTGGGTGATGTCAACCTTCTCGCGGCCCACCCTGTCACGTGATCTTAGATCACATTTGCTTCAGATGCCACGGTTTCTAACCTTTCATTATTATGGTACTCAAAGGACACCGAACTTGTCGATAAATCGACCTTCTGGTGACAGTAGCAAACCAAGCAAAAAAATAAAATAGTCATTGAAGGATGTTATCTAACCCAAGCTCGTACGCTTTGTACTCAAGATCTGGTGCATTAAGGCTTTCTTCCCGTCAATGATGTAAAGCAGGTCCTTCCGTGTGTGCTTTGATCTTTCTGAAGAGGAAGAAGTGAGTGTTTGTCTGGAGCTAAACTGCCTGTGATTCAATAGGACAAAGATTAATATTGTTTACAGCCCACGTTCAATTCAGGTTGAATTGTCTACGAGCTAGTGATGTATGAAAATGAAGTCTTGGCAGTTGGAACAATGTAGATCAACATTTGCTTCAGATGCCATGGTTTCTAACCTTTCATTATTATGGTACTTGTCTGAAGATGAGTTGGAACTGTGCTACTCGTAATTCTCTTAGCCAATCTGACAAGGGGCTTGCACATAAAAGAAAAAGTTATAAGGCATACTTGTCAGTTAAAAAAACGTAATTGGAGAACAAGCCAAAAAGGAGGCAAATTTTTTGATGTATAACTATCCTTCCGCTTTAGCAGCCAGGTTCAATTCCACCTCAGAAAACAGCTTCCTGAGGTACATTGCAAACTACAAAGGATGTGAGCTGTGCTCGGGCTGAGAGGGAGTGGAACGGGTCATAGGCCAGAAATTTACAACACAGAGAAAAGTATTGAATTGGGCATCCAATC
Organism: Squalus acanthias; assembly: GCA_030390025.1. Lineage (NCBI taxonomy): Eukaryota > Metazoa > Chordata > Chondrichthyes > Squaliformes > Squalidae > Squalus > Squalus acanthias. Next base: position 63,263,866 of record CM059442.1, read on the forward strand.
GATATGTTCACTCCTGAACAGAACACAGGACATAATAATAGAAAGATGTTTTAGGAACAGGAAGAGGTCATTAGGTCCAACAAGTCAATCGCTCTTTGATAGATCGGTGCCACTTGCCCACTTTCTCACCGTATCCTTTAATCCCACCTCTCTCTATTTGTCTCAGGAACCCGCTTATCCTGTGCAATTCAGTAGGCTTCCCTGGTCGGCTATTTCACAAGTCGGTTATGCTTTGGTTGAAAAAGTTCCAGCTGATTCCCTTCGTAATCCTAACTTCATCATTTTTATCTTACGTCCTCTGGTATTTGAATCCTTTGCCAAAGGGAACAAGGTGCCTGATCAACTCTATTGATTCCCTTCATAATCTTGAAAACTTCCATCAGGTTTTCCTCAAAGTCTTCCTCTTTCCCAAAGAAAGCAAGCCAAACCTTCACTCACACCATAAACTCCTGATATGTGGGATTGTGCTTGTTGCTTATTCCTGGAGCAGGAAAACATACTGGCATTCGGTGCTGGGACATATTATCACAAAGGTAAGTCAAAAGGAGCGAGGCCATTCAGTCCCTCTAACTCATTGTTCCATAGAAACCAACAGTCCAGCTGCCTAACCTGTACGACCCTTAATCAATCAATCTTTGCATGGAGGGGTTTTCTGGCCTCAGTCCTGACTTTACCTTTTACCAGTTTGTACCTATGTCCCTTTGTTCTGCAGCTGTGCTTTCACTTGAAATAGTGCTGAGGATTAATCCAGTCCATTCCACTTAATATCTTATACATCCTTGCGAAGGTGCCCTCTCGTATGGCTCCTGTCAAGAATGAAGAGCCCAACTTTTTCTAACCTTTCCTTTTAACTCAATGCTCTGACACTAAGGATTAGACTCATGGGGGGAAAAATTCAGCTGCTTGCGCCTCCCGTTAGCGCCTTAAGAGGGCGCTAATGGGGCGTAAAGCAGCTAACGCCCAGGCGCAGCGCCGCCCACGCCTCCCGAAAAATTTAGTGGGAGGTTAGCGGCGGCGGCAGCCGGTAGCGCCCTGTGGCGCTGCGCCGCCGGCGATGACGTCATCGCCGTGCGCAGCACCCCGCTCGCGCCCCGGCCGTGATCTTCAGTCGCGCCCCCTGATTTACCGCCAGACGCTATGTCCGACGGGTTCAGGGAGGCGTACGTGCGGCCGGGGCGGCGATATTTAAAGCGGAGGTGGCAGGCGGCCATTTTTGTTGCTGGCCGCCTGCCAGCACCTGCCCCCGGCCCCCGTGAAGCCCCCCCACCGTGAAGTGCCGGCTGCGCTCCAAGAGCCCGGCACTTCTCTTGAGTGCCGGGCTCTTTTGCCGGCACTCCCGATCCCTGGGGGCCCAGCTGGGCCCCGGTTCGCGCTGCGCAGGGTCCCTCCCCTTTAAGAAGGGGAGGAAGGCCTGCAATACCGCGGCGCGACGTGCCGCAGCGCATGGCGCTGCGGCACGTAGCGCCAGGATATTCACTCGCAGCGCCCCAAGAGGGATGCGGGCTGCTTCCAGTTGCGCCCCGCTTCCCTCTTGGGGCGCAACCACTGAAGTTCCGGCGCGGGGCCGCTAATTTTTTCGGGGCGCTAAAAGTCGCGCCCCAGCGAGGTTAGCGCCCCAAATGGGGCGCGACTCAATTTTTACCCCATGGTCCTTCTTGGCCCCGTTCTCAGAACTTGGATGCTTCCTTTACGACTCAATGGCCAAAACTGGACGCGGTATTCAATGTGCGGCCTGATCAGAATGCGAGACAGCTTCTGAGCAATGGCCACAGAATGAAACTCCAATGATAAAAAGAAATACATTGGACTACATCGCCAGCTGGTATGGTGGGCGCTGACACTCTGCATGCCTTTAAGCGGACGCTAAACCGATTCTTAACTGGGGCAGAGATCGAAACATAGAGAATGTTAAGTCTCTTTCTAGAAAGCACTTGGTCTATGTGATCTCCTGGACTGGTTTCGATCGCCTGAGGGGGTCGGCGAGGAATTTTCCCGAGTATTTTTCCACCTTCCTTCTTTCCTTTTCTTTTTTATTGGCCCTGGGTTTGTTCTTTTGGGTTTTTTTTTGGCCTCTCCCAGGAGATTCCATGACTGTGAGGGGGGAGGGGTGGGGGTGGGGGGCCGCGGTGGGGTGGGAAGGGAAGATGAGTTTTCTCACGATGCTCTGGCCATCGTGGTGTGTGGAGCCGACTTGATGGGTCAGCTGGTCTTTTGCTGCCCGTCAATTTTTCATCTTCGATGTTCGTAAAGAAAGATTTGTATTTCTATAACTCTATATTTGGAATACAGAAGAATGAGAGGCGATCTTATTGAAACATATAAGATTGTGAGAGGGCTTGATCGGGTGGATGCGGGGAGGATGTTTCCACTGATGGGTGAGACTAGAACTAGGAGGCATAATCTTAGAATAAGGGGCTGCCGTTTCAAAACTGAGATGAGGAGAAACTTCTTCACTCAGAGGGTAGTAAATCTATGGAATTTGCTACCTCAGAGAGCTGTGGAAGCTGCGACATTAAATAAATTTAAAACGGAGATAGACAGTTTCCTAGCTGATAAGGGAATTAAGGGTTATGGGGAGCGGGCAGGGAAGTGGACATGAGTCTAGGTTCGGATCAGCCATGATCCTATTGAATGGCGGAGCAGGCCCGAGGGGTCGTATGGCCCACTCCTGCTCCTACTTCTTATGTTCTTATGTTCTTATAACACCTTTCATGACCACAGGAGGTTCCTAAGCACTTTACAGCCAATGAAGTACTTTTGAAGTGTCGTCACTGTTCTAATATAGGAAATGTATTACGGTGATTTAAAGTGTCAATCGGCCATGCAAACAAAGATCATTGTGTACAATCTAAAGCATTTCAGGCTATTGTGAGTGGATCACTCTTGGTGATACTTGCCGTTGTTCCCTTCTATTTGCACAGCTTGGCGCTAAGCCTCACGCTCACACATAAAGGGATAGATGCTCTGCCTCGTGTAGTAACTTTGATTGGCAGCTTTGGTAGACCAAACCCTCCCCCATCTCACAGACATCAGGGAGGTGACAGAGATGGTTCTGCCTTTCTCTCTCCCAGACATAGCGTGAGGTGGGTCCCACCATTCCATTTGCTTTGATAATTGCTGCTCCTCAATGATTGGCTATGGTCAGTGTAGAGTCTAATGTCACCCCCAAACCTATTCAACCCTCCTAACTTCTACACTGACCGTATCAATATTATCCATTAAGTAAGTACGTTTTTATTTTTCCTTGCATAGGAAACATAGGAACAGGAGGAGGCCATTCTGCCCCTCGAGCCTGTTTCCCCCATTCAGTTAGGTCATGGCTGATCTGTATCTTAACTCCTATGTGCATCTTTGTAGGAGCCCTTAATGGCAGGGACCAAAGCTATATACCCAGGGCAACAGTGCTTATCGTAATCCCTATTCTCCAAGTTGACAAAATAACAACTGAAGGGCTACAGTAAGGCATTTTATTTTACAAATACAATAAACGTATGCAAAACCCATAGATGTTTCCATTGAGCCACCCAGTGTTTATGTGGCACTTATTGTAGATAATGTAAAGTATCTAGTAGCAATGCTCCGCCATTTCTGCCTACTCCAGCGTGATCCCCACCACCAAACACATCGTCCCCTCCCCTCCCCTTTCAGCATTCCGAAGGGACCGCTCTCTCCGCGACACCCTGGTCCACTCCTCAATCATCCCCAACATCCACTCCCCTTCCCACGGCACCTTCCCGTGCAAGCGCAGGAGATGCAGCACCTGCCCTTTTACCTCCTCCCTTCCCACTGTCCAGGGCCCCAAACAATCCTTCCGGGTGAAACAGTGATTTACATGTACTTCTTGCAATTTAGTACTCATTGCTCACGATGCGGTCTCCTCTACATTGGGGAGACCAAACGCAGATTGGGTGACCGCTTTGCAATACACCTCCATTCAGTCCGCAAGCGTGATCCTGAGCTTCCAGTCGCCTGTCACTTTAATTATCCACTCCACTCCCACTCTGACATCTCTGTCCTCGGCCTCTTACACTGTTCCAATGAAGCTCAATGTAAGCTCGAGGAACAGCACCTCATCTTTTGATTAGGCACTTTACAGCCTTCTGGACTCAACATCGAGTTCAACAATTTCAGATCATAACCTCTGCCCCTGTTTTTTCATATGGAGTTGTTGATGATTCTGCCGTTGCCATTTACACCTCATCGAGACTCATCTTTTGTTCCTTTACTTGTCCCATTACCATTGTAAGCCTTTCTCTTACTACTGTTCGGACTTCAAGAATTACGAATAAGCGTAACAATGACAGATAAGTATGTGTTCAATAAAATTGGTCTTACTTCACACTACAGTTCGAAATTCAAGTTTTTTAAAAATTTGATTTTATGGGATGTGGGCGTCGCTGGCAAGGCCAGCATTTATTGCCCATCCCTAATTGCCCTCGAGAAGGTGGTGGTGAGCCGCCTTCTTGAACCGCTGCAGTCCGTGTGGTGAAGGTACTCCCACAGTGCTGTTAGGGAGGGAGTTCCAGGATTTTGACCCAGCGACGATGAAGGATCGGCCGATATACTTCCAAGTCAGGATGGTGTGTGACTTGGAGGGGAAATTGCAGGTGGTGGTGTTCCCATGCGCCTGCTGCCCTTGTCCTCTAGGTGGAAGAGGTTGCGGGTTTGGGAGGTGCTGCCGAAGAAACCTTGGCGAGTTGCTGCAGTGCATCTTGTAGATGGTACACACTGCAGCCACAGTACGCCGGTGGTGGATGGAGTGAATGTTTCAGGTGCCAATCAAGCGGGCTGCTTTTTTCTGGATGGTGTTGAGCTTCTTGAGTGTTGTTGGAGCTGCACTCATCCAGGCAAGTGGAGAGTATTCCATCACACTCCTGACTTGTGCCTTGTAGATGGTGGAAAGGCTCTGGGGAGTCAGGAGGTGAAACACTCGCCGCAGAATACCCAGCCTCTGACCTGCTCTTGTTGCCACAGTATTTATGTGGCTGGTCCAGTTATGTTTCTGGTCAATGGTGACCCCCCAGGATGTTGATGGTGGGGGATTCGGCAATGGTTATCTGAGGAGTTGTGAATGGCGCTGAACACTGTGCAGTCATCAGGAAACATCCCCATTTCTGACCTTATGTTTGGTCAGGAGCTGAGTGGTCTTGGCGGAACCCAAACTGGACATCAGTGAGCAGGTTATTGGTGAGTAAGTGCCGCTTGATAGCACTGTCGATGACACCTTCCATCACTTTGCTGATGATTGAGAGTAGACTGATGAGGCGGTAATTGGCCGGGTTAGATTTGTCCTGCTTTTTGTGGTAGTAGTGGTGCTACCAAACCACTCTTGGTGATGGACATTGAAGTCCCCCACCCAGAGTACATTCTGTGCCCTTGCTACTCTCAGTGCTTCTTCCAAGTGGTGTTCAACATGGAGGAGTACTGATTCATCAGCTGAGGGAGGGAGGTAGGTGGTAATCAGCAGGAGGTTTCCTTGCCCATGCTTGACCTGAAGCTATGAGACTTCATGGGGTCCGGAGTAAATGTTGAGGACTCCCAGGGCCACTGCTTCCCAACTGTATGCCACTGTGCCGCCACCTCTCGTGGGTCTGTCCTGCCGGTGGGACAGAACATACCCAGGGATGGTGATAGAGGAGTTTGGGACATTGGCTGAAAGGTATGATTCTGTGAGTATGACTATGTCAGGCTGTTCCTTGACTAGTCTGTGGGACAGCTCTCCCAATTTTGGCACAAGTCCCCAGATGTTGGTGAGGAGGACTTTGCAGGGTCAACTAGGCTGGGTGTGCCGTTGCCGTGTTTGTAGCCGGTGCTGAGGTCAATGCCGGGTGGTCTGTCCATTTTCATTCTTATTATTGTGTTTCGTAGCGGTTTGTTGTGACTGAGTGGCTTGCTAGGCCATTTCAGAGGGCAGTTAAGAATCAACCACTTTGCTGTGGGTCTGGAGTCACATATAGGCCAGACCAGGGTAAGGACGGCAGATTTCCTTTCCTGAAGGACATTAGTGTACAGAGAAGCATTCTCTCGCAATCAATATGCTTCCAATTTACCCGTACATAAAAATACCCTCCCAGCAACTCATACGCTACCTCCTGGCGATTCATATTCCAAGTCAACTGTACATAAAAGTACCCTTTAACAAGTCGAAACATAGACTGGCCAGCTTTCTTTGTTTGTCTGTTCTTCCGTTCTTTCTTTGTTCTGAATTTCCCGCCTCTGGGTTTATCTCTTTACAATGCCTTTCTGCCGGCCCCACTCATATATCACTGTCTGCCTCTCTCTGATAGGTCAGTTTCACTCCAAACCTTCCCTGATTGGAGTTCCTTCCGCATGACACGTTTATGTTCCTGTGAGCCGTGTGGGGGCGGGACTTCCTCTTCAACCCGGTGTCTCCATCCTGTCCATTTGGCCTGACAAACAAAGGACCATGTGCTGACCACCAGGCAAAGGACCCCCTGCTGACTTCCGCCATTTTGTGTCTTCACAAACAAAGAACACACGCTGATTTGCTACATTTTGAATCCGTCCGTAACCATTTCACAATTCGTTCTGAACTTCGATCTCCACACGGTAGCAACGGCTTTATTACGGTTTATAGAATCTTCCAGTATCTCTTTTGCTTTGTACAGTCATACCTTTTGTCATTTAATCTCTCCTGCCTTCCACACTATCACTGACCTTCCCTTTTGTTCTTTCCTCCCCTCCCCCCTTTCCCTGCCTCTGCACCTGCTTAAAATCTGTTACATCTTTAACTTTTTCCAGTTCTGACGAAAGGTCATCGACCTGAAACGTTAACTCAGTTTCTCGCTCCACAGATGCTGCCTGATCTGCTGAGTATCGCCAGCATTTTCTGTTTTTATATCTCGTAGCAACATCTGGTTGACTTTATTCCAGTTAATTAAACTCACTTACTATAAAATGTTAGCATTTTTATTCTTTCAAAAGTCTTCGTGTTATAATAATTAATAGATGATTTCTTTTGATGCCAGAAGCTTGGAGAAATATCAAGCAGCATTTTCAAAATTGAAATCCCAAAGTGCAATGCACTGTCGGAGGTGCCGTCTTTCAGACGAGGCATTAAACCGAGGCCTCATCTGCCCTCTCAAATGAATGTAAAAGATCCCATGACACTATTTCAAAGAAGAGCGGGGGAGTTCTCACAATGTCCCAGGCCAATATTTATCCCTCAACCAATGCCTAAAACAGATTATCTGGTCATTATCACATTGCTGTTTGTGGGAGCTTGCTGTGCGAAAATTGGCTGCTGCGTTTCCTACATTACAACAGTGACTCCACTTCAAAAGTACTTAATTGCTGTAAAACGCTTTGGGATGTCCTGAGGTCATGAAAAGCGTTATATAAATGCAAGTTCTGTCTTCCTTTTTCTTTTCGATGCATTGTTCAACCACAGCTAACACCCCTGGGATTACAAGATGTGCCAGATCACAGGAGACCAGAGCACTCTACCTGGCTGAGCTCAAAGTTTACAAAATTCCATGCTCAACTCTGTCTCTCATACCCCTCATCCCTTTCCATGTGAACTACCTATCCAGTTCCCTCCTGAAGTTGCTGACACTGTCTGCCTCTATTGCCTCCCCGGACAGTCTGTTCCACATATTCACCACCTTCCTTGTAAAGTACCTAAATCTACCATGTCTGTTCACCTTCTCTACACATGAAGTAGCATTTTATAGTCATGTTACTATGAAGTGAAAATGGTTCATTTAGTGAATATTCAGCAGATAAAGTGGCTCGGCAAACACGATTTTTTTTTCCGTTCTCGGGTTGTGGCCGTCACTGGCAAGGCTGGCATTTATTGCCCATCCTTAGTTGCCCTGAGAAGGGGGCGGTGGATCGCTGCAACGGTTTTGATGCAACTGAGTGATTTGCGCGGCCACTTCAGAGTATAGTTAAGAGTCAACCAAGTTGGTGTGAAATTGGAGCCACACGTAGGCCAGACTGGGTCAAGGCAGCAGATTTCCTTCCCTAAAGGACATTAGTGAACCAGCTGGGTTTTGCGACAGCTTCATTGTCACTTTTTAATCCTTTTTATTAATTTCTATATTTCTAAGTTTAAAAAAAAAATTGTAGCCTGCTGCATCACACAACGTCGCCACTTAAGAGTGTTGATGAATCTGCTGCCTGATCTCTGGCTATGCCACTCATTAGCTGACTAATAGAAGCCATGTGAGAGAGATCCAGGGTGATACTCTTTGCCCCCTATGGCCCTCTGTTTGCTGTTTTCCAGCCGAGATTGGGGACATATGAACCTGTGGTGTTAACCTGTATCGTACTATACTATGGAACATCACATTGCAGTTTCAATGTGCTATGCCATACTAAACATACAGGGGGGAAAATTCGTCTCCTTAGTGCCTCCCGTTTGCACCAGCAGATGGCGCTAATGGGGCGCTGGAGCAGTATCGCCAGGGCGAGGCGAATCCAGCGCCGCACGCCAAATCCCACCCCCCCCCCCCGCCCCCCATAGCGCCGTCAGCAACAGGTATCGTCGGGAACGTCAATGGCAGGTGGATTGTGACGTCAGTGAGTGTGCGACACTCACTGACCGCCCAATATGCTAAATTGATTCTCGCCGCCTACCTTAGCGCCTGGAGTAAACACCGACAGGGAGACCTGGCGTGAAGCATCAGGAAGCCGGCTCCAGGGACGTTATTTAAAGGGATCATCAGTAATCACTTGCAGCTGTCAGGTTAGTGCAGTTTCATTGGTTTCTTGTCAGTTTCACATACTGCAACAGTTTAATTCAGTAATTTCAAGCTTCTTTTGTATCAGCAGTCTCCTGGCAACTAAACAGTAGCTACATTTATTCTTCAAAGATTCAAACTGCTACACTTGGTAACATTAATGGGGGCTGTACTGGCGCCACCTTGCCCTCCAGGAGGGAGCGCAGACAGCAAGAAAGACGGGAGCAAGTGTGCAGAGAGATGAGGAGGGACATCAGGGCTCTCATCAGGAGGCCTTACCCTCCAAGGGTATTCCGACAGCACCTCTCCTACCTTCAATTAAGCGAGGAGCAGTGTATTGGACAGCTCTGCCTCACCAAGGAGGTGGTCACAGAACTCTGCCACCTCCTCCAAACAGACCGCCAGCCTCACACCAGGATGACTTAAAGCCCACATCCCCTTTGCTCACCACATCCCCATCATTCCATCCCTCTCGCAGGCCATATCACACCGCAAAGCTAAAATGACAGACAGCACAAAACAATGGTAAGTGAATTAATAAATTTATCAAAAATCAGTGAACACATATTTACACCAAAAATATTAACTATTCACCCTTGTGCAATCCCTGAGTGCCTGTCGTTACTGTGCCTTTTCCTGCTCTAGTGCTCCTACAAAGTGTTGGCCCAGTGGCTGCAGCAGGGCTGGTGGAAGGCTGCTGAGTGTCCGTGCGGGAGACTTCAGATGGCCTTGCAGGACATCCTCGACCAGCTCTGGGCCTGGAAGGCCCGGCTGTAGACTGCACCACCTCAGAATAGGCGGCAGCAGTCTGGGCTGGCTGGATGACAGGCAGCGACAAGGACAATGGTGGAGTGGCAGTGGTGGGAGCAGGAATGCTGTCATCCTGAGAGAGGACAGCAGGTTCCTGCTCCACTGACCCACTGCCACTTCCCCGGGGCAGCACCTCAGCATCCCTAGCAATCTGTTGGAGCACAGATTGTTGGCCTGCTGCTACACCGTGAAAGCCCCGGTCGACAGTGGTAGACCCAGCCATGATGGCAGCAGTCAGAGCTTGCATGGCATCAAGCTGAGACTGCATGAGAGCAGTCTGAGATTGGATGGCACCAAACATAGACTGTATTACAGCACTAAGACTTTGCATTGCTTCCGCCTGTGCTGCAATGGAAGCTGCCAGATCACCATCACATGCGGCATCAGGTCTGGGTCACCACGGTCTCTTTGGGAGTCTATCATCCTTTGCAGACTGGAAATGATCGGCTCCATGGTGTGCGCAGAGCCTTGTGCAATGTTGGAGGCGGACTCCTCCACGCTCCTCATCATTGCCGAGAGGCTCTCGGGCACCCTTGCCATTGCACCTATGATCTCCGTGTGCATGCCCATATCCCTTCTTCTAAAGGCCTCCCCATCGAGGTCCTCATCTGAGTCCTGTGCAGCAGAACTCGCGCGCGAACTCGCCCTCCGGGGAGCTGGCTCCTGAGCTACCCTGTCCCCCTGGCCTTGCTGCAGCACACTCGTCCCCGGTGCCTCACCCTGTGCAAATCCTTCTACTATACTAGCCTCTAAAGAACGTATAGTGCCAGTATCTGAGCTGGTGCCTGTGGGTGAGAGATGCAGTGACGCGGTGTGTTCTTCCTCCTCCTCTTCTCCTGCCTCGCTCTCTACCGTGCCCTCAGGGACAGGTTGCTGAGGTGCTTGCTGATTATCTGAAAGCATAAAGGCACAAGAGATGGGTTAAGGTGCGGGGAGGGGGCAGGAAAGGAGAAATGCATGCATACAGCATGATTAGCTGGAAAGTGCAGAACACCTGTGGGGTGAGGGGGAAGTGGGATGTGAGAAGAAGGAGTAGGGATAAACATACCGTTGTTGTCCCCAAGGGGGTCAATGTCGCCAGTGGCCACGGCGCCCACCACCTGGCGCCCAATAATCTCCAGCACTCCAGTCTCCAGCTCAGACAGTGGTTGGGTGTCGGCCTGTCCCCCGCCTGTGTGCTCCTGCTCCCTCCTGTTGTGAGCCACCTTGGTCTACAAGAGAAAGGAACGTGTGTGAGTGAGAGTGGAGCAATGTGTTTGTGTGATGTGCCTGCCATAGTTGAATAGCTGTCATTGTGTGCAAGGTGTGAGATGTGGATGTGAGTGTTGGTAGGTAGAGATTGTTGGTGGGTGAGTGCTGGGGGTGTGGTGCTTTGGACAGTGTGTGAAGATTGTGGTACAGATGGTGGTGTGAAGCATTTGTTCAAGCTTTCACTCACCCTGACCACAGGAGTGAGGTCGTTAAATTTCTTCCTGGACTGTGTGTGGGTCCTGGGAACCACCATGCTGCCTGAGACATGCTGCGCTACCTCCCCCACATGGTGCGGAAGACTTGTGGCGAGGGCCTCCTGCCACTTGCCGGGTAGAGCACCAACCTCTGTCTCTCCACAGCGAAAGCCAATGCCTCCAATGCTTCATTGCAGAATCTGCAGGGTCTCTCCTTGGGGCATGGCTCTGCCATGAGCACACCTGGTTCAGTCCTCCAGCTCCTTCTCCTTGTCCTGCTTCTGCTTGCTGAGGCAGCTGCACAGCCAGCAATGCTGAGAATGAGGTGCTGCAGCATCAATGAACCTCCCCTTGAAGTAGTGAAAAAAGCCTGTGGCAATCATGACTTGCGATTAGACTGTACCTGATATTGGTCCACCCTTTGAGTGTAACGCCAATGAGCTTGGGTTTTAAGACTTGAATTCGGACTCCAATCATTTTTTTCAGCAATGAGCATGAATTTTGCGTACAGTCTAAAGCATTAGCGCCTGGCACTAATTCTCCAACTTTTCTACTGACACCACCCTTTCCTTGGCTATAATGAATTTTAGCCCATAGGGGGAAAAATTCAGTTGGTTGCGCCTCCCGTTAGCACCTTAAGAGAGCGCTAATGGGGCGCAAAGCAACTAGCGCCCGGGCGCGGCGATGTTTGTGCCGGTCGCGAAATTAACTAGACATTTTGCGGCGGCGCTAAACAGTACCGCCACGATCTCCTGCGCCGGCAGATCGTGACGTCAGTCGAGTGCGCAATGTCCCGGTAGCGCCCCGGAGCGGATATTGAGTGGCGCCCCCTGCCTTACCGTCTGCCGCTAGCAACGACAGGTTGAGGGGAGCGTTTTGCAGTCAGGAAGGGACTGGGGGAGCGCTATTTAAAGGCGACCACTTCCTGCCTTTTTTTGTTGGCGACATTTTTGCACCACGCATTCTGAGAGAGAGAGAGAGACTTCTGGAGAGATTCAACGCTGTGTGAAGGAGTTTTGGGTACTGAGCAGCACTTTGCAGGTTCATTTTGATTTGCCCTTCCTTGTATCAATTTAGAAGAGACTGTGGGGGCTGCACTCTGAGCTCTTTCCCTGGGCCTCTCCATTATTCTTTCCAGCAGATTTGATGTACAGGTCTCTCCAGGCCAAGATTCAAGGCTGCAATGAGCAGGATGTGGATGGAAAGCAAGACCAACCCTCCCCTTTAAGAACTGGCCGGGGCCATTGTGCCTGTGTTCCATTGCTGACTGACATCTCATGAGCTTCGCCAGCGCTCTGTGTTAGCGCCTCGCTCTTCGGCCTTTGCGCCTTAAGACAGATGTGTAGCGCCTGATTTAACGCTCCAATCACCTCCAGGGGCGATAAAAGTCAAGTTTGCAGTCGGAGGCGATAATTAGTGCCAGGCGCTAATCTTTGCGCCCGGCCGATAATTGCGGCCCAAACGGGGCGATACTGAATTTTTCCCCCAAAGACTCTTCCATTCACTTCCACGGAGTGCTGATCTGCTAATAGTATCACAACAAGGGTCGTTTTTTGCACAAGTGAGTCAGTTGGCAAACCTCACCTAAAATACACGATTAAAGAACCAGTCTGTCAGTCATTGACCTAGATCGTTCTGTTCAATTTCTCATTATACACCATCAATAATAAACCTACCTCTTGTATTAGATTGCAGATAAAGAGAAGGGTAGGTGCCTATCGATCGGTTGAGAAGTGTTGTAAAATGTGCGGTGCTAAATGCTGGCTTTTCCTCAGCTTCAGAACCTTTCAAAGTTCTGCATCAAAGACGCTGCTGTGAAAGGCGGACAATCACAGACAGCAACAGAATATAAATCGACATTCTTATCAAAAGCTAAACAAAGCCTTACATAAAATCACAAATATTTGTTCCACCACCTACACTTGAAGAGATCCTTCATCCTTTCTTATCTTGAAAAAGGACAAGGGCCTCTTCAAGTATGCTGCCTACCAGCCTATTTCTCTTTCGAATTACTTCAAAAATCCTTGCAAACTTACCTGAATAATTTGGTTTCCAAATATGTGACCTTTCATTTGCATAACCATTTGTTAATACAAAGAATTACATAGAATTTACAGAACAGGAAGAGGCCATTCGGCCCAACTGGTCTATGCTGGTGTTTAAGCTCCACACGAGCCTCCTCCCACCTTACTTTGTCTCACCCTATCACCATATCCTTCGATTCCCTTTCTCCTTCATGCACCTATCTCGTTTTCCCTTAAAGGCATCTATACTATTTGCATCAACCGCTCCATGTGGTAGCGAGTTCCACAGTCTCAACACTCTCTTAGTAAAGAAATTTCTCCTGAACTCCTTATTAGATTTATTAGTGACTATCTTATATTTATGACCCCGAGTTCTGGACTCCCCACAAGTGGAAACAGTTGGAAAAAGTTCTGACGAAAGGTCTTCGACCTGAAACGTTAACTCTGTTTCTCTCTCCACGGATGCTGCCTGGCCTGCTGAGTTTTTCCAGCGTTTTCTGTTGTTATTAAGTGGAAACATGTTCTCTACGTCTACCCTATCGAACCCGCTTCATAATTTTAAAGACCTTTATCAGGTCACCTCTCAGTCTTCTCTTTTCTAAAGAAAAGAGCCCCAGCCTGTTCAGTCTTTCTTGATAGTTGGACCCGCTCAGTTCTGGCATCATCCTTGTAAATCTAATAATGCCTGGCAGCTTCTCAAGATTATATTGTGCATTGACTAAATTGAACCTGGATCTCTCTTTTGATGAGTTTTGACAGAGTGGAATTGTCTTTGCTGCAAGGGTGTTAAGAGGTCATTTTGTCTGAGGAAACCATTGCCCAATGGACCGCCTTGTTTTACTCCTGCCCTCACTCATCACCGATGCCTGCATGCAGTTTCTCTCTCTTGGTGAAGCCGCCCCACAATCCCACCACTACTACGATTGGTAAATTTTGAAAATTCACGCAAAAATTTCGGTTTTATTTATGTCCGGAAATTCACATTGTTTACAGTCAGGGTGTCTTGGAGGAGAACTTGGAGGTGGCGGTGTTCCCATGTGCCTGCTGCCCTTGTCCTTCTAGGTGGAAGAGGTCGCGGGTTTGGGAGGTGCTGCCGAGAAGCCTTGGCGAGTTGTTGCAGTGCATCTTGTAGATGGTGCACACTGCAGCCACGGTACGTTGGTGGTGGAGGGAGTGGAGGTTTCAGCCAGCTTCCTCACCTGTGTCTATTAATTTGAATTTTCATGATGTCCTGCACTACAGGGCTTTGGCCCTTCACCTCGGATTTCTCAATATAAAAATACGTGAGAAGGACATAAAATCCCACAACGGTGCACTAAATTGGAGAGCGCTGTTGCATGTGGCCTCTCTAGAACTGAGCACTTAAGCACATTCAGTAGGGTAAGTGTATACTCTGGATAAGTGCACACAAATTGTGGCAAATCAGTTGTCCATTGTAGATGAGCGCCTTGTACTGGATGTCTGTAATTCAGCGAAGGAGGCAATTTCGGTGACAAAACTGTTAAATTATTTGGTCCACTGAAAATATATGTTACTACCAGGGACATGCAGTTATCAAGTAAGTTACTGGAGATCAATGATACCTAATTAATCATTAAGTACTTTTGTAATCAGTGAATAATTTAAGCTGGGCTCAATTGCTGCTACTGTAACAGAATATTCTGGACAGTCCTCCACATATATGTGACTCTGAGCCACTAAGGCCCATTGCTTTGCTATCGGTGTATTTTGCAATTCGATCCCAATCTACATCATCATTCTCGTCTAATAATTTCACTGATAGATGCAGTACCCACACAGTTATTTTAAGAAAAATACCGTGAGCCATTTCTATTCACACTAACTGTTGCATGCAGCCAAGCATAAATGTTAATGGACAGGTTTGGCTTGCAGAGAGAGTTATTAAGAGAGCTGACAGTAGCCTCAGGGACTGAGAATGTTGTGTATTAGTAGTAATTTGTCTCGTTATGGTGTTCCAGGCTCACAGACTCATTCTACTACGGTCTTTCAGTTATGTACTTTTGGTTTGCTGTCAAACTGGGGAATGTCAGTCCTAAGCAACAGGAGCCTTTTCCACATGACAACCAAGGTTAATTTTCCCACTGCACCATAAATACCTATTGGCCAATCGTGTGTGGGTCTCCGCGTCGGAAGCGCGTGATTGGAACATTTTCCCTCCAGTCAAATACAAAGTACTTCCAGGTCAGGTGCAGCATGGGCCGAATGGGAGTTATTTTGGCCAAAGGGTGAAAACAGGCACGAAATGGGTGGGTGCAGTGTTTGAAAGTCTGGATTTAGCACCTAATTTTGGTCCTAATTGCTGATTACCATATTTTTAACTTGCCTGGAGGGGCTAAACCAGAAACCTGCAGGTTTAGCACTCAAGCGCTGATTAGACACAATATTCGTGGAGCAGTATATGTGGGCTCCACGCACCCACTGAGGAGGATGCAGAGAAACTCCAGTATGATTTGGACAGGTTGGGTGATTGGGCAGATGCATGGCAGATGCAGTATAATGTGGATAAATGCGAGGTTATCCACTTTGGTGGCAAAAACAGGAAGGCAGATTATTATCTGAACGGCAATAGATTGGGAAAAGGGGAAGTGCAACGAGATCTGGGAGTCCTTGTGCACCAGTCGCTGAAGGTAAGCATGCAGGTGCAGCAGGCGGTTAAGAAGGCAAATGGCATGTTGGCCTTCATAGCGAGAGGATTCGAGTACAGGAGCAAGGATGTCTTGCTGCAGTTGTACAAGGCCTTGGTGAGACCACACCTTGAGTATTGTGTGCAGCCTTATCTGAGGAAGGATGTTCTTGCCATGGAAGGAGTGCAGCGAAGATTTACCAGACTGATACCTGGGATGGCAGGAATGACGTATGAGGAGAGATTGGGTTGATTAGGCTTATATTCGCTAGAGTTTAGAAGAATGAGAGGGGATCTCATTGAAACTTATAAAATTCTAACAGGACTAGACAAACTAGATGCAGGAAGGATGGTCCCGATGGCGGGGGAGTCCAGAACCAGAGGTCACAGTCTAAGGATAAGGGGTAAGCCATTTAGGACTGAGATGAGGAGGAATTTCTTCACCCAGAGAGTGGTGAACTTGTGGAATTCTCTACCACAGAAGGCAGTTGAGGCCAATTCATTAAATATATTCAAGAAGGAGATAGATAGATTTCTTAAGGCTAAAGGGATCAAGGGATATGGGGAGAAAGCAGGGACAGGGTACTGAATTTGGATGATCAGCCATGATCTCATTAAATGGCGGAGCAGGCTCGAGGGGCCGAATGGCCTACTCCTGCTCCTATCTTCTATGCTCCTATCTTTTATGCTTCCACTGAAGGTGTGGAGTGCGCTGGCTGACATACTGCGGCACATTGCAGGGTGGCTCAGGGGCTGAGGGAGAGGGCGACAGGTTCTCAGACGCGGCGCTGGAGGTCCTGGTGGAGGAGGTCCAGAGGAGGGGGGATGTCCTGTGCCCGCAGGGGGGAAGGAGTCAACCTCTCCCTCCTCTCCCTCCTGCCCCTCTCTCCTGCAGCAGTTGGTGCTGCTCTGTCTGGCCTCATGTGCTCCGCCCATTTCTTGTCCAGACCAAGGGGGACCCCTGGCAAGATGCCGATGACCAAGCACTCCCTTTCTGATGGTGACTCCTATAAGGGGTGCAATAAGGTGGAGTAGCACAGCACTTACTCTTTTTAGGTGAAGTCCTCAGAGAATTTCCGGAATAAATGTTGCTCTAGTGTTGGTGAAGTCTTGACAAAGAATCCCAGAAAGTCTCCCGATGTGTTTCAGAGGTCCTCTTCACAGCTCCAGCAGCAATGAACATGAAATGTATCCCTTTATGTAGCGCTTGAAATCGACAACAACGCTGTGTTTACTCCCAAACAACTGGTCACTGTTAGGAGAGGGCACTAGGACAAGCTCTCGCCATCAAAATGCCGAGCAGCCTCTTTAATGAGTGCTAGCTGGCATTTTAGGTGGCAACCAGCTAGGTAACGAGCCTCTGGGCGGCGTTTCTAGCGCCGGCTTCAACGCCTTTACCAAGATGGCGTCTTGCGCTAAACGCAGGCTAAACAGTGTCAGCTGTGGCTCAGTTGGTAGCACCCTCACCTCTGAGTCAGAAGGTTGTGGGTTCAAGTCCCACTCCAGGCACTTGAGTACATAAAGCTAGGCTGGCACTCCCAGTGCAGTGCTGAGGGAGTGCTGCACTGTCGGAGGTGCCGTCTTTCGGATGAGACGTTAAACCGAGGCCCCGTCTGCTCCCTCAGGTGGACGTAAAAGATCCCATGGCACTATTTCGAAGAAGAGCAGGGGTGTTATCCCTGGTGTCTTGGCCAATATTTATCCTAACATAACAAAAACAGATTATCTGGTCATTATCACATTGCTGTTTGTGGGAGCTTGCTGTGCACAAATTGGCTGCCGCGTTTCCCACATTACAACAGTGACTCCACTTCAAAAGTACTTCATTGGCTGTAAAGCGCTTTGAGACGTCCGGTGGTCGTGAAAGGCGCTATAGAAATGCAAGTCTTTCTTTCTTTAAACTGGCGTTGCCGCTTAAGACCCCATCTTGGCCACCTTGGAGGCTCTTTAGCACCTAAGATATTCGGCGAAAATCACCCCCAATGAATATTAAGGATCCCCTAGACCGTGTGTGTGAGAACGGAATTGCCCAAATAGACACAAAAGGCATCAAGGGGTATGGGGAGAGAGCGGGAATATGGTATTAAGATGGAGGATCAGCCATGATCATATTGAATGGCGGAGCAGGCTCGAAGGGCCGAATGGCCTACTCCTGCTCCTCTTTTTCTATGTTTCTATGTTTCACAACTTGTAGAAGCGAACTCGTAATTGGTGGAACTACTTCCTCTGACAATGTTATCGGATTAGAATGCTCAGAGCATTAACATTCCAAAACAACGTCACACATCAGTAGTCAGAATTAACACTGCCTCCAGCTACAATGGGATATAGGGATCGATTTTATGAATTAGTTGCTCCTGTCTAAGAGCGTTCCATGCTGGGAGGCTGCAATGCACTCCGTCCAATTTTCGATTGATTAAAATCAAGCGGGGAACATTGACCTCTATGCTTTCTTGTTAGGAGGGGAGGTTGTTTATTTCACATTTGTTCCACTTTTAACTGCATATATCACTGCAAAAGCTTACTGAGAAGTCACTTGCAATTGAGTGACCGTGAATCCTTGTCCGTATATTTAAAATCGACAATCGTGGGTGAAGGGTCAAGGCCCAGAGACTCCACCAAGTTTGAAAAGAGTCAGAGAGAAGATAAATCGAGGAGCAATGTTGGGTTTTAGAAACCTGTGCATTGGAGGTTGAAACATAGAAACATAGAAAATAGGTACAGGAGTAGACCATTCGGTCCTTCGAGCCTGCACCGCCATTCAATGCGTTCATGGCTGAACATGCTACCTCAGTACCCCATTCCTGCTTTCTCGCCATACCCCTTGATCCCCCTAGTTGTGAGTATTATATCTAACTCCCTTTTGAATATATTTAGCGAACTGGCCTCAACAACCTTCTGTGGAAGAGAATTCCATAGATTCACCACTCTCTGGGTGAAGAAGTTCCTCCTCAGCTCAGTCTTAAATGGCTTCCCCTTAATCCTTAGACTGTGACCCCTGGTTTTAGTTTTCCCTAACATTGGGAACATTCTGCCTGCATCTAATTTGTCTAAACCAGTCAGGATTTTAAATGTCTCTATAAGATCCCCCCTCATTCTTCTGAACTCCAGAGGATACAAGTTCAGTTGACCCAATCTTTCTTGATATGTCAGACCGGCCATCCCAGGAATCAATCTAGTGAACCTTCGCTGCACTCCCTCAATAGCAAGAATGTCCTTCCTTAAGTTAGGAGACCAAAACTGCGCACAATACTCCAGGTGTGGCCTCACCAAGGCCCTGTACAACTGCAGCATCACCTCCCTACTCCTGTACTCAAATCCCCTTACTATGAAGGCCATCATTCCGTTTGCTTTCTTGACTGCCTGCTGCACTTGCATTCCCACCTTCAGTGACTGATGTACCATGACGCCCAGGTCTCGTTGCACCTCCCCTTTCCCTAATCTGCCACCATTCAGGTAATAGTCCGCCTCTCTATTTTTACCACCAAAGTGGATAACCTCACATTTATCCACATTGTACTTCATCTGCCATACATTTGCCCATTCACCCAACCTGTCCAAGTCACTCTGTAGCCTCCTAGCATCCTCCTCATTGTTCACACTGCCTCCCAATTTAGTGTCATCCGCAAATTTGGAGATATTACATTTAATCCCTTCGTCCAAATCATAGAATATAGAAGCAGGTAAGGAGCTTCACATTATAGAATCATAGAATCTTACAGCACAGAAGGAGGCCATTCAGCCCATGGTGCCTGTGTCGGCTCTTTGAAAGGGCTCTCCCATTAGATCCACTCCCCCTGCTCTTTCCCCACAGCCCTGCAATATTTTTTCCCCTTTGAAAGTTATTACTGAATCTGCTTTCAGGCCGTGCATTCCAGATCATAACAATTTGCTGAGCGAAACAAATTCTCCTCATCTCACCTCTGATTCTTTTGCCAATTATCTTAAATCTGTGTCGGGAAATTACCAACTCTTCTGCCACTGGGAGCAATTTTTCCTTATTTAATCTATCAAAACCCTTCGTGATTTTGAAAACCTCTATTAAATCTCCCCGTAACCTTCTCTTCTCTAAGGAGAACAACCTCAGCTTCTCTAGTCTCTCCACTAAAAAGGTAGTTAAACAGATAGCAGTGACTACAAGTATACCTAGACAATGTTGTGATCAATACAGCCAAGATTTAGATATTATTGATGTTATTCAGGCTATGTTGAAACCAGACCCCATTACATTTTCTCCTGCTCAAACTCATTCTTTACCAGGACCTTAAGGGGGAAAAATTCGGTTGCTTTGCGCCTCCCATTAGCACCCTAAGAGGGCGCTAATGGGACACAAAGCAACTAGCGCCCGGGCGTGGCGATGTTTGCGCCGCTCGCGAAATTAACCAGATATTTTGCGGCGGCGCTAATCACTACCGCCACGATCTCCTGCGCCCGCAGATCGTGACGTCAGTCAAGCGTGCAACGCCCCGGTAGCGCCCCGGACTGGATATTGAGTGGCGCCCCCTGCCTTACCGCCTGCCGCTAGCAACGACAGGTTGAGGGGAGCGTTTTGCAGTCGGGAAGGGACTGGGGGAGCGCTATTTAAAGGTGACCGCTTCCTGACTTTTTTTGTCGGCGACATTTTTGCACCACCCATTCTGAGAGAGAGAGAGAGAGAGACTTCTGGAGAGATTCAACGCTGTCTGAAGGAGTTTTGGGTACTGAACTGCACTTTGCAGGTTCATTTTGATTTGCCCTTCCTTGCATCGATTTAGAAGAGTCTATGGGGCCTGCACTCTGAGGTCTTTCCCTGGGCCTCTCCATTGTTCTTTCCAGCAGAATTGATGTACAGGTCTCTCCAGGCCGAGATTCAAGGCTGCAATGAGCAAGAGAGCAAGATCGACCCTCCCCTTTAAGAACTGGCTGGCGCCAGTGTGTCTGTGTTCCATTGCTGACGGACATCACATGAGCTTCGCCAGCGCTCTGAGTTAGCGCCTTGCTCCTCGGCATTAGCGCCTTAAGAGAGGTGTGTAGCGCCTGATTTAGCGCTCCAATCACCTCCAGGGGTGATAGAAGCCAAGTTTGCAGTCGGAGGCGATAATTAGCGCCAGGCGCTAAACTGTGCGCCCGGCCGATAATTGCGCCCCAAATGGGGCGATACTGAATTTCTCCCCCTAAAACTTCGAAACGCTCCACCTATCTTAGGCTTTCTTCCTACAAACCGCAGGCCATTGAAACTCAAGCTTGCAATCAACTAATCACTACTTCCTTACTTATCTTGCCATCGCCTCCACGTCTTTAGACCTTGGTTGGGCCGTGAACTATGGGCATTGGCTCTTCACTAGATTTCTCAATAAAAGACGCCAGTCTTTGAACGCATCCTCAGAGCCCGTTCTGTTCTTCTTTGTCCCACAATGTAGGTATTCCAAGGTTTGATCTGATATTTTTTGTTAATAACTCGAATGTCATAAATTGTATTCACCCTTTTATTGCTTATTAGCAATTGGGAATCATTCATTGGCCTCACCTGCATGGTGCAATGTTACCTGAACAATATCCAAAGAGATATTTTGTTCTTTTGTTCTTTCCTCCCCTCTCCCCATTTCCCTGCGCCTGAACTTACTTAAAACCTGTTACCTCTGTAATGTTTTCCAGTTCTGACGAAAGGTCACCGACCTGAAACGTTAACTATTTCTCTCTCCACAGATGCTGCCTGACCTGCTGAGTGTTTCCAGCATTTTCTGTTTATATTCCAAAGAGATTAGTTTGTTACTTGTCTTGTAGAAAATTGTCCCTTAAGATAGGAAGAGATCCATCAGTGGCACTTTATGACCTTGTGAAGATAGGATGGGTGTGTGGGGTAATGTTCCGTTAGGCAAGTGCAAGGTTTAATGGAACAGCAAGATATGTTGTGTCAGGGTTTGGGGATTTGTGTTGCATTCTAAATTATTTTTATCACATATACTGTCTTATCCAGGTGCAGGTCTGATTTGGTTTTATTTATATCCCTGTGTAATAAAAGACATTAAGGGTGTAGGTACATATTTATCATAGCCTTCTGGGGATTAGTTGACTGGCCGTTGTCTCAGGACATGATTCCAGTGGCCCAATGGAACTTTTAAAGGATTATAAGTTAATTCTAAGACAGGAGTTTCTTGTAGTATTACTAAATATCTTGGTGCCTGTTATACCATTAGTGATGTGCTTTTTTTAACCTCAGGAATGGTGATGTTAACTAAACTAAATATGTTGGTAATGTATAGTTAAAAAATGCAATAAAAATATGGGTTTTCTCAATCTGTCTGACAGCAGGTACAAAAAGCTTCACCTCTTCCAACCAATATAAAATGTGTTTGGATCCTTTTGTAATGAACACAAATTGTGACACCAACCAAGGTGGCTTTCACAACCTCAGGCGGTCACAAAACACTTTACAGCTACTGAAGTACTTTTGAAGGGTAGTCACTGTTGTAATGTGGGAAACGCGGCAGCCAATTTGCGCCCAGCAAGGTCTCAAACAGCAATGTGATAATGACCAGATCATCTGTTTTTAGTGATGTTGGTTGAGGAATAAATATTGGGCCAGGGCACCGGGGAGAACTCCCCTGCTCTTCTTCGAAACAATACCATGGGATCTTTTACATCCACCTGAGAGCGCAGATGGGGCCTCGGTTTAACTCTGATCCGAAAGACGGCACCTCCGACAGAGCAGCACTCCCTCACTGTACTGGAGTGTCAGCCTAGATAAACATATCGTAAGGTTTGATGTGCTATTTCTACATTCAACTGACTTCCCCCCCCCCTACTAAATGACATTCGTTTAATGCCCCAGCTTCTTTTTTATTAGTAATATGCTTGGAATCATATTTGTAACAGCTTTTGAGAGTTAATCACTGGTCTTGCCTTTGTACTGATTCTCTAAGTGATGCAGCACTGTTACCTAAACATTATCTAAAGGCATTATTTTGTCATTTGGTGTTTGCAAGACCATCCAATGTGCTGGGAGATCCATGCCACCAGAGAGGGTACTTTAAGCTGTTTTGAGGATTAGATAGGTCTGCCTACAGGTGTTTCTTCATGATAATGCAAGGCTGAACGAACAACAAGTGAAGTCCTATTATTGTCATAGGTTTTGTGTTGTAATCCAAGTTGTTTGTACCAGATATGCTGCCTTATCCAGTTGCAGTTGTGATTTGGTTTTATTTACATCCCTGAGCAATATGATACTGGGAGGATGTCGGTAAATGTTCATTGTTGCCTTACCGCAGATTATTTTACTCTTTGTTTAATTCGTTGCTCCCTTTCCCTTCTTTCCTGACCGTGTTGACTCCTTGTTGGGCTTTGGTTGCTCAAGTGTTAGGTCCTCCAACACCTTGTTCAAGTGGCCATTCTTCTTTTTGTGATAGTGAATGTCAGCAGGCTAATTTACCTCAGAGGGCATAGCAGATGTCCTCACCTTACACCCACGTCCCCAGCAGGGGTCATTGATTAACCATCAGAAGCGGATACCCTGGCTGATTTTCCTATCCCAATCTTGGGGCATGTAGGTCAGTTGTACATTACTTACGTGTCCTGCATTACAACAGTGACTACACCTCAAAAGTACTTCATTGGCTGTAAAGCACTTTGGAACGTCCTGAGGTTGTGAAAGGCGCTACAGAAATGCAAGTTGTTATCTCTTTCTTTTAGTAGCAGTGCTTTACCATCACCCCCACTGAGATCAGCTGAGACAGCGTTTGCCCCAGCATTTGGACCTGGGACCGTCCTGATGTATATGCTTCAGCTTGGGAACAGTAGCATAGTGGTTGTGTTACTGGACAATAATCCTGAGATATGAGTTCAAATCCCACCAGTAGCTGGGGAATTTAAATTCAGTTAATTAAATAAATCTGGAATAAAAAGCTAGTAATGGTTACTGTGAAACTGTCAGATTGTCATAAAAACCCATCTGGTTCGCTAATGCCCTTTCAGGAAGGAAATCTGCCATCCTTACCTGGTCTGGCCTATATGTGAGTCCAGACCCACACCATGTGGTTGACTATTAACTGCCCTCTGAAATGGCCTAGCGAAGCCACTCAGGCGTGGCAATTAGGGATGGGCAATAAAGGCTGGCCTTGCCAGCAATGCCAACACCCTGTGAATGAATGAAACAAAAGCTCCTCACTGCCACTACCACCTGATCATTTCTGACTTAAGGCAGGTCTCTCATGGTATGGTGAAGTTTTTCCGGTTGACCAGATTTAATTCCTAAATAGGTCCTGCGGACCAATATCGGTTCCTAAATAGGTCTGGGTTATAGGTGACTTCAGTCCCACGCCAACGTGCTTGAGTCTTAACTGCCCTCTGAATTGGTCTAGCAAGCCACTCAGTTGTACCAAACAAGGCCCACCGCCACCTCCTCAGGGGCAACCAGGGGTGTGCAATAAATACCGGCCTTGCCATCGACGCCCACATACCCTAGAGTGAATTTTTAAAAAACAGCCATTTTTCCACAGAAGGGTTTTGGAAATGCGTTACATCTAAATGTTAGGGTTTTGAAAGTAGTGTGTTAACGCAAGTTTAACAAAAGAGCTGAGATGAAATGTTTAAAATGCGAAGGAGCTAGGCAGAGAGGTTGTTTGCCGACAAAACCAAAACAATAGGTAATTTGTTAGCCTGTCTCGGTAATTGATAAAACCTCACACCCACTGTGTTGGGAAGTTCCTGGTCCCGGGTGCTCAGCATAGTTTATTTGACACAGGCTTTGGTTGAGAACAAAGGGGCATAAAAAAAAAGTGACAGAAACACACCTTGACAGTCAGGTATTTAGGGCAGGGTTTTACCCAGATTCAGAAAGTTAGGATGCAGAAGGGTAGATATTGAGGGTAATTTTAACAGAACCCGGCCGATAGTTTCTGAGTGTAATTTTAACTTGCTCCGCCCGATTTTGCTTAAATTGACTGTCGGGTCGGGTGTAAAACGGGCGGCCGACCCAACCCTATCAGTTTCCCGTCGGGCGAGGTTAAAATGTTTAAGCCAAGAAACATTGCATGCTCATTATTTTATATTATAGCAGGAAAACAAGTTGTACAGTTTGAATTAAGTGAGCGCTAATCATAACTGTTTACTCACTTGCTCTCTGAGAAGTCAAATAGCTTAATGTTTCATTCTGGCCTCATCTCATTAAAGTGTAAACAGTCTAATCCCTGAGGATATATATGAAAGACAAAATATTCAGTCAATTTATGTCAAGGGGACATTGTTACATACAAACATACGG
This sequence comes from Squalus acanthias, assembly GCA_030390025.1. NCBI lineage: Eukaryota > Metazoa > Chordata > Chondrichthyes > Squaliformes > Squalidae > Squalus > Squalus acanthias. Next base: position 63,288,732 of record CM059442.1, read on the forward strand.
ACAATGACGGACAGGTAAAGACCCTCTGGTCCATCCAGCCTGTCCCACACAATTGCGATACCTTGTGTAACTCAATATATGCACTCCACCCCACCGCCCCCGCCACCCGAAACCATGTGATCTCCTGGGAGAGGCGAAAGACCAGATAAAAAACCCAGGCCAATTTGAGGGGAAAAAAATCTGGGAAATTCCTCTCCGGCCCATCTCGGCGATCGAAACTAGTCCAGGAGCTCACTCTGGCCCTAGAATTCCCTGCAGCACCCACCTTCTGTAAGAGGTGATCTCCGCCCCAGCCCAGAAACAGGTCCAGCTCTCACTCGAAGGAATCCCCTCTGTTATGCTATCCTATTACTAGATATTGGGCAGTGTGAGTCAGCTGCAGAACGTAAGGGATGTGGGGTCCAGTTATGGCAGCGACTGACACCGCTGAAGCCAAGAAGGACCTGAACGTGTCTTGGTAGCTCACCATTTACCCGTGTTTAGCACACAAGGAGGGGTTCCGAGCCACAAGATTCGATGCACCGTCTCCCACTCTAAGTCATTCTTTCCATCAGGTTTTTTCCGCCGTGGCTCAGTCGGCAGCACTCTCGGAAGGTCGTGGGTTCAAGTCCCACTCCAGAGGCTTAAGCACAAAATCTAGGCTGACACTCCAATGCAGTGCTGAGAGAGAATGCTGCACTGTCGGAGGATGGGATGTTAAACCGAGGCCGCGGCTGCCCTCACAGGTGGATGTAAAAGATCCCACGACACTATTGCAAAGGATAGCAGGGGAGTTCTCCCCGGTGTCCTGGCCAATATTTATCCCTCAACCAACATCACTAAACAGATTGGCCCGGATATTCCGATCCCTACGGGTGTGTACGCGCTGTGTACCCACCCGTAGGGACATCGGAAATGCCGGTTTTAGGCATGCACAGCGCAGACGCTGAAAACCAGCATTTCCGATCTGTCAAGAATGCTCTTGACAGATCGGACGCCTACCCTGGAGAAGGGCCTCTACGGGCGGATAGTTCCGCTTTCTGGAGACCCTCCGCCCGCAGAAAACCTTTAGAAATCTTACGCCTGGTAAAAGCAGGCGTAAGGCCTGCTTTTACCAGGATAAGAGTTGAAAAAAAGTTTAAAAAATATATATTTTTTCAGTCATTTATCATTTAAAAATACTTTAAAAAAAAGCTAAGTTTATTTTTAGCCCTGTAAAAAACTTTAATTATTTTTTTCAAAAAATTAAATTTTTGTTTAAAATATTTAATTTATTGTAATTTCAACTCATTTTAAAAATGTGATGTTTTAAAAAAATGCATTTAATGTTTTGAAGTGTTTTTGGGGTGATCTCCATTCATATATTTGACAGGTCTATCTATCAAGTGTATGCAGGGAGATTCCCTTCTTTGATTGGCTCCCCATGGCCCACGTGATCCCAGGGACGCATGCGAACCGCTTGCGTCCCTGGGATACGTGGGCCCTGCGCACTTGGAGTTGGAGAGGCCCAGCATCGGAACTATACGCACCTCGGGAGCACCTCAGGTAAGCGCGTAGATTTTTTCCAGATCGGAGGCTTCCGCACGTGGGAAGCCTCCGATCAGAAAATATGGCCCATTATCTGGTCATTCTCACATTGCTGTTTGTGGGATCTTGCTGTGCGCAAATTGGCCGCCGTGTTTCCTACATTACAACAGTGACTCCACTTCAAAAAGTACTTCATTGGCTGTAAAGCGCTTTGGGACGTCCTGAGGACGTGAAAGGCGCTAGAGAAATGCAAATCTTTCTTTTCTTTCTTTCTCTAATCTTCACACTATTAATATCCAAACTTATCATCACCAAATTTGCTTCCTGAGTTACCTCAACTTCTTTCCTACTGTTTTCAACCTTAGACGTCCTCTGAACCTTCACTTAGGCTTCTCATTAAAAAACAAAGCCTTTGAGAGCATGTTTGTATTCTAAGTGCCTCTTTCCTACACAATGTATGAGAAGTCGCACAACACCAGGTTATAGTCCAACAGATTTATTTAAAATTACAAGCTTTCGGAGCTGTCGCCCCTTCGTCAGGTAACTTTGCCTGACGAAGGGGCGACAGCTCCGAAAGCTTGTAATTTTAAATAAATCTGTTGGACTATAACCTGGTGTTGTGCGACTTCTCATTTTTGTCCACCCCAGTCCAACGCCGGCATCTCCGCATCATGACTACACAATGTACGCACTGCAGGGTTTGACCTAGTATTTCTTCGTTCAACTGATATATCAGAAGTTTGATTGCTCCCCTCACCATTGTTTTATTAGTGAAGCTGATTACAGTCATCCATTGTAGCTGTTATTAGGTGTCCTTTAATGGCCTCACCTTGGTCCTAATTTGTTGCGTGGTGCACTGTTACCTAAACAGTATTCTAGGGATTATTTTCTCACTCGACTTCTCCAAGATTGGCCGATGTGCTGGAAGGTCCATGGCTTCAGCAATCATAGGATAGAATCATAGAATGGTTACAGCACAGAAGGAGGCCATTCAGCCCGTCGAGCCCGTGCCGGCTCTCTGCAAGAGCACTTCAGCTAGTCCCACTCCCCCTGCCCTTTCCCCGTAGCCCTGCAAATTTTTTTCCTTCAGGTACTTATCCAATTCCCTTTTGAAAGCCACAATTGAATCTGCCTCCACCACCCTCTCAGGCAGTGCATTCCAGATCCTAACCACTTGCTGTGGTAAAAAGTTTTTCCTCATGTCGCCTTTGGTTCTTCTGCCAATCACCTTAAATCTGTGCCCTCTGGTTCTCGACCCTTCCGCCAGTGGGAACAGTTTCTCTCTATCTACTCTGTCTAGACTCCTCATGATTTTGAATACCTCTATCAAATCTCCTCTCAACCTTCTCTGCTCTAAGGAGAACAACCCCAGCTTCTCCAGTCTATCCACGTAACTGAAGTCCCTCATCCCTGGAACCATTCTCGTAAATCTTTTCTGCACACTCTCTAAGACCGTCACATCCTTCCTAAAGTGCGGTGCCCAGATTTGGACACAATACTTCAGTTGAGGCCGAACCAGTGTTTTATACAGGTTCATCATAATTTCCTTGCTTTTGTACTCTCTGCCTCTATTTATGAAGCCGAGGATCCTGTAAGCTTTTTTAATCACTTTCTCAACCTGCCCTGCTGCCTTCAACGATTTGTGCACATATACCCCCCAGCTCTCTCTCTTCATGCACCCCCTTTAAGGTACTTTAAGCCCTTTAAAAAAATTGGACAAGTCAGTAGTGCGGGATAATGTTTCTTCATGATAGTGCAAGGTTGAATGGACAACAAGACAAGTTCTGTCAGTATCATGGGTTTAATGTTGCATTCTAAGTTATTTGTGTGCCGTCTTATCCAGTTGCAGTTCTGATTTGGTTTCATTTACATCCCTGGGCCATAAGATACTGGAAGTGTGCAGGTGCATGTTTATCTTAATTGTCGAGAGATTAGTTGACGGCTCTCATGTCTTGTGGCGCGATCCCCAACAATGCGGTGGAAGTTTCCTAAGTGTGCAGTGTATCAATTGTAAGACAGTTTGCTGTAATATTAGTAAATATCTTGGTCCCTCGTTTGCATTAATGATGTGATTCTTCAGCTCAAGACAGGTGATGCACGCGATCTCACATTGCAGCATTGCCGGGGGGAGAGTTGCTCAATGCAGAGGTAGGTTTCTTCAGAGCTACATGTCAGCGTATGTAGATCATTTTGATTCTTCTACTGAAATCAAATTGTTTTACTAAACTGACTTTGTAATAAATTTGCATTTGTATAACGACTTGAAGACGTCCCGAAGTGTTTTATAGCCAATGAAGTACTTTTGAAGTGTAGTCACTGTTGTAGGACAGCAAGCTCCGACAAACAGCAATGAGATAATGACCAGATGATTTTTTTTGTTATGTTTGTTGAGGTAAATATTGGCCAGGACACCGGGGATAACTCCCCTGCTCTTCTTTGAAATAGTGCCATGGGATCTTCTACGTCCACCTGAGAGGGCAGACGGGGTCCTCTGTTTAATGTCTCATCCACAAGACGACACCTCCCGTCAGTGCAGCACTCCCTCAGCACTGCACTGGAGTGTCAGCCTAGATTTTGTGCTCAAGTCCCTGGAGTGGGACTTGACCCCACAGCCTTCTGACTCCGAGGCGAGAGAGTGCTACTAACACTAGCCACTGGCTGACATTAATCGAAGGCGATTTCTGTCTCTAACCAGTGTGACCTCATCCAATTCATCCAAGTACAAAGGAAAATCACCATGTAGTAAATAAAGTCATGACCGAATATCTTTGATCGATATAAATATACATTAAAGGACTAACTTGAGTTATTCCTTGGTTGTCATTCAATCAGAGAATTCAGATGGTGCTCTCAGTCACAGCAACGGTGGGGGTTGATTTTTAACTTTGCTACGTGGGTCGTAACCTGGCAGAGTAGACCAAGCACCCATTGTGGGCCCCGCCTGATGTTGATCCCAGTGAGATCAATATGATGAAATTCGGGTGGGTGCAGCGTTAGCAGGCGATGGGCTCCACCTGAACACCTCCCAGGTGGCAAAGTTGACAATGATCCCCTTGGCATCAGTGCAACAATTTATTGACCAAAATGGTCTGCAGTTGATCAATGGGAAATTACACAGAATGTACAGCACAGAAACAGGCCATTCGGCCCAACTGGTCCGTGCCGGTGTTTATGCTCCACACGAGCCTCCTCCCACCCTTACTTCATCTAACCCTATCAGCATACCCGTCTATTCCTTTCTCCCTCATGTACTTACTTAGCTTCCCCTTAAATACATCTCTGCTATTCACCCCAACTACTCCCTGTGGGAGCGAGTTCCACATTCTAACCACTCTCTGGGTGAAGAAGTTTCTCCTGAATTCCTTATTGGATTTATTATTAACTATCTTACATTTATAACCCCCAGTTTTGAACTGCTCCACTAGTGGAAACATTTATATGACCAGGTACATACACGTGCACAGATATATATATATATATATACACACACAAATACATATATATTGACGCTCCTTAAAACCTACTTCCTTGACCAAGCTCCTGTCCTATTATCTCCTTCTGAGGCCTGGGTGTCAGATTTTGTTTGATGACGTTCCTGGGACATTTTACTATGTTAAAGGCGCTGTATACATGTAAGTTGTTGTTGTATGTGATGGAAAACCACGGTAGTATAAACCCGAATTTCCGATCTTTACTCTTGGCATGCAAGGCTCCTCGCTCAGGTGTGTGAAGTCGGAAAATGACCCCCAAGATTCAGCCAACTCTGACCCATATGAGATCAATATGATGATATTCGAAGGGTCGAGAACCAGAGGTCACAGATTTAAGGTGATTGGCAAAAGAACCAAAGGTGACATGAGGAAAAACTTTTTTACGCAGCGAGTTGTTAGGATCTGGAATGCACTGCCTGAAAGGGTGGTGGAGGCAGACTCAATCGTGGCTTTCAAAAGGGAATTGGATAAGTACCTGAAAGAAAAGAATTTGCAGGGCTACGGGGAAAGGGCGGGGGAGTGGGACTAGCTGAAGTGCTCTTGCAGAGAGCCGGCATGGGCTCGATGGGCCGAATGGTCTCCTTCTGTGCTGTAACCATTCTATGATTCTATGATATTTTCGCAGGATTTCAAATATTTGGTAACCCCCTCACCTTCCCTTCTTCCTACACTCTTCAGGTTTTTAAAGGCTGCCCTTAGAGTTATTAAATCCTGATTTACCATACCTTCTTCTCTATTATTTTCAATCTTAGTATTCTTGACCCTTCACCTAGATTTGTTACGACATAAAAAAAAGTCACGCAAGGATCTCTCTATGTTCTTTTTTAGCAGAACAATGACCATTTTGTACGGTCTGGCCTGTTACTTATTGTTTCACCGTGATTAGCAGTAGTTTGTTTTCCCCACTCTTGTTTTCTCAGTCGGCGACTAGTTGGAAGACACCCACTGGCCTCGTCTTTACCCTAATTCTCTCCACGGTGCAACGTTACCTAAACACCGTCCAAACAGATTATTTTGTCATTTGACTTCTGCACGATTGTCCATTAAGCTGGGAGTGAATGCCCTTGAAGCCTTTTGTAAGGTTGGACGGGGTCTGTAGTGCAGGGTAATGTTTCTTCAATGATAGTGCAAAGTTGAATGGAATAACAAGGTAAGCCTGTTAGTGCCATGGGTTTTGTGTTGCATACTAAGTTATTTTGTATCAGCTATGTTCTCTTATCGAGTGACAGTTCTGATTTGGTTTTGCTTACATCCCTGGGCAATAAGATGTAGGGGCATGTCCAACATAGCTTCCAAAGATTAATTGGTTCGTCTCTGTCTTAAGGCATGGACCAGATGGTACAGTGGAGCTCTTTACAGACGATTAAAGCCAATTCTAAGGTAGGCATTTGCTGGAGCATTACTGCAGTGAGTGTCGGCAAGCTATGGAGGGCATCATAGTCAAGCCCAATCAATTCTCATCCAACGTCCACACATATGCATACTTTCTATGTGGGTAACTGGACGGTGAGTGATTCGGAGTGGGAGCCTCAGGTGGATGTAAAAGACCCTACGGCGCTAGTTCAAAGAAGAACAGGGGAGTCCGGGACAATATTTATCCCTCAACCAACATCACTTAAAACAGATTATCTGGTCATATCTCATTGCTGTCTGTGGGATCTTGCTGTGTGCAAAAAATGGCTGCCGCGTTTCCCAACAGTGACCACGCTTCAAAAGTACTTCACTGGCTGTAAAGCACTTTGGGACTTCCTGAGGTCTTGAAAGTCGCCATAAAATTGCTAGTTTTTTTTTTAGATTAACAACTGCGTAAAAACAGCACAAAACAATTTTACAACAAATGCTACCGGGGGGGCGGGGGGGGAGGGGGGACTTAAGCTCCTGAAAGTGCAAGCAAAGGTTAGCTTGTCGAGTGTGACCCATCTACAGAACTAATAACCAGTTCTAATGAGAATGCATGTTGAAAGTGGTGACTGTCTTTTCGCTCTCAGATGCTGACAGACCCACTCTACATTTCCAGTGTCTTTCCGTTTCACATTTCACGGTTTTTATTTTTATCCCCGGAAAAGTTAAAGCCAGCCGAGTAACCATGGTAACAGGAGCAGTCATTTTTTTTTTTTAGTCAGCAGATTTCTAGCGATTCAAGATTTTTTGACACAAAAGCAATATAAACATTATCTGCCATTGCATCAGCCAATCTACTGAACCTGTTTAAAAGTCCCAAAGCATGAAGATTACATTGTGCGATGTTATCTCTCCAAGTGCTTCACATATTCATATCAAATAACGCAGGCCTATCTTGTTTATTTTAAACAGGTTAATGCCTTTATTGAAATAGCACACTAAGGATCTTGATACAAACATGTTAAGATTTTGTACGATGATATCACGAGGGGGTCATTTCCAAACTCAAACATGCCGAGAACAAATCAGCAGTGTATACAGGGCCGGTTATATAATGGCCAGGCAGTGGGAGGGAGCAGAATTAACATGCACACATCCCTGAAGCTTTTCTGGATTAAGGGCTGCACTGGCATGGGAGTAAATTCAGCTCACTCACATTGCCAGGGTCATTAACTCCTCAAAGAGTTTAACTAATTATACCAATACTTAGCGTTGAAACAACGCAAATCATCAGCAGATACACAGACAGTTTGCAAAGGTAAGTCCAGATGAGGGAGGCCATTTGGCCTTTCTAGCTTATCCTTACATCAGAAACCTGCGATGCCCCATCACAGCTTCTGTCTCTTGAATGAGGCAGAGTTTTTCCCGCCATTACATTACCGAGCGACCACTCTTGCATCAATCACTCTTTATATGAAGAAGTTAAATCTAACAATACTTGCACTTGTAGTGCGATTGAAACTGGTTCCACAGTCTCCTACTCTAACGTAGTAATGGACCACGCGGAGATGCGGAGGCCATTCGGCCCTTCCTAACTCACCCAACCAGAAAGAGCCTACAGTTCCCACAACTGTTTCTTTAATCACCCCAAGACCTCTGCCACCACTATTCTTTCAGGAAGTCCATCTTGCCTGTTGGTCAGATTTTGTGTGAAGAAGAATTTTCTGGTACGGGTTAGTGATTGAGGCAGAAACCATGCCAACATTCAGGATTAGATCGGATCGGTGGATGAAGGAAAAGGCACTAAAGGGATATTGAAAGAGGGTGGATAACTGTGGTTCAAACTATCTGCTCGTGTGGAGGGTAAAGGCCGGCACAGAGGGGTTGGGTTCAAATGGCATGTTTGCGTGTTGTAACTTCTATGTATTAGTTCTGAATCTGACTTTGACTAGTTTAAGTTGAAGTTTTCAAAGATATTAAGGGGAACTGAAAAGGTAGATAGAGAGAAACTGTTTCCGCCGGTTGGAGATTCTAGGACTGGGGGGCACAGTCTAAAAATTAGAGCCAGACCTTTCAGGAGTGAAATTAGGAAACACTTCTACACACAAAGGGGGGTAGAAGTTTGGAACTCTCTTCCACAAACAGCAGTTGATGCTGGGTTAATTGTTAAATTTAAATCTGAGATTGATAGCTTTTTGTTAACCAAAGGTGTTGAAGGACACGGGCCAAAGGCGGGTGTATGGAGTTAGGTCGCAGATCAGCCATGATCTCATTGAATGGCAGAGCAGGCTCGAGGGGCTGAATGTCCTACTCCTGTTCCTGTGTTCCTTAAATACATGCTCGCTTGTCCTGCTCTCACAGTTCTGGATTGGCCCTTCTTATAGACCTCATGAAGTTTTTCAGAACTGCAGACCTCCCCTCAGTGTCTCCTCCTTTCTTACAGTCTTTGGGATTTTAAAACCCAAGCTTGGCACAAGTTAATCACTTGCCTCCTGACTCACCCTGTCTTCTCTTCTACTCTTTTTAATCTTAGCAAGTATGGGCTTCCAACTAGTTTTATCAAAAAAAACAAGTTTTTTTAATAAGAAAAATTGGCAAGTGTCAGCCATGACTTAGTGGTTAGCACTCTCGCCTCTGAGTCAGGTTGTTGTGGGTTCAAGTGCCCACTCCAGAGATTTGAGCACAATGATCTAAGCTGACACTCTAGTGCCGTACTAGAAGGAGTGCTGCACTGTCAGAGGTGCCGTCTTTTGGATGAGACGTTAAAACCGAAATTGCTGTCTGCCCTCTCAGGTGGAACGATCCCATGGCACTATTTCAAAGAAGAACAGGGGAGTTCTCCCTGGTGTCCTGGACAATATTTATCTCTTAACCAGCATCACTAAAAACAGATGATCTGGTCATTATCACATTGCTGTTTGTGGGAGCTTGCTGTGCACAATTGGCTGCCGCGTTTCTCTACATTACAACAGTGACTGCACTTCAAAAAGTACTTCATTGGCTGTAAAGCGCTTTGGGATGTCCTGAGGTCGTGAAAGGCACTATATAAATGCAAGATCTTTCTTTTTTCCCTTCTTTAAGGTCCGTGTGTATCCAACCTGCCGAGCTGTGACTGCAGCATTTCTTCATCTGGGCTGATGCGCAGGGAAGAGTTCCCCTCCACCGAACAGGGGGAAATGAGTCATGAAAAGCTGGCGTAGGAACAGGGAAGGAGCATTGTGAAATGGGCCAGTGACACAACTGATAGGAGCTGGCCTAATCGGAGAGAGCAGCATTTGGCTCATCGCTGAGGGAGCGAAAGTGGTTGTGCAAAAGTCTTTACAGCGCTCTTCAGTTGAGGACACCAAGCATAACAATGATAGCCATTGTTCGAAAAAAAATGTTAATTTTATGGCTCAGTGATATTTCACTGTAGCTTGTTCACGGAACAGATGTCCCCACTGAAACAGAAATGATCGCTATCAATGATTTAATGCACTGAGCATGCTCCCGTGCTTCTAGTTATAGAGTGGCATAATTTGGTCTGGTCACGTGCTCTGAATTGCTGAGACCAAATATTGGTACCCGTTTAGTTGCTGCGCCATTTCGCTAATGGTATAAAACCATTTCTTCTTCTTAGGCAGTCCCTCGGAACCGAGGATGACTTGCTTCCACACTAAAAATGAGTTCTCAGGTGACTGATAGAGTCCAATGCGGGACCTACAGTCTCTGTCACAGGTGGGGCAGACGGTGGTTGAAGGGGCGGGTGGGTGGGGTGCTTGGGTTGACGTGCGCTCCTTCCGCTGTTTGCGCTCGGCTTCCGCTTGCTCCCGGCGAAGAGACTCGAGGTGTTCGGCGCCTTCCTCCACTTTGTGCGGTCTTGGGCCAGGGATTCCCAGGTGTCGGTGGGGATGTTGCACTTTTATCTCTCAACTAACATCACTAAAAGAGATTACCTGGCTATTACCACATTGCTGTTTGTGGGATCTTGCTGTGCGCAAATCGGCTGCCGCGCTTCCTACATTACAGCAGTGACTGCACTTCAAAAAAAGTACTTCATTGGCTGTAAAGCGCTTTGGAACGTCCTGCGGTCGTGAAAGGTGCTATATAAATGCAAGTCTTTCTTTCTGTCCTTGGTAAGTTCGTGTCTCCCCAGTTTCTCTAAACAGGTTAACGCCTCCATTAAAGTAGCAAGGTAATTTCATACAAACGCGTTCAGTGTCCGCACACTAACAGAACGTTATTGCAAGGCCTGTGATGCAAGCACAGAGGAGTTTTTTGGATTTGATAGCTATGTGTAATATTTAAATCCACGATTAAAGGGTTTGCTGGCCTTATCACAGTACTAACCATGCCAGGGGAATGATGAACGACAAGGCACATGTGCATCCAGTGAGGTATATGGACCCTGAGGCTGAATTTGACACCCGATTGTCACAACAGTCTCAAACCTCAGATACAGGATACGGTGCGGCACGCAGTCTTCTCATCATTGTTTTTACATAGAATTACATAGAATTTACAGCACGGAAACAGGCCATTCGGCCCAACTGGTCCATGCCGGTGTTTATGCTCCACACGAGCCTCCTCCCACCTCTCTTCATCTCACCCTATCAGCATACCCATCTATTCCTTTCTCCCTCATGTGTTTATCTAGCTTCTCCTTAAATGTATTTGTGCTATTCGCCTCAACTCCTCCCTGCGGTAGTGAGTTCCACATTCTAACCACTCTCTGGGTTAAGAAGTTTTTCCCGAATTCCTTATTGGATTTATTAGTGACTATCTTATATTTATGGTCCCTAGTTCTGGTCTCCCCCACAAGTGGAAACATCTTCTCGACATCTACCCTATCAAACCCTTTCTTAATTTTAAAGACCTCTATCAGGTCACCCCTCAGCCTTCTCTTTTCTAAAGAAAAGAGCCCCAGCCTGTTCAATCTTTCCTGATAATTATAACCTCTTAGTTCTGGTATCATCCTTGTAAATCTTTTTGGCACCTTCTGCAGTGCCTCTATATCCTATTTCTAAATTCGAAGTCCTATTATTAAATTTCTATATGAAATGGTCCCTCAGCAGAAGGGTCAATAACCAGGGGGCATAGATTTAAAGTAATTGGTCGGAGGTTTAGAGGGGAGTTGAGGAGAATTCTTTTCACCCAGAGGGTGGTGGGGGGTCTGGTACTCACTGCCTGAAAGGGTGGTAGAGGCAGAGACCCTCATCACATCTAAAAAGTACTTGGATATGCACTTGAAGTGCCGTAACCTACAGGGCTACGGACCAAGAGCTGGAAAGTGGGATTAGGCTGGATAGTTCTTTGTTGGCCGGCGGGGACAAGATGGGCCGAACGGCCTCCTTCTGTGCTGCAACTTTCTATGTTTCTATGTCACCAATTTTCTAGCAGTGAACGCAAAACATTAGATGCAGGATTGATGATAATAGCAACATTTCAGTAAAATAAGATATTAAAAAAAAAACAATTGACATGAATCTTGTCATTCATGTATGAAGTAATACTGGGCGGCCTGCTGGTGGCGCTGTCCAGGGAGAGTATAAATACTCAGGCATGGGCCCAGCTTGCTCAGGACATTCCTCAACAGGAACTAGTAAAAGCCACAACTAGATCTCCATGTTGAGAAACAGTTGATTAAAGCTTTGTTTAACGCTTAGACCAAGTGCCTCGTAGTTTTCTTACTTATCACCCTTGTAGAAAGTCTCTTTCAACGCCATTCATTGGAAGCTCGGGTGCAGTTTACTTCTCTGGCCTATTCATTTGGGAAATTAAGGGGAGTTCAGACGGGACAAAAGAATAAAATGAAAAAGCAAGCAGTCGGGATCCCGGCTCACCTTGGTGGCGATGGATTGGGGGGGGGGGGGGGGTGGGGGTGAAGATGGCATTCACACTGCCATGAAACTAACGTGAGTGGCACTGGCTTGGCATCATTTGTTTCGTGGCTCGCAGTAGTTGCTCCATCCGGAAAGCTATTGGAGTGAGGAATTAAGCAAGGATATCTGACAGGAATTCCTATTGATGTCAGAATGCTTACATAGAATCAGATAGACCACGTGGAGTGGTTGAGGCGAATAGCACCGATGCATTTAAGGCAAAGCTAGATAAACACACGAGGGAGAAAGGATTAGGCGCCTGTGAAGCACCTTGGGATGTTTTACTACGTCAAAGGTGCTGTATTAAATGCAATTGTTGTTATGCTGATAGTTAGATGATGAGAGGTGGGAGGAGGCTCGTGCGGAGCATAAACACCGGCATAGACCAGTTGGGCCGAATGGCCTGTTCCTGTGCTGTAAATACTTTGTAATTCTATAATGCTTAGGTGTTAACATTAGAGTGCATTGCTGAATCCTCGGCGTTTTATAATCAGCCTGCCTTTCAGCCGGGCTAAGCCGGTTGCAGGAATGACCGTACTAACAGAAACACTGCAAGGCGGCTGCTTCACTGAGCTCTGCGGTGCCCACAGTGATTTACCTTTACAAGTCAGAGTCATTGCTTACTGTTGGAGTGATCATCCGTGGGGGGGATGAGGATAACCGCGGCCAACATGTGAACTAGTCATGACACAGGACGAGTGTCAGATGCCAACGGGTACGGACCATTTGGAAGGCTGATTAGGGAAGTCAAAGTAAGAATTTAAACCTGCTCTTGTCAGCTGTCCAATGATCAAATAATAACTAACCACTTCGGGGGGGAGGAGGCAAGCAGGGGTCGGGTTGGCTCTGAAATGGCATGTTTTCCAATGGCAGGTTGGAACTGAGTCGATTCACTATGGTAGACTTTGTAATCCAATATTTAGCCCAGGCAGGTCCACACTATTCCAGGGCACAGATGATGACTGACCAGCCAGTCTTGCCCACTGATGGTATCGAGAGCAGTCGTCCTTTGATTGATGGTTGGGAGTCTGCCCGCTTGCCTCCAGATAGCAGAAACAACAACTTGCATTTATATCGAGCCTTTAACATAGTAAAACGTCCCAAGGCGCTTCACAGGAGCGTTATCAGGCAAAATTTGACACCGAAGAGTCACTTAAGGCGATATTAGGACAGGTGACTAAAAGCTTGGTCAAAGTGGAAGGCTTTAAGGAGGATCTTAAAGGAGGAGAGAGAGGTGGAGAGGCGGAGAGGTTTAGGGAGGGAGTTCCAGAGCTTAGGGCCTAGGCAGCTGAAGGCACGGCCACCAATGGTGGAGTGATGGAAATTGGGGATGCGCAAGAGGCCAGAATTGGAGGAGCGCAGAGATCTCGGAGGGTTGTACAGCTGGAGGGCAGCCTTAGAGGCCATGTCATAATGGGTAGGATGGTCTTGTCTGGACAAGCCGCTCGAAGCTCACCCGTGCTCTGTACTGATAAAATATGAGGGTTTTGGATGGTTAAACTCTAGCCGCTCTCCTACGCACATTTGGAGAGTCCTCAAACTTTGAATCTTGCCAAACTGTGCCCACATTCTCTGGGCTCAGGTAAATGGAGTTGTACTCCCTGTCAGGCAAACAGAAATTACTTATATGGATTTCTTGGTGTCATGACTTAGAGACTTGAGTCCAATGATTAATTGGCACATGATTCAGACCCAAGCCTTTCTGCTGGAAAAATATCTATTTTGAAAAGATACGTCAAAGTTAACCCACCGTACAAATCAACTCCCTTGCAATACTACAGGAATCTGATCGAGCATCATGTTCTACACTGACCTTTTTGTGATATTACCTTTCACCTTTTTCTAGTCTTTCTTTCTTGAAGTAAGGCTATCGCTGGCAGAGATGAATGTAACACAGAGGAAAGGCTATCTTCGTGCCCTGGCATTCAGAATGGCAACTGATGATAGTCTTTCAGATCAATTTTTTTCTTTTACTCGATGTATCACGTTTCTCCGTTTCTGCTGCGCTTTCGTAAAAAGAATTGTGCATCGTACAGTGCATGGACTGTATGGAGGTTTTCTTTAGGATTCGTTGCTTTATCCTAATTTATCACACTGTCATCGACAGGAATCTCCAACCATTGAACTCTCTCCCACACTGTCAGACACTGGAAAGAAAGAGAGAGAGGGAGTGTGAAAGAAAATAGAGAGAGATTGAAAGAGAGAGTAAAAGAGAGAGAGTGAAAGAGAGCAAGAGAAAGAAGAAAGAAAGAAAGATAGAAAGAAAGATCCATTAATAATGCCTTTTACAATCTCAGGACATCCTAAAGCACTTTACTTTTTGAAGTGTAGTCACTGTTGTAATGTAGGAAACGCAGCAGCCAATTTGTGCACAGCAAGCTCCCAAACAGCTGAGGTCGATGATCAGCCATGATCTTATTGAATGGCGGAGCAGGCTCGAGAGGCCATATGGCCGACTCCTGCTCCTATTTCTTATGTTCTAAACAGCAACGTGATAATGACCAGATTATCTGTTTCAGTGATGTTGGTTGAGAGATAAATATTGATCCCAGGACACGGGGAGAACTCCCCCTGCTCTTTGAAATAGTGCCGTGGGATCTTTTCCGTCCACCTGAGAGGGCAGACGGGGCCTTGGTGTAATTAGTTTTAAACATGACAAATCTTGAGACTCCCTGGGATGCAGAAGTGACCTTTGTCGCAGATGCCGTATTTTGGATGTGATGTTAAAGCGATGTAATCTACCGTCATCATGCTGTGCGAGGAGGAAAGAAAGGCTGTGTTGCTTTGTAGGATATGGTACGGTTTTTTATTTTTTAATCTTTGCAAATCTTTCTTTCCAAGCGCCAGACGGAGCTGAGCAGCAACGCATTGTAGGGATTGTGAGGCTTTGTCACCCAAGGGTCAGAGTGCGGAAAGGCACCACAATCACTGTTGCCACCACTGCTACTTCTGCATGAGGTAATTTCAGCAAACACTCTGCTGGCTACAGCACATTTAATTACAGCACCACTAATCTTTATGTGCTGGGCCTGTCACATCCAATAAGGCAATGCATCAACTTCATTACTCATAAAAGGATGGCAAAGCAATCGCACGCTGGCTGTCACATCGAAAGCAGAGGCGATGTTCAGTTCCATTGCTTTGACCATAATCCGTGGCGAATGGCAATGCAATTGAACCATTGTCGGCATTCTGTGAGATGAAGGATGGATGGACCGACAGACAGAGAGAGTGGTCATGTTGGTTCCCATTCAGCAAACAGGTGCATGTGCATCGCCCCTCCAAATATCTATCAGAAAGATTTTAAGCGGGGGAAAAACCCAGCCAATCATGCCTGAATGGAAATCTGTTTCTTGAAATCAAAAAATAATTGGGCACCAGTCTGAAGTTGACGGGTTGTAACAAAAACAACAACAGCAACAACAACTTGTATTTATATAGCACCTTTAACGTAGTAAAACGCCCCAAGGCGCTTCACAGGAGTGTTAAAAGACAGAAAATTTGACACCGAGCCACATAAGGAGAAATTAGGGCAGGTGACCAAAAGCTTGGTCAAAGAGGTAGGTTTTCAGGAACGTCTTAAAGGAGGAGAGAGAGTTAGCGAGGCGGTAACAGGTAATTTAAAGGAAAAAAAAACATGTTCTGAGAATTCAATTCCACTTGAGGTGTGGGGGAATGGGGAGGAGAAGGACTGCATCTGATTTGTACAGTGTTCCAGAAGGCAGCACCTCCCAAACCCTCGGCATCAACACCTAGAAGGACAAGGGCAGCAGGTGCATGGGGAACACCACCACCTCTAAGTTTCCCTCCAAGTCACACACCATCCCGACTTGGACATATATCACCGTTCCTTCATGGCCGCTGGGTCAAATTCCTGGAACTCCCTCCCTAACAGCACCTTCACCACACCGACTGCAGCGGTTCAAGAAGAAGGCCCACCACCACCTTCCCAAGGGCAACTAGGGATGGGCAGTAAATGCCGGCCTTGCTTGCGATGCCCACATTTAAAAAAAAACTTTACTGTGCTGATTAAGGTTACTTCCAGCGGCAAACTCTGAGACAAATGCAATGTAAGAGAAGAGCTTAAAGCCTGAAATGACTTCACTCCTAATGTTTCCTTTTAAATGCAATTCACGCTGCTGAAGATGTACAAACTGATCATTTGGACAATATATGACTGATTCCCATCTGTCTCGTTGCATAATTCATCAACAGTTTGGCTCCCTGGTCTAACCAGCCGATCTGAATCATAGAATCTCACAGCACAGAAGGAGGCCATTCGGCCCATCGTGCCTGTGCCGGTAATGCTCTTTAGAAATGCTCTTTGCAACTGAAAATGCAAATGTATCTACTGTGGGATTGCAATAGGGGATTGGTTCACTTTAATGGAGGATCAGGTAACTACTGAACCTGCCCGTAAAAGGCTCCAAACCCAGTGCTCTTCAGGCCAGAAAGAGAGGCTGTGCGTTCACTAATGGGAATGCGAGCAAGACAATAGACAATAGGAAAACGCAAGCAGCAAATAGTCAGGACCGGTCGAGAGGGCGGAGTCCCTGATAAAGGCTGAACAGACGTTTGGTTCACTGCTAAGCTGTAGAACTAGCCTGAAACTACATAGGATATACGGCCCAGAAACAGGCCATTCGGCCCAACCAGTCCATGCCGGCGTTTATGCTCCACTCGAGCCTCCTCCCGTCTTTCCTCATCTAACTCTATCAGCATAACCCTCTATTCCCTTCTCCCTCATGTGCATGTCTAGCCTCCCCTTAAATACATCTATACTATTCGCTTCAACCACTCCCTGTGGGAGCGAGTTCCACATTCTCACCACTCTCTGGGTAAAGAAGTTTCTCCTGAATTCCCTATTTGATTTCTTGGTGACTCTCTTATATTGATGGCCTCTAGTTTTGCTCTTCCCCACAAGTGGAAACATTCTCTCTGTATCCACTCTATCAAAAACTTTCATGATTTTAAAGACCTCTATTAGGTCACCCCCTCAGCCTTCTTTTTTCAAGAGAAAAGAGACCCAGCCTGTTCATCCTTTCCTGATATGTATACCCTCGCATTTCTGGTATCATCCTTGTAAATCTTCTCTGCACCCTCTCCAGTGCCTCGATATCCTTTCTATAATATTGGAAACTCAACTCCACGGAATGAGAATAATGGGAGCCAAGCAGACTGAGCTTCTACAAAGCACCAAATTCGCTCCATGTGGAGTTAAGTAACACAAGCAGAGACGACTGAAACGCAAACATCAACGGGGAGAAATCACCGCTGTACCATATTAGTGTCTGATTGCTGAGCAAATGACTTCATCCGCTATGTTAATGGAGGTGTTAACGCATTTAAAATAAACAGGCTGTGACCTTCCTCTGGTGGGCCATAATCTTAAAATTAGAGCTAGACCATTTAGAATTGAAATCAGGAAGCACTTCTTCACCCAAAGGGTAATGGAAATCTGGAACTCTCTTCCCCAAAAGGCTGTGCATACTGGGACCGGTGAAATTTTCAAGACCGGGATTGATAGATTTTTGTTGGGTAAGGGTATCAAAGGATGTTGAGCAAAGGCCGGCAAATGGAGTTGAGATACAGATCAGCCACAAGAACATAAGAAATAGGAGCAGGAGTAGGCCATTCGACCCTCGAGCCTGCTCTGCCATTCAATGAGATCATGGCTGATCTTCTGCCTCAACTCCATTCACCGGCCCTATCGCCATATCCCTTGATGCCCTTACTAGTCAGAAATCTATCGACTTCTGTTTTGAATATACCCAATGACTGAGCCTCCACAGCCCTCTGGGGTAGAGAATTCCAAAGATTCACCACCCTCTGTGTGAAGAAATGTCTTCTCATCTCAGTCCTGAATGGCCTGCCCTTTATCCACCCTATCAAGCCCTGTAATAATTTTGTATGCTTCAATGAGATCCCCTCTCATTCTTCTGAATTCAAGAGAATAATTAAATGGCCGACCAGGCTCGAGGGGCTGAGTGGACTATTCCTGTTCATATATTCCAAAGCTTGGTAAAATAGAAACCAATTTTCATCGGCTAATATTGCTCAACTGGATTTCACCCTTCAGTGCCAAGTAAGGGAGTTCAATGACTTATTTAGCATCTGTATGGAGCAGCTTCCCATAGGTGCACAATGTATAGTATAACTCAGGTTTAAAGTCAGCAAAATCAAATTGACACAAGTCTTGCACCAGTTCAACTTCACACTGAAGGCATGTTAACAGCAACTGGTACAAAGAGAACTTTCAAACAGTTCCTAGAGGATTCACTGAAGCACTTGGAACCTTTTTAAAATTCATCTTAATGTGGGCAATGAGCTGACCATTCCCCGCCTGCTAACGTAAAGATGTATCCAGCGTTTGAATGCCAGTGAGTGGAACTCTGTTTTCCCTGGCAGAGCACGGTTCAGATCTGGCAGTATAACTCACATTTGCTGGCTGCACGTCACCTGAACCAGGGACTGGCCTCAAACCTGCCTTGTAACGGCACCTAAGGAGAAATAAAACCACTTGAAGAAGTACTAAAACTCCCAACTTTTGAAGATTTTTTAATTTGCAATACAATACAACCTTTATTTTGTTCACTTCATGATTTTCGTGGAGCCAAATATCTTTAATTGCAGACTGGAGTCTGCTTTGAGGGCTTGGACCTGAAAAGCAGAGAATCATTACAGCACAGAAAGAGGCCATTTCATAGAATCATAGAATCGTTACAGCACAGTAGGAGGCCATTCGGCCCATTGTAATTATGCCAGTTCTTTGCTGGAGCAATCCAAAATTAACCCCACTGCCCCCCCATGCTCTCCCCATAGCCCAGTATATTCCTCTGCTTCAAATATTTATCCAATTTACCTTAAAGAAATGCAATGGTCTCTGCCTCAACCACGCCCTCTGGCAAAGTATTCCATGCTTTAACAATTCTTGGCGTAAATAAATTTCTCCTAACCTCTCTCCTCTCTTAGTGACAATTTTAAATTGATAACCCTTTGCCACTGACTCTCCAACCAGAGGAAATTGTTTCCCTCTATTTACCTGATCAAAATCCTTTTATATTTTTAAAGACCTCTATTAAAGTCCTTGAATGTGTTGTCGCCTCCCAAATCCGTGCCCAAGTGACATCCTATGTGATTGTGACCTTGGTAAACTATCCCTCCTCATCCTCTCGACCTGCCTGCAACCTTTGACACGGTTGGCCACACCATCCTCCTCCAACGCCTCTCCTCCGTCGTTCAGCTGGGTGGGACTGCCCTCGCCTGGTTCCATTCTTATCTATCCATTCATAGCCAGAGAATCACCTGCAATGGCTTCTCTTCCTGCTCCAGCATCGTTACCTCTGGTGTCCCCCAAGGATCTATCCTTGGCCCCCTCCTATTTCTCATCTACACGCTGCCCCTCGGCGACATCATCCGAAGACACGTTAGGTTCCACATGTACGCTGACGACACCCCAGCTCTACCTCACCACCACTTCTCTCGACCCCTCCACCGTCTCTGATTTGTCACACTGCTTATCCGGCATCCAGTATTGGATGAACAGAGATTTCTTCCAACTAAATATTGGGAAGACAGAATCCATTGTCTTCGGTCTCCACCACTAGCTCCGTTCCCTAGCCATTGACCCCATCCCTCTCCCTGGCAACTGTCTGAGGCTGAACCAGACCTTGGTGTAGTATTTGACCCCGAGATGCGCTTTTGACCACATATCCGCGCCATCGCTAAGACCGCCTATTTCCACCTCCGAAACATCGCCCAACTCTGCCCCTGCCTCAGCTCATCCGCTGCTGAAACCCTCATCCATGCCTTTGTTACCTCTAGACTTGACTATTCCAATTCTCTCCTGGCCGGCCTCCCACCTTCCACCTTCCATAAACTTGAGCTCATCCAGAACATTTCTGCCCATATCCTAACTCGCACCAAGTACTGTTCACCCATCACCCTTGTGCTTGCTGACCTACATTGGCTCCTGGTCCAGCAACACCTCACTTTTGAAATTCTCATCCTTGTTTTCAAATCCCTCCATGGCCTCGCCCCCCTCCCTATCTCTTTAACCTCCTCCAGCCCCACAACCCTCCAAGATCCCTGCGCTCCTCCAATTCTGGCTTCTTGCCCATCCCTGATTTTAATCGTTCCACCATTGGCGGCCGTGCCTTCAGCTGCCTGGGCCCTAAGCTCTGGAATTCCCTCCCTAAACCTCTCCGCCTCTCGACCTCTCTTTCCTCCTTTAAGACGCTCCTTAAAACCTACCTCTTTGACCACCTGTCCTAATAGCACCTGACATGACTCGGTGTTAAATTTTGTGTGATAACGCACCTGTGAAGGGCCTTGGGACGTTTTACTACGTTAAAGGTGCTATACAAATGCAAGTTGTTGTTGTTGTTGCTGTTGTAAATCTCCTTTTAGTCTTTTTTGCTCCAGTGGAATTAGCCCTAGTATCTCAGGTCTCTCCTCATAACTATAGTTTCCCATTTCTGGCATCATCCTGGTGGATTTGCACTGTACGCTCTCTATGGCTTGAATGATCTTTCCATAATGTGGCTTCCAGATTGCACACAGTACTCTAACTATGGCCTAATCTAGAAAAGAGACGACTGAGGGGGGGCGACCTGGTCGAGGTCTGTAAAATTACGAAGGGGTTCGATAGGATAGACCTAGCGAAGAGGTTTCCACTTGTGGGGGAATCCAAAACTAGGGGCCATAAATACAATAGCAAAATACCGCGGATGCTGGAAATCCGAAATAACAACAGAAAACGCTGGGAACACTCAGCAGGCAGGCAGCATCCGCTGGAGAGAGAAACAGAGTTAACGTTTCAGGTCTGGGACCCTTCATCAGAACTGGAAAAAGCTGGAGATGTAACAGATATTAAGCAGGTGCAGAGACAGGGCGGGGGTGGGGGCGGGGCGGCGGGTGTGGGAGGGGGGGAAGGAATTGAAGGAACATACTGTGCTTTTGTAAGAGGCAGGAAAGATAAAATGTTACAAATGGGAATGGCAAAATCATACAGCATGAAAAATGGGGGCAGGGGTTATAGTTTGAAATTGTTGAACCCAATGTTGAGTCCAGAAGGCTGTAAAGTGCCTAATCGAAAGATGAGGTGCTGTTCCTCGAGCTTACGTTGAGCTTCATTGGAACAGTGTAAGAGACCGAGGACAGAGAGATCAGAGTGGGAGTGAAGCGGAGAATTAAAGTGACAGGCGACCGGAAGATGAGGGTCACCCTTACGGACTGAACGGAGGTGTTCCACAAGGCGGTCACCCAATCTGCGTTTGGTCTCCCCAGTGTAGAGGAGACCGCATCGTGAGCAGCGAATACAGTATACTAAATTGCAAGAAGTACAAGTAAATCGCTGTTTCACCTGGAAGGGGTGTTTGGGGCCCTGGACAGTGGGAAGGGAGGAGGTCAAAGGGCAGCTGTTGCATTTCCTGCGCTTGCACGGGAAGGTGCCAGGCGATGGGGAAGGGCTGTTGGGGGTGATTGAGGAGTGGACCAGGGTGTCGTGGAGGGAGCGGTCCCTTCGGAATGCTGAAATGGGAGGTGAGGGGAAGATGCATTTGGTGGTGGGATCACGTTGGAGGTGGCGGAAATGACGGAGGATGATCCGTTGAATGTGGAGGCTGGTGGGGTGAAAGGTGAGGACAAGGGGAACCCTATTGTGGTTCTGGGAGGGAGGGGAAGGGGTGAGAGCAGAAGTGCGGGAAATGGAACGGACACGGTCAAGGGCCGTGTCAACCACAGTAGAGGGGAATCCTCGGTTGAGGAAAAAGGAAGACATGTCGGAAGCACTGGTATGGAAGGTGGCATCGTCAGAGCAGACGCGACGGAGACGGAGAAACTGGGAGAATGGAATAGAGTCCTTACAGGAAGCAGGGTGGGAGGAAGTGTAGTCCAGGTAGCTGTGGGAGTCAGTGAGCTTGTAGTGGATGTTTGTTGAAAGCCGATCGCCAGAAATGGAGACGGAGAAGTCAAGGAAGGGAAGACAAGAGTCGGAGATGGACCATGTGAAGGTGAGGGAAGGGTGGAAATTGGAAGTAAAGTGAATGAACTTATCTAGTTCAGGACGAGAGCAGGAAATGGCACCGATACGGTCATCGATGTACCGGAAAAAGAGGTGAGGGAGGGAACACCTCCGTTCAGTCCGTAAGGGTGACCCTGAGCTTCCGGTCGCCTGTCACTTTAATTCTCCGCTTCACTCCCACTCTGATCTCTCTGTCCTCGGCCTATTACATTGTTCCAATGAAGCTCAATGTAAGCTCGAGGAACAGCACCTCATCTTTCGATTAGGCACTTTACGGCCTTCTGGACTCAACATTGAGTTCAACAATTTCAGACTATCACCCCTGCTCCCATTTTTCATGCTGTATGATTTTGACATTTCCATTTGCAACATTTTATCTTTCCTGCCTCTGACATAAGCACAGTGGGCCAGAAATTCGGCTCCCTGGCTTCCCGCGGGTGCAAGGATCGCGCGCGCACCTACCTACCGCGCCTGCCGTTGACCCCTGGGCCCGCTGGGGATTCCGGTCCTGGGCCTCCTCCAACTGCCGGCGCGCAGTGCTTGCGTATCCCAGGGGCGTAGTTAGTGCGATGCGTCCCCTGGGATCACGTGGGCCATGGAGAGCCAATGGCAGCAGACCATCTTTCATTCATAGATTTGACAGGAAGACCTGTCAAATCTATGAATACAAATCGGCCCCAAAACCTCCCTAAAACTACAAATAATTTTTTTTTTAAATCACATTTTTAAAATAACTATAAATGACATTAATTAACTATTTTAAACAAAAATTTAAATTTTTGAAAACATTAATTACACTTTTTAACAGGGCTAAAACTAAACTTACCTTTCTTTAAAGTAATTAAAAAAGATAAATCTGTGAAAAAAATGTTTAAATGTTAATAAAATCAACACTTACCTTGTTAAAAGAAGGCCTTGCGCATCCTTTTTAAAAGTGTATCTTCTCCGTGCTTACCCTCACGGAGGAACCTGTAAAAAAAACCGAAGTGCGAGGCGAATGCGCTGGCCCTCCGGTGTGCGCGTTCGACCTCTGAACCCCTTCCTTCAGGGGAACGGAAGTGCCGGTTTCCCGCTCATGCGCAGTGCATGCAAGAAACCGGCACTTTTGTTCCGTCCACGGGTGAGTACACAGTGCGTACTCACCCGTGGCGAGCCTAATTTCTGCCCCAGTATGTTCCTTCAACTCCTTCCTACCCTCCGCACCCCCCCCCCCCCCCCCGCCCTATCTCTGCACCTGCTCAATATCTGTTACATCTCCAGCTTTTTCCAGTTCTGATGAAGGGTCCCAGACCTGAAACGTTAACTCTGTTTCTCTCTCCGCGGATGCTGCCTGGCCTGCTGAGTGTTTCCAGCATTTTCTGTTGTTATTTTAGGCCATAAATATAAGATGGCCACCAATAAATCCAGTAAGGAAATCAGAAGGAGCGTCTTCACCCAGAGAGTGGTGAGAATGTGGAACTCGCGACCACAGGGAGTGGTTCAGTGGAATAGCACAGATGCATTTCTGGTGAAGCTAGATAAGCACATGAGGGAGAAAGGAACAGAAGGATATATGGATGGGGTGAGATGAAGTAAATAAAGTGGGAGAAAGCTCATGTGGAGCATAAACACCGGAATAGACTGAATGGTTTGTTTCTCTGCTGTAAATTCTATGTAATTGCATGTAATCAATGTCTTGTGCAAATTTATCATTACTTCTTTACTTTTGCACTGCATGTCCCTATTAAAACTCAGAATGCTGTTGGGCTTTTTTAAGACTTTATCTCACTGCATTGACACAAGGAATTACATGTTTGAACCCTTAGGTTTTTTCTGATCATCCACACCCTTCAGTGTCTTCCTATTGAGTGTAAATGCCCATTCCTTGTTTTTCCTCCCAAAATGTGTTACCTCACACTGATCAACAACAATAAGTCACATTTAACGTAGGATAAAATGTTCCATGGCGCTTCACAGAGGCGTCAGCAATAAATGGACACTGCGTCAAAGAAGGAGGTGTTAGCAGGGGTGACAACAAGCAACGTCCTGCTTCACAGCCGATTAACTACTTAGGTGCAGTTATTGTTGTTCTGTCGGCCAATGCAGAAGACCATCTGCGCACAGCAAGGTCCCGCAGACTGCAATGGGATAAATGATGGTGTTGACCATTTGAAGCGTTGGACGAAGGGTGAATGTAGTCCAGGACAACTGCCTGTTCTTCTTTTTTAAAAAGTGCCATAGGATTCTTACATCTACCCGAGCAGGGTGATGAGGCCTCAGATTAACATCTCACCCGGAAGATGGCACCTCATGGCAATGTACCAAAGTATCGAACTAAATTATTTGGTCAAGCACTGTGGGAGTACCTTCACCGCACGGACTGCAGAGGTTCAAGAAGGCGGCTCACCACCACCTTCTCAAGGGCAATTAGGGATGGGCAATAAATGCTGGCCTTGCCAGCGACGCCCACATCATATGAACGAACCGGTGCACCGTGGCTGCAGTGTGTACCATCTACAAGATGCACTGCAGCAAGTCGCCAAGGCTTCTTCGGCAGCACCTCCCAAACCCGCGACCTCTTCCACCTAGAAGGACAAGGGCAGCAGGCGCATGGGAACACCACCACCTCCAAGCTCCCCTCCAAGTCACACACCATCCTGACTTAGAAGTATATCGCTGATCCTTCATCGTCGCTGGGTCAAAATCCTGGAACTCCCTCCCTAACAGCACTGTGGGAGTACCTTCACCACACGAACTGCAGCGGTTCAAGAAGGTGGCTCACCACCACCTTCTCGAGGGCAACTAGGGATGGACAATAAATGCTGGCCTTGCCAGCGATGCCCATACCCCATAAAAACGAATTAAGAAAAAGTTCTATGCTTTAACCATCTTCTGAGTCCAAGGCAAGAACACTACCACTGAGTCAAGCTGGCACTTAATAAATAACAAAGTCATTATCGCCTCGGAATTACTGTTGGTGACATAGATGGATGAATGTTTAATGCTTTTGTATAACATTCCTCTGTCCAATATTTTAGTGAAGGTGTTGACCTATTTATCTTAAACTGGGACTGTTCGCCTTAAAGCAGAGAAGGTTAACGGGGGATTTAACAGAAGTGTTCAAAATGATGAAGGGTTTTGATAGAGTAAATAGGGAGAAACTGTTTCCAGTGGCAGGAGGGTTAGTAACCAGAGGACACAGATTTAAGATAAATGGCGAAAGAATCAGGGGGGAGATGAGGGGGAAAAAATTACACAGTGAGTTGTTGTGATCTGGAATGCGCTGCCTGAAAGGGCGGTGGAA
Organism: Squalus acanthias; assembly: GCA_030390025.1. Classification (NCBI taxonomy): domain Eukaryota; kingdom Metazoa; phylum Chordata; class Chondrichthyes; order Squaliformes; family Squalidae; genus Squalus; species Squalus acanthias. Next base: position 63,314,238 of record CM059442.1, read on the forward strand.
GCAGATTCAATAGTAACTTTCAAAAGGGAATTGGATAAATACTTGAAAAGGAAAAATTTGCAGGTCTGTGGGGAAAGAGGGGAAAGTGGGACTAATTCGCTAGCTCTTTGAAAGAGCCGGCATGGGCACGATGGGTCGAATGGCCTCCTTTTGCACTGTAAGAGTCTATGGGGAAGAAATTCGGTATCGCCTCGTTTGGGGCACTAAATCTTGAAATTGTGAAAAATTAGCGTCAGGCGCTAATGAGTCTGAGGTTTCCCTAAATTTGCTGTTAGCGCCCCTGGAAAGAGCTGGAGCGCTAAAGCAAGTGCTAATGACCTCATTAGGGCACTACAGGGGCGCTACCAGCAGAGCGATAATGAATTTCAGGTGCTATGCTATCGGGAGTGATCCTTCACACTGGCCCCTTCCAGCTCTTAAAGGGGAGGTTGCATCATTGTGCAGGTCCTCATTATCAGCATTACTGGCTGTGAAGGCGACCTGCAAGGAACTCAATCCCGTGATCGCGATGGCTGATCCCACTACCAGGGAGCAAGCTCGTCGTTTCACGGACGAGGCATTGGAGGCATTGGTCGTGGGAGTGGAGCGAAGGAGGGCAGTGCTGTTCCCGGACACTGGAAGGAGGCCATTGCCCCAGGTCTTCAGGGCAATGTGGAGGGAAGTGGCCCAGGAGGTCTCGGCCAGTAGTGTGGTGGTACGCAGCCTGACACAGTGGCCGGAAGAAATACAACGACCTCACTCGGGTGGTCAAGGTGAGTACATGCTTCAACAGGTCCTACATACCAGCAGCTGATCTTCGGTCTGTACACGCTGCACAAACCACCACATCCCCGCCACTCACCCACCAAGCATCTGCACCTATTCAAACTCACATCCACACCTCACGCCTTGCCTACAATCACAGCTATTCCATTACGGCAGGCATATCTCCCAAACACACAGCTGGACTCTGACTCACACGCATTCGTTTCTCTTGCAGGCCAAGATGGCTCACAATAGGAGGGAGCAGCAGAGAACAGGCGGGGGTGGTGTGCAGCTCCAGCAGCTTTCAGACCTGGAGGAGCGAGTGCTGCGACTCATTCGGCAGCAGGTGGTGGGCGGCGTGGCCGTCAGCGACGTCGATCCCCTTGGAGGCAACAACGGTATATTCATCCCCTCTCCTTCTCTCATCCTACTTCCCCCTCACACCACAAGCCTTTCCCACTTTCCAGCTCATGATACTGTCTGCATTCCTTGCTCCCTTCCTGCCCCCCTGCCCTCACCTTAACGCGAGTCTTGTGTCTTTATGCTTTCAGAGAATCAGCAACCAGATGACCAGCCTGTCCCTGAGCCTCCCAGTGAGAGTGAGGTGGGAGAAGAGGAGGAGGTAGAAAGCACCATGTCACTGCATGTCTCACCCGCAGGCACCACCTCAGATACTGGGACTACGTGATCTTTAGAGGCAAGTTTAGTAGAGGGGTCTGCACTGGGTGATGCACCGGGGATGAGCGGGCTGCAGCAAGGTCAGGGTGAAAGGGTAGCTTGGGAGCCAGCTCCCCGGAGGGTGAGTTCGCGCGCGAGTTCTGCTGCACAGAACTCAGATGAGGACCTCGATGGCGAGGCGTTCACAAGAAGGGTGATGGGCATGCACACAGAGATCATAGGTGCAATGGCAAGGGTGCCCGAGAGCCTGTCGGCAATGGTAAGGAGCATGGAGGAGTCCGCCCTCCAACATTGCACAGAGCTCTGCGCACACCATGGAGCCCATCCTTGGCAGTCTGCAAAGGATGGTGGACTCCCAGAGAGACCGTGGGGACCCAGACCTCATGCCGCGCGTCATGGGCGATGTGGCAGCATCCATTGCAGCACAGGCGGAAGCAAGACAACGTCTTAGTGCTGTAATGCAGTCAATGGTTAATGCATCCAGTCTCAGACTGCTCTCATGCAGTCTCAGCTTGATGCCACGCAAGCTCTGACTGCTGCCATCGTCACTGGGACCACCACACTTCACCGGGGATCTCACGGCATCACAGCAGGCCAGTAATCTGTGCTGCAGCAGATTGCTAGGGATGCTGAGGTGCTGCCCCAGGGGAGTGGCAGTGTGTCAGTGGAGCAGGAACCTGATGTCTTCTCTCAGGATGACAGCATTCCTGATCCAACCACTGCCACTCCGCCATTGCCCTTGCTGCTGCCTGTCATCCAGCCAGGCCAGACTGCCGCTGCCCATCCTGAGGTGACGCAGTCTACAGCCGGGCCTTCCAGGCCCAGAGCTGGTCGAGGGTGTCCTGCAAAGGCCATCTGTAGTTTCTGGCAGTGACACTCAGCAGCCTTCCACCCGCCCTGCTGCAGCCACTGGGGAGACACTACGTAGGAGCAGTAGATTAGGAAAAGGCACTGTAAAGATGGGAAGTAAGGGCTTGCACAAGGGTGATTAGTTAATATTGTTGCTGTATATATATGGTTGCTGAATTTGGATACATTTCTTATTGGAATGTTGCAGAAATGGTGCCGTGTCTCATTTCAGCTTTGGAGTGTGGCATGGAATGAGAAATTGATGGAATGATGGGGACTGGATGAGCAACCGGGAAGTGGCCTCGAATTCATTGGAACCGCTGTCTGATGAGACGGTCATGGACCGCCCTTCCACAGCCGATGGAGTGGCTGGATCCTCCGTCGCTGCTGTTCGTGCTCCTGTTCCTCCTCGTCCTCTTCCTCCTCCTGAGGTGCGGCTAAGCCTGGTGGCAAGGGCTGCACCCTCATGATGGCCAAGTTGTGCAGCATGCAGCAGACAACGACGAAAAGGGACACCCGCTCAGCCGAGTACTGGAGGGCTCCTCCCGAGCGGTCAAGGCAGCGGAACCGTTGCTTCAGCACTCCGATGGTCTGCTCAATGATGTTCCTGGTGGCAGCATAGCTCTCACTGTATGAGTGTTGGGCACGAGTGTTGGGGTTGCGGAGGGGAGTCATGAGCCAGGTGGAGAGCGAATAGCCATTGTCTCCCAGCAGCCATCCGCTAGCTTGATGTGGTGGTTGGAAGAGTGCTGACAGGATGAAGGCATCGTGGCTGCTGCCAGGATAGTGGGCATTGACGATGAGGATGCGATGTGTGTGGTCGCACACCCACTGGACATGAAGTGAGTGGTAGCCCTTGCAGTTACGGAATACCTCAGGATTGTTACGAGATGCCCGCAAAGCGATGTGGGTGCAGTTAATGGCGCCCTGCACCATGGGGAAGCCCGCTATCCTGACAAAGCCACAAGCACGCTCGCGCTGCTTCTCTCTGGTCATGGGGAAGGAAATGTAGTCCCTTCTCCTTCTGTAGAGAGCATCTGTGACCTCCCGGATGCAGCAATGGATGGCGAAGTGCGATATGTTAGATATGTCTCCTGTTGCACGCTGGAAGGATCCACTGGCGTAGAAATTGAGGGCGACGGTGACCTTGACTGCCACTGAGAGAGACGTGGTGCTCCTGATGTGAGGCTCGAGGTCTGGTTGCAGGAGATGGCAGAGCTCTGTGTCCATGTCCTTGGTGAAGCAGAGCCGTCTAAGACACTGCTCCTCAGTGAGATTGATGTAGGAGAAATGCTGCCGGAATACCCTGGGAGGGTAAGTCCTCCTGTTGAGAGCCCTGTTGGCCCTCCTCCTTCAGGCCACATTTTGCAATCTTTCTCTCTGCCTCCGCTGCCTCCGACGGTGATGCCAGAGGGCAAGGTTCAGTGCCAGTACAGCCACCATTAAATGATGGAAATGTTGCACTATCAAATGTAACCTAATTGAAAGTGATACATTTTTCTCAGCCAGAATACTCCTTCAAGTTGAGAACACTCAAATCGCTCAAAACGCCTGTTTGCTTTTGTCAAACTGACAAGGCAGCATTCATTGCTGACAAAAAAAAACCGGAAGTTGACGCTTTTATATCGTGCTCCTCCAGCGCTCATCCGACTGCGTTCCGCCTCCTCTACCTGTCGTTGCTAATGGCAGGCGCTCAGGCAGGGGGCGAGAGTGAATTTCTGAGCCGGGGCGCTGCGCACCCGGATGACGTCACGATCTCCGGCCGCATTAGAGCCTGGCGCTAGTGGTTACCGCCGCCGCAAGCCTCCACTTCAATTTCACGAGCGTCGGTACCATCGCCGCGCCTGGTCGCAAAGCCGGTAGCACCCCGTTACAGCCCCTCAGAGGCGCTAACGGGAGGCGCTAAAGTGTCCAATTTCTCCCCCTATGATTCTATGAAGTGGGTCGGTAGGTATGATAAAATTAGGGGCAAAGCATGTCATCACAACATGTGAGTACTCATCCATTAATATCACTGTCATGATTTGGGATTGTTAACCATTTTTCCACAGAAAGAATTTTGGGAATGAGATACATTTAAGTGTTGCATTTAAAATAAAGGCTTCCACTAAAGAGTTAAGCAGTCTGCTTACCGAAAGACTAGAGAACTGGACAGGAAGGCACGTGCAAAGGACACAATATCTAGTTCAAGGGGGTCCTATTGTTACACCAAAGATTACGTGATTGTATAATGTGTTATACCTGTCAGGAAAGGATGAACAGGCTCGGTTTCTTTTCTCTTGAAAAGCGAAGGCTGAGGGGTGACCTAATAGAGGTCTTTAAAATTATGAAAGGTTTTGATAGAGTGGACACAGAGAGAATGTTTCCACTTGTGGGGAAGAGCAAAACTAGAGGCCATCAATATAAGATAGTCACCAAGAAATCCAATAGGGAATTCAGAAGAAACTTCTTTACCCAGAGAGTGGTGAGAATGTGGAACTCGCCACCACCGGGAACAGTTGATGCGAATAGTAATGATGCATTTAAGGGGAGGATAGATCAGCACATGAGGGAGAAGGGCATAGAGGGTTATGCTGATAGAGTTAGATGAGGAAAGATGGGAGGAGGCTCGTGTGGAGCATAACGATTTACAGAACAAACGGGAAACTGTTCAACCTCCGTCGCCTCCAGTCCAGATCCAAGGTCGTCCCATCCTCTGTCGTCGAATTACAGTAGGCAGATGACGCTTGCGTCTGCGCACACTCAGAGGTCGAACTCCAAACCATCGTCAACACCTTCACCGAAGCGTACGAGAGCATGGGCCTTACACTAAACATCCGTAAGACAAAGGTCCTCTACCAACCTGCCCCCGCCACACAGTACTGCCCCCCGATTATCAAAATCCACGACAAGGCCTTGGACAACGTGGACCACTTTCCATACCTCGGGAGCCTACTGTCAACAAGGGCAGACGTCGATGACGAAGTCCAACACCGCCTTCAGTGTGCCAGTGCAGCCTTCGGTCGCCTGAGGAAGAGAGTGTTTGAAGACCAGGACCTCAAACCCGGCACTAAGCTCATGGTCTACAGAGCAGCAGTGATACCCACCCTGCTGTATGCCTCAGAGACATGGACAATGTACAGCAGGCACCTCAAAGCACTGGAGAGGTACCACCAACGCTGCCTCCACAAGATCCTGCAAATCCATTGGCAGGATAGGCGCACCAACGTCAGTGTTCTTGCTCAGGCCAACATCCCCAGCATCGAAGCTTTGACCACGCTCGATCAGCTCCGATGAACGGGTCACATCGTCCGCATGCCCGATACGAGACTCCCAAAACAAGCGCTCTACTCGGAGCTCCGGCACGGCAAGAGAGCCCCAGGTGGGCAGAGGAAACGCTTCAAGGACACCCTCAAAGCCTCCTTGAAAAAATGCAACATCCCCACTGACACCTGGGAATCCCTGTGCCAAGACCGCACAAAGTGGAGAAGCATCCGGGAAGGCGCCGAACACCTCGAGTCTCTTCGCCGGGAGCAAGCGAAAGCCAAGCGCAAGGAGTGCACGTCAACCCAAGCACCCCACCCACCCGCCCCTTCAACCACCGTCTGCTCCACCTGTGACAGAGACTGTAGGTCCCGCATTGGACTCATCAGTCACCTGAGAACTCATTTTTAATGTGGAAGCAAGTCATCCTCGGTTCCGAGGGACTGCCTAAGAAACGCCGGCATGGACTGGTTGGGCCAAATGGCCTGTTTCTGTGTTGTATATCTTATGTAATCCTATGTAATAATTAGATATTGGGCAGTGCAGGTGAACTCCAGAAATAAGGGACATGGGGTCCACTTATCAAAGTGACTGTTACTGTTGAAGCTGAAAGAATATTCAAGGCAGATCTGAAATTGATTACAATTGCCGATGGTCATTTCTCAACTCAAATTCTATCCGCATTAGTCAAATTTCCTGGCCAACATTGCTTCCTCAACTAAAGCCACCATTCATTGGTCAATCACCACATTCCTATTTGCGAGATCTTGCTGGAGCAGATGCCTTCTATGTGTCCCTAATTGCTAATGCTTACTACACTCCTGAAAGTAAATCAGCATGTGTCGATAAGGTATCATTCGAATGTTATTGTTAGAATGAGAGAAAATGAAAAGAGAAGATATTCTAAAGTAAATATCCTGTAATTCGGGAAAGTCGGTTCTGTGTTGCGATTTTGTGGCAGTTTCACTTTATTTTTAACGTGATCCTTGCGACACTGTAATTCAATCAAACACCTCTGGTGACATTATAAATCACAAGAGCAAACCTTAAACAATTTGTGGACGTCAGCAGAGGAGCAAGATTGAATTACGGCCTTCAACCAGCTGCTGGAGATTTGTTAGCTTTTCTATGTTGTAGACAGTAGTCTTTCCTTGCTTAAAAAAAGCACACCCCTATTTCCTTTAACATTGTGGACATAGCAACCTCTCTCTCCTCCTTTAAGACACTCTTAAAAACCTACCTCTTTGACCGAGCTTTTGGTCACCTGCCCTAATTTGTTTTTATTCATTCACAGGGTGTGGGCGTCGCCGGCAAGGCCAGCATTTATTGCCCATCCCTAATTGCCCACAAAGGTGGTGAGCCACCTTCTTGAATACAACTGAGTGGCTTGCTCGGTCCTTTCAGAGGGCAGTTAAGAGTCAACCACATTGCTGTGGGTCTGGAGTCACATATAGGCCAGACCGGGTAAGGACGGCAGGCTTTCTTCCACTGAAGGACGTTGGTGAACCAGATGGGTTTGTTACGACGACCCAGTAGTTTCATGGTCACCATTACTGATACTAGCTTTGTATTTAATTGAATTTAAATTCCCCAGCTGCCGTGGTGGGATTTGAACTCATGTCCCTCACGATTATTAGTCCACTAACGTAACCACTATGCTACCAAATACAAACTATATCCATACGCGGCTCGGTGTCGATTTTTGTTGGATAACGCTCCTGTGAAGCGCCTTGGGACATCTTACTGCATTAAAGACGCTATATAAATGCAAGTGGTTGTTTTTGTTGTTGAGCTTGGTTGAGGAGGCGCAATGTAATTGAAAGGGCAGAGTCGTAACATGTAGCACGTGATAGGTACTGCCACACAGTCGTTCATTGGGAGGTCCACCGTAGAACTTGATGTTGCTGGCGAGTGTCCTATGACTGGAGAGCTGAACACATGCAGAATGCTTTGTGTAGATGGCTGATATTTCAAGCTGAAAGCCAAGCTTGCGTTTGGAAAGCGTCCGTCCGCTGGCATTGAGTCAACAATCTCACTCGGAGAGACAAGTAGGACAGATGATATGAGAAATGGAACAGATGTACCGATGTAGTAGAGGCTGCTCTAGTGAGCCTTGACCAAGGTGAACTAGGGAGCAGGCACATATCTGTCAGTGCTGGGGAGCGGTGCACAGTTTTAACCAGCCGCTCTAAATGTCAAGCATGTGCAGGTCATGCGTAGCACGGGACAGAAACAAAATGAGCCTCTCTGACCCTGCCTCAATAACCTGCTCAAAGGAAAGAAAGAACATCCGGATAGGCCCAAAGCACTTTACAGCCAATGAAGTACTCTTTTTGAAGTGTAGTCACTGTTGTAATGTAGAAAACTCGGCAGACAATTTTTGCACAGCAAGCTCCCGCAAACTTCAATGAGGTAAATGACCAGATAATCTGTTCTTCTCTCAGAGGGTCGTAAATTTGTGGAATTCTCTGCCCCAGAGAGCTGTGGAGGCTGGGTCATTAAATCCATTTAAAGTGGAGGTAGACAGATTTTTGCAAGATAAGGGAGTGAAGGGTTATGGGGAGCGGGCAGGGAAGTGGCTTTGAGCCCAAGATCAGCCATGATCTTATTGAATGGCGGAGCAGGCTCGAGGGGCCAAGTGGCCTATTCCTGCTCCTATTTCTTATGTTCTTATGTTTTGTTATGTTAGTTAAGGGATAAATATTGGCCAGGACACCGAGAAGAACTCCCCTGCTCTTCTTCGAATAGTGCCATGGGATCTTTTTGCGTCCGCCTGAGAGGGCAGACGGGGCCTCGGTTTAACGTCTCATCCGAAAGACTGCCCTTCCGACAGTGCAGCACTCCCTCAGCACTGCACTGGAGTGTCAGCCTAGATTTTGTGCTGAAGTCTCTGGAGTGGAGACTTGAACCCACAACCTTCTGAGTCAGAAGCCTGTGGCTTCAAGTCCCACTATCGACTACAGCAGATAGTTTAAGCTGAAACTCCAGTGCAGTACTGAGAAATACCACATTTTTCAGCGGTCCTGCGTTTCAGATGTGGTGTTCAACTGAGGCACTGCCTGCCTATTCACGTGGACATAAAAGATCCCACGGCACTATTTGAAGAGGAGCAGGGAGCTTCCCTCAATCAACACCGCTCAAAAAAGATTAACGGGTCAGTCGTATCATTTGCTCTTTGTGGGACCTTGCTGAGAGCAATTAGCTGCCACACTTGCCTCCATAACAACAGCACTTCAGAAGTAATCAGTTTCATCTGCTTTGGGATGTCCCGAGAATGTGATAAGGCGCTAAGCTTTCTTTAACTGTTTGTCTATTTAGACTACTTCTCCACAGGGAGTAGTAGCCCTAATTGGCCAGGTTAAAACAACTCCATCTCAGCAACTAACCACCGTGTGTGCACTAGATATTCGACTTCCCGTCTGGAAGGCCTGAGAGATGATTAAAAATGGTGGGAGATTATTAGTTTGTAGCTAATTATGAGACGCTTCTGCTGTGCGTCAGTACAGACTGGGAACTGGGTCGAGACTGCCTGAGCTGATTTCACAGATGACCCACGGTACCTGTGTGTGTTTAAATTGGCCAGTGGTGTAAATTAAGTAGCACAGATAAGGTGATACTCGTGGCAGTGAGCTCAGAGATACATACAGGAGCAGGCACGACGGTTTGACCAGAGGGAAGGTTGTGATACTATACAAGACCTGCTACCAGATACTTGGAGGGAAAAGCAGGTGTATTTATAGCTAGGAATTAACTGAATGATTACAGGCCATATAAGTTCACATTGGTAATACAGTAAACATATTCCAACCATCTTATCCTTCAAGGTGTCAGCCTTGGCTCAGTGGGTAGCACTCTCGCCTCAGTGTCAGAAGGTTGTGAGTTTGGCTCACTCCAGAGACTCGAGCGCATAATCTAGGCTGACACTCCCAGTGCGGTGCTGAGGGAGCGCTGCACTGTCAGAGGTGCCGTCTTTCGAATGAGACGTTAAACCGCGGTCCCGTCTGCCCTCTCAGGTGGACGTAACAGATCCCACGGCCCTATTCGAAGAGGGGCAGGGGGAGTTCTCCTGGTGTCTTGGTCAATATTTATTCCTCAACCAACATGAACTAGCTGGTCATTTCTCTCCTTGCTGTTTGTAAGACTTTGCTGTGTTCAAATTGGCTGCTGCACATCCCACATTTACAGCAGTGATTACACTTGAAAAGTACGGCATTGGCTGTAAAGCGCATTGGGATGTTCCGAGGTTGTAAAAAGTGCTATATAAATACAAATTCTTTCTTGTCAGATAGATGACCCTTATCCCGCCTCCAGCTTCCAACCTCTCTTTATCATAATCTTTCATTATTCTCTATTTTATTGATGTGACGATTGAATTCCATTGAATTGTCCTCTTATGTTTCTCCTATGCTCCAAAGAGACAATCTTTCTCCTCACTGCATCCTTACTGTGTTGAAATCAAGACTTATTGCACCATCTCCTATTCTCACTCATTCTTTCACATGACTCCTCCACTAGAGCAGGTCAGAGGCTGGGTATTCTGCGGCGAGTGTCTCACCTCCTGACTCCCCAAAGCCTTTCCACCATCTACAAGGCGCAAGTCAGGAGTGTGATGGAATACTCTCCACTTGCCTGGATGAGTGCAGCTCCAACAACACTCAAGAAACTCGACACCGTCCAGGACAAATCAGCCCGCTTGATTGGCACCCCATCCACCACCTTAAACATTCACTCCCTCCACCACCGGCGTACCGTGGCTGCAGTGTGTACCATCTACAAGATGCACTGCAGCAACTCGCCAAGGCTTCTTCAGCAGCACCTCCCAAACCCGTGCCCTCCACCACTTAGAAGGATAAGGGCAGTTAAGGGCAAGTTCCCCTCCAAGTCACACACCATCCTGACTTGGAAGTATATCACCGATCCTTCATCGTCGCTGGGTGAAAATCCTGGAACTCCCTCCCTAACAGCACTGTGGGAATACCTTCACCACACGGACTGCAGCGGTTCAAGAAGGCGGCTCACCGCCACCTTCGCAAGGGCAACTGGGGATGGGCAATAAATGCTGACCTTGCCAGCGACACCATGAACGAATTAAAAAAAAAAAATCACCCCTTCTTCTTATAATCTGCCTGTTTCGAAAACCCAACCACAGCGTCACCTCACCACGACTTCCTAATCTGGCTCATCACCTCTCCTTCTCCTTTCAAAGCACACTGATGTTCTGCACTACTGTCGTTGGCCCTTCATCTCAACAAAACAAATATGGGCTTGGGTTTGGTGGAGCTTTATGCCAATTTGGACAAAGAGATTTGAACTGTTTATATAGAACTCTAGTGATACACATTGAAACAGGTGGATGTGTATCAAATTGGAATTAGAATAACACCACATGGGATAGAATGAACTAAGCTGGGCCAGACCGCAGCTGGATTTAACCAGATGGAAGAGGGTGAATTGAAGTTTATTAGACTGGAACTGGATTAGAACCACATGAAATAGAACCACGCTAAACTTGTTGGATTGTGCTGAGTCACCGGCCAGCCAGTGACCCAAAGTATTAACAGTAATTCATCCATCATGATTCAGCAGCATTTGTACAAGGAGAAGACTGGGGCCGGATTAAGCCGCATGAAACAAGATGAACTCAAGTGTATTGAAGTGGAACTGGAATTAAACCACAGGAAACACAACCAGTTAGAAGTACCTAGACTCTTTGCTCCCCATTACCAGCTGCTGAATGTTGGGAGAAACTAATGCTGGTGCTGGCATGACTTAAACTTCATCAGGCATCAGCCGTGGCTCAGTGGGTAGCACGCTTGCCTCTGAGTCAGAAGATTGTTGGTTTCAAGTCCCGCTCCAGAGGCTTGAGCATGTGATCTGAGATGACACCCCAGTGCAGTGCTGAGGGAGTGCTGCACGGTCGGAGGTGCCGTCTTTTGTGTAAGACGTTAAACCGAGGCCCCGTCTGCGCCCTCAGATGGATATAAAAGATCCCATGGCACTATTGCAAAGAAGAGCAGGGGAGTTCTCCCCGGTGTCCTGGGGCCAATTGTATATCCCTCAACCAATATCACTAAAACCAGATGATCTGGTCATTACCACGTAGCTGTTTGTGGGAGCTTGCTGTGCGCAAATTGGCTGCTGCATTTCCTACATTACAACAGTGACTACACTTCAAAAGTACTTCGAAAGTAAAGTGCTTTGGGACATCCTGAGGGCGTGAAAGGCGCTATATAAATGCAAGTTCTTTCTTTATCAGGGAGCCCGTTGATGCTCGTCTTTGGGGGGAGATTTTATTTGAACCAATAAAATGGCATCAGGTTCCCCCAATGCCACAAAATGCCTGTCAGTTGCTGAGAAGCTCCCTCTTCCACTGGAAGGGTACCACTAAAACAATTGATTCAAGTCAAAACTGTGCGTGTGTTTAAAGATGATTCAGTTCGGGTTATCGACGAAACGCGGTACGTTCTGCGGTGCCCACCAGTCGCGATACGCTTGAAGTAAGCAGGTGGGCGCCGCGTGATCGCGCCCAAGAGCCGCCCGGGCACGGGGCGAGCTCCCTGGCCTTCTGCGCGCTGCTGATTGTCGATGGAAGGCAGTTGGCTGAATGTTCAATTGCACTCATGTGTAACCAGTTACTAATGTACTGCAGCTAGTGGCCACCAGGTCCCAGTCAATGGGCCTTATCACTTAGCATAGGAACAGGAAGAGGCCATTCAGCCCCTCGAGCCTGCTCCGCCATTCAATGAGATCATGGCTGATCTGCGTCCGAACTCCATATACCCGCCTTTGGCCCATATCCCTAAATACCTTTGGATAACAAAAAGCTATCAATCTCCGATTTAAAACTAACAATTGATCTAGCATCAATTGCCGTTTGCGGAAAAGAGTTCCCAAACTTCTACCACCCTTTGTGTGTAGAAGTGTTTCCTAACTACACTCCTGAAAGGTCTGGCTCTAATTTTTAGACTATGCCCCCTAGTCCTAGAATCCCCAACCAGCGAAAATAGTTTCTCTCCGTCTACCCTATCTGTTCCCTTTAATATCCTGAAAACTTCGATCAGATCACCCCTTAACCTTCTAAATTCTAGGGAATACAATCCTAGTTTATGTAATCTCTCCTCCTAACTTAACCCTTGGAGTCCGGGTATCATTCTGGTAAACCTACGCTGCACGACCTCCAAGGCCAATATATCCTTCCTAAGGTGTGGTGCCCAGAACTGCTCACAGTACTCCAGGTGTGGCCTAACCAGGGTTTTGTATAGCTGCAGCATAACTTCTACCCCCTTGTACTCTAGTCCTCTAGATATAAAGGCCAGCATTCCATTTGCCTTTTCGATTATTTTCTGTACCTGTTAGCACTTTGGCACCCGTGATCTTTTAGAACCAGAATGGCCCAGATATTCCGATCCCTACAGGTGGGTATGCGCTGTGGGTATGCGATGTAGCGACATCGGAAATGCCGGTTTTAGGCATGCACTGCGCATGCGCTGAAAACCGGCATTTCCGCTCTGTCAAGAATGCTCTTGACAGATCCTCCGCCTGCCCTGGAGAAGGGCCTCTGCGGGCGGATAGTTCCGCTTTTTGGAGACCCTCCGCCCGCAGAAAACCCTTAGAAATCTTACGCCTGGTAAAACCTTTTTTAAATAGTGGGGTTACATTAGCTACCCTCCAATCCATGGGAACTGTTCCAGAGTCTATAGAATTTTGGAAGATGACCAGCAATGCATCTACTATTTCTAGGGCCACTTCCTTAAGTACCCTGGGATGTAGATTATCAGGCCCTGGGGATTTATCGGCCTTCAATCCCGCCAATTTCCCTAACACCATTTCCCTACAAATACTGATTTCATTCAGTTCCTCCCTCTCATTAGACCCTATGTTCCCCGACCTCTCTGGGAGGTTATTTGTGTCCTCCTTTGTGAAGACAGAACCAAAGTATGTATTTAATTGGTCTGCCATTTCTTTGTTCCCCATTATAAATCCCCCTGATTCTGACTGCAAGGGACCTATGCTTGACTTCACCAATCTTTTTCTCTTCACATATCTATAGAAGCTTTTACAGTCAGTTTTTATGTTCCCTGAAAGCTTACTCTCATACTCTATTTTCCCCCTCTTAATTAATCCCTTTGTCCTCCTTTGCTGAATCCTAAACTGCTCCCAATCCTCAGGTTTGCTGCGTTTTCTGGCCAATTTATATGTCTGCTCCTTGGATCTTATGCTATCCCCAATTTCCCTTGTTAGCCACGGTTGAGCCACCTTTCCTGTTTTATTTTTATGCCAGACAGGGATGAACAAATTCTGTAGTTCATCCATGTGATCTTTAAATGTTTGCCATTGCCTATCCACTGTCAACCCTTTAAGTAACGTTCCCTAATCCATCCTAGCCAACTCGCACCTCATACCATCGTAGTTTCCTTTATTTAAATTCAGGACCCTAGTCTCTGAGTCAACTACGTCACTCTCCATCTTAATGAAGAATTCTATCATATTATGATCGCTCTTCCCCAAGGGACCTCGCACAACAAGATTGCTAATTAATCCTTTCTCATTACATAATACCCAGTCTAAGATGGCCTGATCTCTAGTTGGTTCCTCGACATATTGGTCCAGGAAACCATCCCGTATACACTCTAGGAATTCCTCCTCCACAATATTGTTACTAATTTGGTTAACCCAATCTATATGCAGATTAATGTCACCCATGATAACTGCTGTCCCCAAATTACACGCGTCTCTAATTTCCTGTTTCATGCCATCCCCAATCTCACCACTACTGTTTGGGGGTCTGTATACAACTCCCACTAACGTTTTCTGCCCCTTGGTATTTCGCATCTCTACCCACACAGATTCCACATCATCCGAGCTAATATCCTTCCTTACTATTGTGTTAATCTCCTCTTTAACCAGCAACGCTACCCCACCTCCTTTTCCTTTTTGCCTGTCCTTCCTGAATATTGAATACCCCTGGATGTTGAGTTCCCAGCCTTGGTCACCCTGGAACCATGTCTCCGTAATCCCAATTATATCGTATCCGTTTACATCTATTTGCGCAGCTAATTCATCCACCTTATTATGAATGCTCCTCGCATTAAGACACCCTGGGGGAAAAATTCAGTTGGTTTGCGCCTCCCGTTAGCGCCTTAAGAGTGCGCTAATGGGGCGCAAAGCAACTAGCGCCCGTGCGCGGCGATGTTTGCACCGCTCACGAAATTAACTAGACATTTTGCGGTGGCGCTAAACACTACCACCACGATCTCCTGCGCTGGCAGATCGTGACGTCAGTCGAGTGCGCAACGCCCCGGTAGCACCCCGGACTGGATATTGAGTGGCGCCCCCTGCCTTACCGCCTGCCGCTAGTAACGACAGGTTGAGGGTAGCGTTTTGCAGTCAGGAAGGGACTGGGGGAGTGCTATTTAAAGGCGACCGATTCCTGCCTTTTTTTGTTGGTGACATTTTTGCACCACGCATTCTGAGAGAGAGAGAGAGAGAGAGAGACTTCTGGAGAGATTCAACGCTGTGTGAAGGAGTTTTGGGTACTGAGCAGCACTTTGCAGGTTCATTTTGATTTTCCCTTCCTTGTATCGATTTAGAAGAGACTGTGGGGGCTGCACTCTGAGCTCTTTCCCTGGGCCTCTCCATTGTTCTTTCCAGCAGATTTGATGTACAGGTCTCTCCAGGCCGAGATTCAAGGCTGCAATGAGCAGGATGTGGATGGAAAGCAAGATCAACCCTCCTCTTTAAGAATTGGCCGGCACCAGTGTGTCTGTGTTCCATCGCTAACTGACAGCACCTGCGCAGCACCCGCCCTCTGAGTTAGCGCCTCGCTCCTCGGCCTTTGCTCCTTAAGACAGGTGTGTAGCGCCTGATTTAGTGCTCCAATCACCTCCAGGCGCGATAAAAGTCAAGTTTGCAGTTGGAGGCGATAATTAGCACCAGGCGCTAAACTTTGTGCCCGGCCGATAATGGCGCCCCAAACGGGGCGATACTGAATTTTTCCCCCAAAGCCTTCAGGCTTGTTTTTTTAACACTCAGTCCTTTTAGAATTATTTTTAACTGTGGCCCTGTTTGATTTACACCCTTGATTTCTCTGCCTTCCACTTTTGCTTTTCTTCTTCCTATCTTTTGCTTCTATCCTTGTTTCCCTTTTCTCTGTCTCCCTGCACAGGTTCCCAACCCCCTGCCATTTTAGTTTAAACCCTCCCCAACAGCACCAGCAAACAATCCCCCTAAGACATCGGTCCCAGTCCTGCCCAGGTGCAAACCGTCCAGTTTGTACTGGTCCCACCTCCCCCAGAACCGGTTCCAACGTCCCAGGAATTTGAATCCCTCCCCCATGCACCATTCCTCTAGCCACGTATTCATCTGAAATATCCTGCTATTTCTACTCTGACTAGCACGTGGCACTGGTAGCAATCCTGAGATTACTACCTTTGAGGTCCTATTTTTTAATTTACCTCCTAACTCCCTATATTCAGCTTTTAGGACTTCATCCCGTTTTTTACCTATATCGTTGGTACCTATATGCACCACGACAACTGGCTGTTCACCCTCCCCCTCCAGAATGCCCTGCAGCCACTCCAAGCCATCCTTGACCCTTGCACCAGGGAGGCAACATACCATTCCTGGAGTCTCGTTTGCGGCCGCAGAAACGCCTGTCTATTCCCCTTACAATAGAATCCCCTATCACTATAGCTCTCCCACTCTTTTTCCTCCCGTCCTGTGCAGCAGAGCCACAAGTGTCAGCTTAGATTTTTGTGCTCAAGTCTCTGGAGTTGGACTTGAACCCACAACTTGACTCAGAGGTGAGAGTGCTACCCACTGAGAAATGGCTGACATGTCTACCATCGCTTCTAACTTGTACAGGTCTGTCCCTATACCATGCTGGCAGGTTTTATATCCGAATTGTTCCTGTCTAGTGCTATTGTAGTTACAGTGGTTATTCATTGTTGATGAGTTCCCTATCAGCTATTGGCAATGCTGTCCATTAACTGCTTTCTCTCCCAGTTGTCATATTACTAGATTGATTCCTGGGATGAGAGGGCTGTCCTATGATGAGAGATTGTGTAGAATGGGCCTATACTCTCTGGAGTTGAGAAGAATGAGAGGTGATCTCATTGAAACATACAAGATTCTGAGGGGGATTGACAGGGTAGATGCTGAGAGGTTGTTTCCCCTGGCTGGAGAGTCTAGAACTTGGAGGCATAGCCTCAGGATAAGGGGTCAGTCATTTAAGACTGAGATGAGGAGGAATTTCTTCACTCAGAGGGTTGTGAATCTTTGGAATTCTCTACCCCAGAGGGCTGTGAATGCTGAATCTTTGAGTATATTCAAGGCTGAGATCGATAGATTTTTGGAATCAAGGGATATAGAGATCGGGTGGAAAAGTGGAGTTGAGGTTGATGATCAGCCATGATCTTATTGAATGGCGGAGCAGGCTCGAGGGGCCGTATGGCCTACTCCTGCTCCTAATTCTTATGTTCCTACTAGGGACAGATTCTATAATAATGGGATGAATTTTAACACCCAAAAGTGGGTGGGTTGGGGTCGGGTCAGATGTTAAAATTTAAAAAATTTGAAACCCGACCCCAACCTGCCTCCAACCCGCCCACTTCCGGGTTTAACGGAAGCAGGACAAGGGGCGGGCAGCCAACCTGCTCCCAGAAGGGAAATCCGATTTAACCTGCTTTGCAGGTTTAACAGTGGCCAGCTGGGTTCCCCAGGCCTTGGGAAACCCAGCAGGTGAAGGGAGGCGAGGGCAGCTTCAGAGAGCAGGTCCGTGCTTTTACAGCACTGCTTGTGGGCCTGCAGGAGTGCTTCCTCCCAGCCTCCGCCCACCCACCCCTAGCTCCTCCCCAACCATTCGACCCCCCCCCCCCACCCCATGCAAAGATCCCCGGGGTCGGGAATCAGACCCCCCCCCCACCCGGGATCGGACCCCCCCCACCACCCTGCCCTACCCCCTCCGGGTCGGGGATCAGACACTACCTGCTCCCGTGGCCTGCTCCCGAGGCCTCCCCGCCCGACTGGAAGCCAACCCTATCAATCAAGCTGACTTCCGAGGTGGGGAGGGAACCTGCCAAGTACAAAAGATGCACGCTGTGGAGTTAAATCTTCACAGCATGTGGGGAAACCCGGATTTCTGGCTTTCCTGTCCGAAACTCCGCTCCCCCCACCCCGCCCAGCCTACGTAACCCGCCCCTGTTCATACCCAGGCTGTGTCTAACTCCAAGGTACCTCTCCCCACCACATTTCAAACAAAATGCAAAAGAACAAGGATTGAGATTTGGAAGTAAGCGTACGGTTAATCCATTTCACAAGATTTAAGATTGTGCTAATTCAGATAAATGCATTTTCCCTTTAAAAATAGATAATACACTTGGCCTTTTATAGCATGTTATCAGCTAGAAATATACCAAAGCGATTCACGCAATGAATTATGACTCAATTATTTTTTTAAGTCCAATTTCTCTTCGCGGTTAACAGTAGGTTTCGTTAGAAAATATATTAATCTGAACTAAGAACAGCAAATGCTGGAAATTTATAGCAGGTCAGTCAGCATTTGAAAAGGGAAGGGCAACACTTCAGGTGAGACGCTTCATCAGAAGATTCAAGTTGTGTTCAGCACCCCCCGTGCGAGCAATACGCTTGTCAAGCTCAGGCCGGTTTCATCAATGCAGCATCCGCCAACCATTGACGCTCCTAACACTGTCAGTTTGGGAAGCCGCACCATCGGTGCTCGCTTCAGAAAGCCAAGAAAAGAAAGAGTAAACATGTTGAACCAAGCAGGGGATTTTAACCTCAACACGAGAGAGGAGCGACCATCGCTGAAGGCAAGCGTCTGCTTCTTGGACAAGTGCTGTGGGCAAATATGGCAACATAAGGATTTCGTTTTGCTGTCGCATAAGAGGGCCACTTGATCCATATCTAGAGAAGGTTTTCTACCGTCTCCCTCACGATGCAAGAAAAAATTGTCACCTTGAATCTCCAAACTTTCTATTTGATCAATGTTTTGGGGAACAGTGTGAAGGGATTCACAGGCTGATTAACAGTCTGATTGGCTGTGTTAACGCTCCTTCCATGGTCGTAACCATCTTCATACCAGCCGATAGGGTGGTTAGTCCTATACGGCAGTGGGTTTATGGGCTCTCACAACCCATATGATTAGGTGGGGGGCCACGCACACCCACCAGACATGAGCATCCTACTGAATCTCAACCCAGAATTCAAAGTCAGAGCTCTGACTTTGCTCGCCGGGACTGTCTGGAGTGGGAGTTTGAACACTGCACCTTCTGGCCCAGAGACGGGAATGCTACCACTGTGCCAAAGGCTCACTCCCAGGATTGCGATATTACCCTGTTTAAACCATCTTCAGCTGCTTCATCAATGAGCTTCCCTCCAACATAAGGTCAGAAATGGGGATGTTCGTTGATGACTGCACAGTGTTCAGCACCATTCACAACTCCTCAGATAATGAAGCAGTCCATGGCCGCATGCAGCAAGACCTGGACAACATTCAGGCTTGGGCTGATAAGTGGCAGGTAACATTCATGCCACACAAGTGCCAGGCAATGACTATCTCCAACAAGCGAGAGTCTAACCACTGCCCCATGACATTCAACGGCATTACCATCGCTGAATCCCCCACCATCAACATCCTGGGGGTCACCATTGACCAGAAACTTAACTGGACCAGCCACATAAATACTGTAGGCAACAACAGCAGGTCAGAGGCTGGGTATTGTGCGGCGAGTGTCTCACTTCCTGACTCCCCAAAGTCTTTCCACCATCTACAAGGCACAAGTCAGGAGTATGATGGAATACTTTCCACTTGCCTGGATGAGTGCAGCTCCAACAATACTCAAGAAGCTTGACACCATCCAGGACAAATCAGCCAGCTTGATTGGCACCCCATCCACCACCTTAAACATTCACTCCCTCCACCACCGGCGTACCGTGGCTGCAGTGTGTACAAGATGCACTGCAGCAACTCGCCAAGGCTTCTTCGGCAGCACCTCCCAAACCCACGATCGCTTCCACTAGAAGGACAAGGGCAGCAGGCTCATGGGAACAAAACCACCTCCAAGTTCCCCTCCAAGTCACACACCATCCTGACTTGGAAATATATCGCCGTTCCTTCATCGTCGCTGGGTCAAAATCCTGGAACTCCCTCCCTAACAGCACTGTGGAAGCACCTTCACCACACGGACTGCAGCGGTTCAAGAAGGCAGCTCACCACCACCTTCTCAAGGACAATTAGGGATGGGCAATAAATGCTGGCCTTGCCAGCGACACCCACATCCCATGAAAGAATTTAAAAAAAAATTAAATGGGCCAACATCTCCACTGAAGTTGTAGAAAGAGGAATTTCCGATGGGCGGGTTCATTGTTCATCTGCTCCTTCCCTGCAGAGTGCAATTTCTTGGCCCCATGGAGAGATACTCAGTTACCAACCCATACATCACTCACAAAGTTATATATCATTGCACAGTGTCCTGATCCAACTCATTCTTTCCCAGAACCTAAAAACAGTGCAACTCCTCTCCTCAATCTTCCCTTCCTCCAACGGACTTTTGAAACCCAAGTTTGGCATCACTTGATCACCATCTCCTGATCTCTTTTATTCCTTCCAACCCTGGTGGTGTCCTACACTTTGTGCTTTGACCCTTCTCTTCCATCACTCCCTGTGCTCGCTGACCTACATTGGCTCCCGCTCCGGCAACACCTCGATTTAAAAATTCTCATCCTTGTTTTCAAATCCCCCCATGGCCTCACCCATCCCTATCTCTGTAATTTCCTACAACCCTCCGAGATCTCTGCGCTCCTCCAATTCTGGCCTCTTGCGCATCCCCGATTTCCATCGCTCCACCATTGGCGGCCGTGCCTTCAGCCGCCTGGGCCCTAAGCTCTGGAATTCCCTCTCTAAACCTCTCTGCCTTTCTCTCTACTCCTTTAAGATGCTCTTTAAAATGTACCTCTTTGACCAACCTGTGCTAATATTTCCTTGTGTGTCTTGGTGTCAAATCTGGATTGATTACACTCCTGTGAAGCGCCCTGGGACGTTTTACTACATCAAAGGCGCTATATAAATGCAAGTTGTTGTGGTTGATCTCTTAAATTTTTAATTTTCATAAAACGTAGCAGCCTTACAGTTTTCCTTCTAGTTTAACTCTACGCATCTAATTATAATCCTTTTATATCATCTAACTCCGCCTCTTCAGAAAGAAAACACAACACAGTGGAAAAGCATGTCTAGAAATATTCCCCAGGACTGTCAATCACTGCACTCTATGAAATTGACCTTGCCAGTTACACGAACATGGTTATGTAACGAGTCTTGTTTTGCACCCAGTTAAAGGAACATTGTGATATGAACCCAATAGCTGTAACAACTGAATCCTTCCAGCTGCTAAGTGCAGTTTTAGAGATGACGTGTACAATTAACATCTTGCTTGGTTGCTTTTACCCGTTTAAGGTGCCTTAGTACTGCTGCTCTTGTAACCCAGGGGATAGTAAATGTAAGGAGACCGAACCAGTATGGTGTGTAGCGAGCATATTTTATTAGTACTAGATTTACATAGGATTACATAGGATACACAGCACAGAAACAGGCCATTCGGCCCAACCAGTCCATGCCGGCGTTTATGCTCCACTCGAGCCTCCTCCCGTCTTTCCTCATCTAACTCTATCAGCGTAACCCTCTATTCCCTTCTCCCTCATATGCTTGTCCAGCCTCCCCTTAAATGCATCTATACTATTCGCATCAACCATTTCCTGTGGTAGCGAGTTCCACATTCTCACCACTCTTTGGGTAAAGAAGTTTCTTCTGAATTCCCTATTGGATTTCTTGGTGACTATCTTATATTGATGGCCTCTAGTTTTGCTCTTCCCCACAAGTGGAAACACTCTCTCTGTATCCACTCTATCAAAATTTTTCATAATTTTAAAGACCTCTATTAGGTCACCCCTCAGCCTACTTTTTTGAAGAGAAAAGAGACCCAGCCTGTTCATCCTTTCCTGATATGTATACCCTCGCATTTCTGGTATCATCCTTGTAAATCTTCTCTGCACCCTCTCCAGTGCCTCTATATCCTTTTTATAATATGGTGACCAGAACTGTACGTAGTACTCTGTGTGGTCTAACCAAGGTTCGATCTAACCAACCACAGGTTTAGCATAACTTCCCTACTTTTCAATTCTATCCCTCTAGAAGTAAACCCTAGTGCTTGGTTTGCTTTTTTTGTGGCCTGGCTAACCTGTGTCACAACTTTTAGTGATTTGTGTATTTGTACTCCGAGATCCCTTTGTTCCTCTACCCCACCTAGACTAGCACCCTCCAAGTGATAAGTGACCTCCCTATTCTTCCTACCAAAATGTAATACCTCACATTTATCTATGTTGAACTTCATTTGCCCATTCTGCAAGTTTATTAATGTCCTCCTGTTATTTGTTGCAGTCCTCCTCAGTATTGACTAACCCCCCCAATTTGGTGTCATCTGCAAATTTAGAAATTGTGTTTTTGATTTCAAAGTTTAAATCGTTAATGTAAATTGTAAACAGCAGTGGTCCCAGCACTGATCCTTGTGGAACACCACTACCCACCTTCTGCCACTGTGAATAGCTACCCTTTACTCCTACTCTCTGCTTTCTGTCCTGAAGCCAGCCAGCAATCCATTCTGTTACTTGTCCCCTGACTCCGCATTCTCTGACCTTGTTCATCAGTCTATTATGTGGTACCTTATCGAAGGCCTTTTGAAAATCCAGATAAATTACATCTACTGCATTACCATTGTCTACTCTCTGTTACCTCTTCAAAAAATTCAATAAGGTTGGTCAAGCAAGACTTTCCCTTTTGAAATCCATGCTGACTATTCATTATTATATTTTTGGTTTCTAGATGTTCTTCTATTTTCTCCTTTAGTAGGGATTCCATTATTTTTCCTACCACCGATGTTAAGCTGACTGGTCTATAATTCCCTGGACATGTTCTCTCTCCCTTCTTAAATATCGGTATTACGTTAGCTATCCGCCAGTCCTCTGGCACTACACCTTTTTCTGACGAATTATTAAATATGTGTAGTAGTGCCTCTGCTATTTCTCTTAAAATGCGTGGATGCAATCCAGCTGGACCAGGGGTTTTATCCTCTTTGAGTTTGATTAATTTATTTAATATATCCCTTTTTTTTTTATTTTAAATGCACGAATTGGAGGCAGCGACGGCTGAACCTTCCATGATTTCCAAAAAAACAAGGAGTGACATCACAGGACAGCAGGTAGGTGATTGGTTGGTGAGTATTAAGGTTTTTTTTTCTCTCTAAACTAAGACAGTGGTTTAAACTAGGAGCGGGAAACTATAACATACTGTATTAAATTTATAGCTTAACTAGTTAAACTAATTAATATAACTATAAATAGTCATTGAATAAAGACTTTAACTAATTAACTAAATAGAATAAGGCTAGTCTAAGATATGACAGGGCAGGTTGTGTGTCTGGACTGCAGTATGTGGGAGTTTGTGGACGGCGAGACTGTCCCGAGCAAACACGTCTGCAGGAGATCTCTCCATCTCAAATCTCTCCGGCTCAGAGTCACTGAGCTGGTTGGAGACTCTCCGACACATAAGGGAGTGGGAGGAATTTCTGGACAGTTTCATCCACAATACAGTCACACCCCAGAGGAAAGCACAGGTTCAGGAATGGGAGGGTGTGACTGTTAGGGAGACGGGTAGCGGGGATTTAGGAGAGGTTGAGAAGGAGGTCACGCAGACACTGGTCCTGTCCAACAAGTACGATGTACTCGATACCTGTGAGGACAAGGAGAAAGACTGCAGGGAGGACAGCCACAATGCAGACTAAGGAACCGTGGCTCAGAAGGCTGTCCAAGGGGGGTAAGAGCAGAATAGAAATGTGGTAGTAATAGGGGACTCTATAATTAGGGGGATAGATAGTGTCCTCTGCAGCCAAGAACGAGAATCCCGAAGGGTGTGTTGCCTACCCAGTGCCAGGGTAAGGGATATCTCACGGCGGCTGGAGAGGAACTTGGAAAGGGAGGGGGTAAATCCAGTTGTCGTGGTCCATGTTGGATCAAACGACATAGGTAGGAACAGGGAGGAGATCCTGCTGAAAGAGTATCAGGAGTTAGGATCTAAATTAAAAAGCAGGACCTCGAAGGTAATAATCTCTGGATTATTGCCCGAGCCACGTGCAAATTGGCATAGAAGCAGACAGATCAGGAGAATTAACACGTGGCTAAAGGGCTGGTGTGGGAAAGAGGGGTTCCTTTTCATGGGACACTGGCACCAGTTCTGGGACAGGAAGGAGCTGTACCAATGGGACGGGCTCCACCTGAACTGGGATGGGACCCGTGTCCTAGCGGAAAGGGTAAATAGGGAGGTGGCAAAGACTTTAAACTAGTAAGATTGGGAGAGGGATCTACAAGAAACGTAACCAGCCTAATTATAAACAAAACAGGAAAAGAGAGCATAGGAAAGAATAAAGTAAGGGGGGACATTGATGACAAGGGAATAAATAGAGTTATAGAACAGGAGTCTAAAAAGATGGTTAAACATAAAGTGAGAGGAAATTCTATTAAAAATGAGCTAAACTGTCTGTACAGCAATGCACACAGTGTCCGTAATAAAACAGGGGAGCTGGAGGCAATCATGCATTGCGAGGAACCAGACATAATAGGGATTACTGAGACATGGCTACAGAAAAATCAGGACTGGGAATTAAACATTCCATGTATAACATAGAAAAGATAGGAAGGGAAAAAGTGGAGGTGGAGTAGCTGTACTTATTAGGGATAACATAATGGCAGTAGAAAAAAGTGACGCAGATATCAGCAAGACAAAAATAGAATCCATATGGATCGAGATAAAAGATAATAAAGGATCAATCACACTAATAGGTGTAGTCTTCAGACCACCTAATAGTGGAAGGGAGGTGGAGGAAGAAATATGCAGACAAATTAGGGAAATGAGTAAAAAACATAGAATAATAATCATGAGGGATTTCAACTACCCTGATATTAATTGGACAGAAGAGGTAGGTAAAGGGGATAAGGGAATGGAGTTCCTACAATGTGTACAGGACTCCTTTCTAACCCAATACGTAAAAAGCCCAACAAGGGCGGATTTGCTGTTGGATCTAGTAATGGGGAATGAACCAGAGCAGATAAGAGAAGGTAAAGTAGGGGAACATATAGAAAATAGTGACCATAATATAATACGCTTTAAGATGATAATTGAGAAGGACATAAGTATGACGAAGACCAGGTTAATAGATTGGAGAAAAGCTGATTTTGAGGGTCTGAGAATAGAACTTGGGGAAAAAAATGGGCAACAATATTGGCAAACAATGATGTAGAATAGCAATGGGAAACATTTAAAACGGTGTTCAACAGAGTGCAGGGAAACTATATTCCGCTAAAAGGAAAGAACAAACTAAATAATAATGAGACTCCATGGAGGAATAAAGCCATAAGGGAACAATTGAGAGTAAGGAAAGAGGCATACATTAAGTACATAGACAGCAGGGGACTGCGTGATAAGGGAGAATACGAAAAGATTAGGAGAGAAGCCAAAAAAATAATTAGGGAGGCAAAGAGGAACTATGAAATTAAATTATCAAGGAACATAAAACAAAATAGTAAAATATTTTACAGGCACATCAATAAAAAAAGGAAGGTTGGGATGGGAATAGGGCCATTAAAGGATAGACAGGATAATATCACAGGTAACGATAGAGAGATGGCAGAAATATTAAATAATTATTTTGCTTCAGTATTTACCAGGGAGATAGAACAGGTGGACATGACATTGGACGATGAGATTGGTAATGAGATAAGTGCATTTAAAATAAAAGAGGGGATATATTACATTTAAAAGAACACACAGCAGTCACAGAGTTAACAAGCTAGCTCACTAACAAAGCACTATTCTTAGGTTGAAGAACAGCCCAGTAATTTTTTAGGACATCTACCAAATAGTGACAAGAAGGTCAAGGTTAAGGAGAACAAAAGGAGGCCATCTTGTTTTTAGATGAGTATTGTGACCTGCTGGGAGGCCAGAAAACCACATGTTACCATAGGTTGGATGACATCTACACTCAGGCTCCCAATCTCTTTTGATAGGAGAACATAATCTTTAAGATTATGAAAGTGTTTGATAGAGTAGACATAAGAACATAAGAAATAGGAGCAGGATTAGGCCATTTGGCCCTTCGAGCCTGCTCCGCCATTCAACAAGATCATGGCTAATCTTCTACCACATCTCCACCTTCTCGCACTATCCCTATATCCTTCAGTCCCTTAGTATCCAAAAATCTATTGACGTAGAGAAGATGTTTCCACTTGTGGGGGAGACCAAAATTAGGGGGCCATAAATATAAGATAGTCACTAATAAATCCAATAGGGAATTCAGGAGAAACATCTTCAGCCAGAGGGTGGTGAGAATGTGGAACTCGCTACCACAGGGAGTGGTTGAGGCGAATAGCACAGATGTATTTAAGGGGAAGCTGGATAAACACATGAGGGAGAAAAGAATGGAAGGATATGCTGATGGGGTGAGATGAAGAGGGGTGGGAGGAGGCTCGTGTGGGGCATAAACACCGGCACGGACCTGTTGGGCCGAATGGCCTGTTTCTGTGCTGTAAATTCTATGTAACTCAATGTAACATAATATTGACGTCAAAACAAAAGCAAAATACTGCGGATGCTGGAAATATGAAATAAAAATAGAAAATGCTGGAAATACTCAGCAGGTCAGGCAGCATCTGTGGAGAGAGAAGCAGAGTTAACGTTACAGGTCGATGACCTTTTGTCAGAACTGGAAGAAGTTGGAGATGTAACAAGTTTTAAGCGAGTACAGAGGCAGGGAAAGGGGGGAGGGGAGGAAAGAACAAAAAGGGAAAGCCCGTGATTGGGTGAAAGGCAGGACAGATTAAATGACAAAAGGGATGCTGGTGCAAGGCAAAAGAAGATGATAATGGGAGAAGTAAAGAAACAAAAGATGGGTCTAGAGGAGCTGTAAATGGGAACAGCAGAATCATTAGCAACAGCTGCTGTCTGAGAAAATGGGCAAAAGTGAGAAGTCGCACAACACCAGGTTATAGTCCAACAGCTTTATTTGAAATCACAAGCTTTCGGAGCGCTGCTCCTTCGTCAGGTGAAGTCAGGACGAAGGAGCAGCCGCTCCGAAAGCTTGTGATTTCAAATAAAGCTGTTGGACTATAACCTGGTGTTGTGCAACTTCTCACTTTTGTCCACCCCAGTCCAACACCGGCATCTCCGCATCATGAGAAAATGTGGGCAGTGGTTATTATCTGAAATTGTTGAATTCAATGTTGAGTCCCGAAGGCTGTAAAGTGCCGAATCGAAAGATGAGGTGCTGTTCCTCGAGCTTCTGTTGAGCTTCATTGGAACAGTGTAGAAGTGGGAGTGGGACAGAGAATTAAAAGTGACAAGCGACCGGAAGCTCAGGGTGATACTTGCGGACTGAGCGGAGGTGTTCAGCAAAGCAATCACCCAATCTGCGTTTGGTCTCCCCAGTGTAGAGGAGACCGCATCGTGAACAGCGAATGCAGTATACTAAATGGAAAGAAGTATAAGCAAATCGCTATAATATATTATGTTATATAACATTGACCTCAGTCTCCTCCCTTCAATGAGACAGCAGAAATTCTCATTTATTGTGGGCCTTTCACATTGAACGTCACAAAAGTTAAACCAAACGACAGTGGCGGAGTTTCAGGACCTTCACTGGCTTGTGAAAGGTCTCGCTATCCTCTCTTCTTTACAAAAAAACGGATCTCTCCTATTCCTGAGCTGTTGTTGGTTAGCGGAAGAGAGCTTTGCTGAAGAGAGGCGCCATCTGCCTGAGCCTCTTCAACTTCTGTGGCACTCCAAACAGAGAAGTGGAAAATGTGAATGCCAAGTCAAATCAAATTAGATATAAGGGCCGGCAATCTGTGGGTTTCTGGGCAACCCATTCAGTATTGGAGAAGAGTGGAAAGTCATTTTCTCTCTAAATTGATTTGCAACTTGGCTCCCATGTGATTGTCAGTTATTTTTTCATTTAAATGCACTTTTTGGACTATTTCGATAAAAACAGAATACCAAAAATGATTCTGACTTTGGGAAATGTATAATATTGTGTTAGAACTACCGACCAATGCAATTAAACAGGCTGACAGACAAACATACGGGCTCTGAAATCACACTAGGGGATACATGTGTATGAAACACCTGCCTGTATCCTGCAGGGTACAAGTTCTTGGCCGTGGGCAGTTACTTAGTTACCTTCCTATACATCACTAACAGAGTATCACCACACATAGAATCATAGAATCATAGAAGATAGGAGCAGGAGTAGGCCATTCGGCCCCTCTAGCCTGCTCCGCCATTCAATGCGATCATGGCTGATCATCCAAATTCAGTACCCTGTCCCTGCTTTCTCCCCATATCCCTTGATCCCTTTAGCCTTAAGAAATATATCCAACACAGAGCACGAATACCCAATAAAAAGAGGAGACACCATGAGGAGGGAATGAAAGAGGAAGCACGTTGGCCACTCTGGGACAAGAAATCAAACCCTGAGGCACTCTGCTCAGTCCCACCAATCAATCAAAAACTAAAGGGTCGTCTAAAGAACCCTTGATTGGGAATCGTCAAACAAAGTACCAAAATAATACCCTCATGAACAGAGACACTTCAGCCAATAAAGTGTGACCTGGTTCAGCCAGAGATTGAACATCATTCTATCTGACTACATAAGAACATAAGCAATAGGAGCAGGAGTAGCTATTCAGCCCTTTGAGCCTGCTCCAATATTCAGTGAGATCATGGCTGATCTTCTGCCTCATCTCCACCTTCCCGCACTATCCCCATATCCCGTGATTCCCTTATTATCCAAAAACCTATCGATCTCTGTCTTGAATATACTCAACGACTGAACATCCACAGCTCTCTGGGGTAGAGAATTCCGAAGATCCACAGCCCTTCGAGTGAAGAAATTTCTCCTCATCTCAATCCTAAATGGCCGATCCCTTATCCTGAGACTGTGCCCCCTAGATTTAGACTCTCCAGCCAGGGGAAACAACCTCTCAGCATCTCCCCTGTCAAGCCCTTTAAGAATTTTATATGTTTCAATGAGATCACCTCTCATTCTTCTAAACTCTAGGGAATATAGGCCTAGTCTACTCAATCTCTCCTCATAGGACAATCCCCCCATCCCAGGAACCAGTCTGGTGAACCTTCGTTGCACTCCCTCTAAGCCAAGTATATCCTTCCTTAGGTAAAGAGACCAAAACTGTACACAGTATAATCTTTTTAAAAAATAATGTTGACTAAGGGACTGTACTAGTTCCAGCACCATTCAAACAACGCAGGATTCTGAAGCAACTCCGTCCAATTCTAAAGAACTTGGTTACAGCTTCTGGTTGAGTACAAAAGGAGATTTAATGGATTGCCAAGTGAAGAAGCCAAAGGTGACTTTGGAAGATGCCTGGAGTCAATCATAAAACTACTGATAGTCTTCATCTCTACTGGATCCATGAAGTGGAAACCTTGGATGTTAGAACAGATCCATAACATATGGAGAAAGAATATCAACTTCAAGTTAACCATCAAAGTATAATGAAGGGGGCAGTGCTTTTGGTATGAGGTACGTAGCCCACCTAAACCATTCCAAATGAAATGACCATCTCCCACCTTATAGGAGATTGGGCAGCTGTTACTCTGTGAATTTTCCATTGGGATCTGAGTCCTTCTGGGTCCTTCTCCAATGATGTAGGTTACAGATTAGCTCCATAAAGTAGCCTTTGCATTAGCTAGATGCCAATCTGAGGTGCTCAAGCCTGTATTACTTAATACCAGTTGAGCATCAGCACCCCTTTGAACGAGATAATAGGAAGTGAGTGAGAGGTGGAATGTCTCTCCTTCAAATACCTCCCTTTCTTCCTCTGGAACCATTCCTATCTTTCACTGATAACACAGCTAAGATTAGAAACATTCCAGTTACAAACTCATTGGCATTGACCCATGTCTTATTTCTCTGTGGTTGGCATAGGAGAGCCAATGTGCTGTGCCAATACGATGTCCCACTCTATCCCTCTTCAAATAGATTTCTAAATTGGCTCTTCTAGTGTCATCTGATTGTGTTTTGTCTGTCAGATCTGCTTTGCCCAAAAGGAAATCCAAAACTGTTATCTTTGCCAAAATCTCAAGCGACTGTCTGGTATTTTTCATCTGACTTTTTATTTAGCACAAGAGCTCAGCTACTAAACTGTAGGCTAAGAATCAATCTCTGTACTTGTTGTGTTATTGAAACAATGTCAGCCGTCTCCTGTAAAACAAGACTCAACCGGTCGCTTCTAATGGGTCACAGGACTGTACCACACTTGTGGCGGGTGAATGATCATTGTTGTCTAATCTCTCTGCTGTCTGTTTTGAGTAAAATATTTAACAAATGAGTTACATTTAAGAACAAAAGACTTGCATTTGTACACCAAGTTTATTATGTCTCAGAAATGTCCCAGAGCTCTTCACCTACAATGAATTGTGTTGTTAGGTAAATGCAGCAGGGGTTTTGTGCACTGCAAGATCCCAGAAGCAGCAATAGGATATCTATTTTTGAGTGGCATCTAAGGGAGGAATGATGGCCAGACACCATTCTTCTTTGTATAGTGCCATGGGATCTTAAGCAGTCATCTGAACCAACAAAACAGGCAGACTGGAGCTCAGTTTCACATCTCAACCAAAGGATGACGCCTCCAGCACCCCAGCACTCCCTCAGTACTGCACTAGATGATGTGCTCAAGTCCCGTAGTGGGGCGTGAACCCACAACCTTCTGACTCAGAGGAGAGAAATGGGGATGTTCGCGGATGACTGCACAGTGTTCAGCGCTATTCACAACGCCTCAGATAATGAAGCAGTCCATGCCCGCATGCAACAAGACCTGGACGACGCTGTCATCCGAAAACACAACGTTTAAGTTCCACATGTGCGCTGACGACACTCAGCTCTATCTCACCACCATCTCTCTGGACCCCTCCACTGTCTCTGATCTGTCACACTGCTTGTCCGACATCCAATATTGGATGAGTAGAAATTTCCTCCAATTAAATATTGGGAAGGCTGAAGCCATTGTCTTTGGTCCCCACCACAAACTCTGTTCCCTGGCCTCCGTTTCCATCCCTGGCAACTGCCTGAAGTTGAGCCGGACCGTTTGCAACCTTGGTGCTGTGTTTGACCCCGAGATGAGCTTCCGACCACATATCTGCTCCATCACCAAGACTGCCTACTTCCACCTCCGTAACATCGCCCGACTCCAACCCTGCCTCAGCTCATCTACTGCCAATATCCTCATCCATGCCTTTGTTATCTCTAGACTTGACTATTCCAAAGCTCACATGGCCGGCCTCCCATCTTCCACCCTCCATAAACTTGAGCTCATCCAAAACTCTGCCGCTCGTATCTTAACTCACTCCAAATCTCGTTCACCCATCGCCCCTGTGCTCGCTGACCTACATTGGCTTCTGGTCAGATAACGCCTCAATTTTAAAATCCTCATCCTTGTTTTCAAATCCCTCCAGGGCCTCGCTCCTCCCGATCTCTGAAAAACTCCTCCAGCCCTACAAGCCTTCGAGATCTCTGCGCTCCTTTAATTCTGGCCTCTTGTGCATCCCCGATTATAGTCGCTCTACCATTGGCGGCCGTGCTTTCAGCTGCCTGGGCCCTAAGCTCTGGAATTCCCTCCCTAAACCTCCCTGCTTCTCCACCTCACTTTCCTCCTTTAAGATGCTCCTTAAAACCTACCTCTTTTGCCAAGCTTTTGGTCACCCGTCCTGATATCTCCTTCTGTGGCTCGGTGTCAAAAATGTTTTTATTGATATCGCTCTTGTTAAGCGCCTTGGGACGTTTTGCTACGTTAAAGGCCCTATATAAATGTAAGGTGTTGTTGTTGTTGTTGTTTAATGTAAAGCATTATATTCCATCTCTAAAAATAAAAGCTGGGCTATGTTACAAAGTAACAGTGCACTGGTGCAGTTCATTGCTTTACCTGATATGTTCCTGAACTAAGATGGCTCGTTAGGTGTGGAAAAGGGGTGGGGGTGGGTGGGCGGGGGTGGGGTGGGGGGGTGGGGTGGGTGGGGTGGGGGGAGGGGTGGGTGGGGTGGGGAGCGGGTGTGTGGGGTGGGGGTGGTGGGTGGGGTGGGGGGCGTGGGCGGGGTGGGGTGGGGGGCGGGGTGGTGGGTGGGGTGGGGGTCGGGTGGCGGGGTGGGGTGGGGGGCGGTGGGCGGGGTGAGGGGCGGGGGGTGGGGTGGGGGGCGGGGTGGGGGGCGGGGGGCAGGGGGCGGGGTGGGGTGTGGTGGGGGGCGGGGTGGGGGGCAGGGGGGCGGGGTGGGGTGGGGGACGGGTGGCGGTGGCGGGGTGGGGTGGGGGGCGGGTGGGTGGGGTGGGGGGCGGGTGGCGATGGGCGGGGTGGGGGGCGGGTGGGTGGGGTGGAGGACGGGTGGGTGGGGCGGGGCGGGGGGCGGGGGGGTGGTGGTGGGGGGCAGGGGGTGGGGTGCGGTGGGTGGGCGGGGTGGGAGGCGGGGTGTGGGGGCGGGTGGGTGTGGTGGGGGACGGGTGGGTGGGGTGGGGGGCGGTTAGGGGTGGGTGGGATTGCTGAAGAGTGACTTTCCCTGGATGGCCAATGTCCAATCACTCTGTGCGCAATCAATTGGCTTTCGCTGTATGAATTGTGACTGGTCACCACTCTTTGTTTTATACTCATTCTTCTTTCAGATTGGGGGGAATTATGGTCCTCTAGTCGATATGTGTTAGGCAAACCCTAAACCTAGCAGGAATGATTCATCTGATAGCTATTTCTAGTGAAATTATAACATACTCTTTTAGACAGTTTTGAAATTTTGCTGGAGAGAGCCAACATGGGGACAGCATTTTCAGTGACACTGCCAACTGATTTCCTTATTATATTTGCGCGGACATATTCAAATGATAAATGAATGTAGCTGTTACGTCGCCTGATCATTAATGCCTTAGTAATGCTAGGTGTCAGGAACTCCTTGGTGCTCCTGACTCCCGATGTTGCCAAAGCAACAGAAGAAGTTCGGGCAACCCAGTGTCAGCGGAAATATTGCCAGGAGCTCACCAAATAAAATCTCAATGAGGATGGCCCTCTGCCGAGTCCAGCGCTCACGGAGAATGGGCGGAGGCAAAGCTTACCCAAGCACCGATCCGACAGGACTTCCCACCGTGCGGGGAAATCAGAAAATCTAGGCCTTACTGCGTAGGCTGTCACATGAAGAAAAGCGACTTGAGATGAGGTACTAGGTGTTAACTGACGGCCGAGAAACCGTACCCCAAAACAGAGTCAACACTGCTAGCGGGGGAGGGTAGAAAATTGTCATGAGAAAAAGAAAAATTGATTATTTGGTTAAGTTTATGAGGATTTTAAAGTATGCAACAGAAGCTAGCACGGTGTCAGCCAGTGGCTCAGTGGGTAGCACTCTTGCCTCTGAGTCAGAAGGTTGTGGGTTCAAGTCCCACTCCAAAAATTGAGCACAAAAATCTAGGCTGACACTCCTGGGGAGTGCTGCACTGTCGGAGGTGCCGTCTTTTGGATGAGACGGTAAACTGAGGCCCCATCTGCTCTCTCAGGTGGATTAAAAGATCCCACGGCGCTATTTGAAGAAGAGCAGGGGAGTTCTCCCCAGTGTCCTGGGCCAATATTTATCCCTCAATCTACATCACTAAAAACAGATTATCTAGTTATTATCACATTGCTGTTTGTGGGAGCTTGCTGTGCGCAAATTGGCTGCCGCGTTTCCTACATTACAACAGTGACCACACTTCAAAAGTACTTCATTGACTAAAGTGCTTTGGGACGTCCCGAGGTCATGAAAGGCGCTGTAGAAATGCAAATTTTTCTTTCTTACTGAAGGAATTCTCTGTTTTCATTTTTTTTTTATTTGCGATGAATTTCTGGTAATGTTTCAAATCCCATCAGTAAGACCTTCCAAGCTGCTCGCACATGCCGAACACCTGCTGCATTTATTAATCCACATTTAAAATTTAATTCAATATAGCGACATTGGACACCATGTGCCTGGCATGGGGCACAATACATTGGCTATCAGGTAGCAGTGGGTTGTTGCCACCTTAAGCTGTGTGGACTCAACTTGCACATCGCTCTACAATTGCTGCCTTTTCTTCGTATCATGTTGCTCCCGTTTTTGTTGCACTGACAAAATAAAGCTTATCTGTGTTAATTCCATTCCCCTATCGCCCATTGTGATCTCAGTGGCTTAGTGCTACGGCTAAACAAACAGGCCTCCAGGTGGTTACTGCAGCACAAGGACAGTAATTCAGTAGCGCGCACAGGGTTAGAGAGGTTGGGGCAGAGGGTAACAATGGAAAGTTTCATATGTACATCTCATGTGCATAGCATACAGTAGAGTGCCCTCCTTGTGGAGGAGGTGAAGACCCATTAGTACAGACTAATGAATGTGATCTTTTATAAAGTAGACAGCATAATTTGTCTTCATTCCTTCTTTTTTTTTAACTAGATATTCGCTTCGAAAAATCTATTTTGAATGTAAAAGAAACTTGGAGTGAAAGAGTTTCCCCAATGAGTTAGCGGTAACTATGCTGCCTGGTGTGGTTACTGAGGCATACAAAGCAGGGAGGGACCAGGGTCGATCCCTGGTCCGTATTATGTTAGCCGATCTCACCAGTAGGAATGAATGGTGCAATTGGGCACAGTGCTAGATTGTGAATGTGCACGCACACATCCCTTCAATATTGGGAATTCTGCGCCTCTGTGTGTGTGTGTGGTTATCGAGCAAGGAAAGAATTATGATACCTTCTGTAATTGAATAGCCAGTCAAGCCTCACCTGGAGAATGTCCACTTGTGTGAAGTAGTGGAGTGACTGACGCCTATGAAACTGTACCGTAGCATGAATGAACACCTCTAAAATAGGTGGAGAGATAGGTTACAACTCCATGTGCTTACAGAAAGAGGTACAAGCCTCACATCTCTTGTGCGTTTTACACGAAACTTAGGTGGCCCCTCCACCTATGTTTACTGTAAAACGCACAAGAGATGTGATCATCGACCAGCTTGTTATAAAAGAAATAATTGAAGTGAATTTAACCAGAAGAAAGGTAATAATTGCAAACTAACGTAGGCTATGACAGGCAGGTCCAGAGACTCCCTACACTGGGGGCCTCGGTCTCACCGTGACCCAGCATAAGGTTGAAGGCAGGTGCGTTGAGGGAGAGGAGGCTAACATATTATTTCTACTTTGCAGAGGGTGGTGGGGGGGTCTGGAACTCACTGCCTGAAAGGGTGGTAGAGGCAGAAACCCTCATCGCATTTAAAAAGTACTTGGATACGCACTTGAAGCGCCGTAACCTGCAGGGCTACGGACCAAGAGCTGGAAAGTGGGATGAGGCTGGACAGCTCTTTTTTGGCTGGTGCAGACACGATGGGCCGAATGGCCTCCTTCTGTGCCATAAATCTCTATGATTCTATGATAAAAGGCTGTGTCAGGAACGTTTGTCCAGTTGTATTCCTGCTCCTCCAACTTAATTTTCAAATATGGCTTCTTTGGTCGCCATGTGACTCCTTCTGGAAGGAGGTGGATTCTGGGCCGGGATCAGTGCCTGGACCCCCCCCCACCCCCCCAACCAAAGTTTGAAACCACAACTGACTTTTTCCCCCCCCCTCTCTGTTGCCCAAGGTCACTGAGGCTAATTGCACCCCTCCTACTAATGCCCCGGCTCAAATCAATAGGGATCAAACCTCGGACGTTCCTGCTCAGAACTAGACCAAGCAGTGGTCACAATTCTTCAGCGTTATGGTTTGGAAAGAGTGAATGGCAAGACTCCATCCTCAAGCGACAAGGAGTGGGAAATGCTAAAGCACATCTGGTTTTGAGGCTCAGCTCCAGGTAGAAAGTCAAGTAGAAAGTCAAGCCTATCATCAGTCAGGGATCCCAGTAAAAGAAAAGCAAAACCTTATATTTATACAGCGCCTTTAACATAGTAAACCGTCCCAAGGCACTTCACAGGAACGTTATCAGACAAAATGTGACACCGAGCCACATAAGGAGATATCAGGACAGATGAAGCTTGGTCAAAGAGGTAGGTTTTAAGGAGCGTCTTAAAGGAGGAAAGAGAGGTGGAGAAGCGGAGAGTTTTAGGCAGGGAATTCCAGAGCTTAGGGTCTTGGCAGCTGAGGGCACGGCCACCAATGGTGGAGTGACTGAAATTTGGGATTGGTGGAGGAGATTACAGAGATAGGGAGGGGGGCGAGGCCACGGAGGGATTTGAAAAGAAGGATGAGAATTTTAAAATCCAGGCGCCGCTTAACCGGGACCCGGTGTAGGTCAGCGAGCACAAGGGCAGAGAGGTTTAGGGAGGGAATTCCAGAGCTTAGGGCCGAGACAGCTGAAGGTACGGCCGCCAATGGTGGAAAGAAAGAAAAAAATAAAGAAAGAACGAACTTTTGAAGTGCAGTCACTGTGGTAATGTAGAATGAAATATCCTGAGGAACTTTACCTTTAATAACACTCTCTTACAGATGAGTGGCACTCGTAATGATATTTTGATGGCACCCTTCAGAGAGATAGTTTTGCATCATTTAACACCTACAGAGAAAGTGTTGCAAGGAAGCGAATGCTGAGAGCTTTTCGGAATAATAGATACTTATTGGTGAATTAGAGGGATGTATTGTAATAAGGATATTCAGAAAGTTTGTGTATAGAATCACGGCTATCTGGCGGTGATCATACCACCACTATACAATTAAGGAGATTCAGGTCGTCTCTGGGGATAATGGATATTTGAGAGTGATTTGTACATAGAGTTGCAAATCTTTCTTCAAGATGCTCTCTCCGTTCTCACACCTCACTTCGGAGTTCCGCTGTAAAGTTTCCAAAAATTTGCAGATCCCCAAAACCTAAGAGAAAAAGGACTTTGGAACTACCTCAGAGTGATAAAAATGCATTTGGGCCTAACCTAAGGAATTGAAGACCAAAAACCAAGTTTTGGCATTTAAAAAAAACATGTCTGGGCCTGTAAAGGGACAAGGAGGTGGGTTCGACCTCTGTAAAAGCAGTTTTGGATATTGCAGTTAATTACACTGTCTGGGGAACCGGGATGACCTCACTCAAGCCCCAGCAGAAATTAACATTTGAACAATAGACCCTGGGAGAAGACAGTCCTACCCAAAGAGAGGCCCCATCAAGACTGATTACAGGGCCCATCAGAAACATGCATAACAAAACCCACTCAGGACCATTTCTATAGAAAGACCGAGTCCAGCCTAGAAAACCAAACACAAAACCAATCAACTGTAATCAACCAAGGAGATCGACAGGACGCAAGCCATCCCAAAAACCAGTTAACACGCTAGTAAAGTCGTTACTGTTAACGAGGCCTCAAATCTTACAATGACCGGGATTTGATTTTGGTTTTGATAAGGAAGCTTCAATTAGTATAATTGAAAGGCTCTTCTCTCAAGAAGTCAGTTCAGCAGTACAACAGTTCAAGTTCAACAGAAGGCAGTTCTGCAGTTTCGAGTTCAATTGAAAGCCTGTTGTCAGCAGAAGTCAGTGCTGGAGTTACAGAGTTCAGGAGAAGCAAGTTGGGCAGTTAAAGAAGACAGTTCAGTAAGAAGGGAGTTCTCCAGGTCTCCAGCACAACAGTTCAAGTTCGAGTTCTCCAGTAGAGTTACACAGCAGCAAGGAATTCAGCAAGCAGTTAAACAAGAAGGCAGTTTCCACAGTTCTGCAAGAAGGCAGTTCCACAGCTCGGAAGAAGACAGTTTAAACAGAGGCAGAGTTCAACAGAAAGAAGTTCAACAAAGAAGGCCAACAGCTCCAGAAGTAGGCCGACACGCAAGAAGAGACCAGAGCGACCGCCTCAGTGACCATCGGACACCTCGCGGCAACAAGGGCCTCACGAAACCTTTTACTTAAAAGACTCTAAACCCTAACTCTCAACTGTCAAGGATTCGTTTGGTGAGCATTATCCCTGGTTCTCTGGAGTCCAACCTAGCTAGTGAAGTGGGATTTGGAGGGGTGAAGTATTCTTCTAATGTTATTTCCCTCGCTTGTACCGAAGTGTTCCCCACTTTTAGAGTGTTAAGAGTGTTTGTGTTGTGTTTTACTTTCTTGAATAAAGATCAAGGTTCTTGCATCAAACTCCGTTGTCTGCTGCACCTTTTGTCACAACCCCCAAATAAGTCCAAGGTCTAGAACCAAGGGTGTGGGAGCGATTCGAACCGCTCAGAAGTCAGAGGTGAAGCTGACACAAAACACCACCCCCGACACCGCCACACGTCCGGCAAGGTCGTGTCGGTGAGGGCTTGCCCGCTCAGGCTGACGCAGGTCATCGGCTGGTGGGAAGGTCCAAGAGACCCTCCAAACAATCCAAAGAACTTCATTTTGTGGGCCCAGGAGGAGCAAGAGCACTCCTCCCTGCTCCGCAAGGAAAGTTGCGGCACCCTCCTCTTGCCCCGTAGCCCCTCCCCCTTTCTTCCCGCGAGACCCATCCAAAACCCACTGCCTGCCACTTATCTGGAAGGCTGGTAGGCAAGTCAGGAGAGCTCAGCTGTGTAATTTGTGTATGCATGGTTTTTTATTTCATTTTGATGATATTTAATATATGGACCTATAATGTACAGGACAGCATCTACAGGGTTACAGAAAGATGCTGCTCTCTCGCTCTGCTCCCTCTTCCCACCCGTTCCGGACAGGAAATGGACTAACGGCATTTAAAAAAGAAAAAAAAGAAAGGATTGCATTTATATAGCAACCTCAGGACGTCCCAAAGCGTTTTACAGCCAATGAAGTCTTTTTGAAGTGCGGTCACTGGTGCAATGTAGGAAACACGGCAGCCAATTTGCGCACAGCAAGCTCCCACAAACAGCAATGTGATAAAGGCCAGATAATCTGTTTTTTGGTGATGTTGGTTGAAGGATAAATGTTGGCCCGGGCTCTGGGGACAACTCTCCTGCTCTCCTTTGAAATAGTGCCGTGGGATAATTTACGTCCACCTGAGAGAGCAGATGGGGCCTCAATTTAACGTCTCATCCGAAAGACGGTACCTTTGACAATGCTGCACTCCCTTAGTACTGCACTGGAGTTTAAATGAGGCCCAGGGGTTTAAATACCCAAGGGCCTTAGATTTAGGCCAGTGAGTGCTTTTCGTAATCCCCCCCACCACCTGAAACCCACTGTGGGTTAAATTTTAACCCCCCCCACCCCCCCCCTCATCTTCTCTTCTACTCGTTTTAACCCTCGTGGTGTCCTACCCTATGGGCCATAACCCTACACCTAGGATTCCCCAAGGACTAAACACTGACTGTGAAACTGGAATATGTAGAATGAGGTGACTGAGTTTCCACAATCAGTGAAATAAACTCCTTAAGCAGCCTGGAGCTCATTCACCTCCAAGCACTTAACCTTGGCTTGATACCGAGACGATGAAATTATCAGCCTGAATTTGTGTCCCATTACTGTGATGGATGTCGACTGGCCATTACATTACCTTCTATTACTTAGGACTTTTATTGAAGGTGCCTCAGCTCATCTGTTGCTAAAACCCTCATCCAGACTTGACTATTCCAACGCACTCCTGGAAGACCTCCCACGTTCTGCCCTCTGTAAACTTGAGGTCATCCAAAACTCTGCTACCTGTGTTCTAATTTGCACCAAGTACCGTTAATCCATCACCCCTGTGCTCACAGAGCTACACCTCAGACTTTAAAATTCTCAGCCTTGTTTTCAAATCCCTCCATGGCCTCACCCCTCGCTATCTCTGTAATCTCCTCCAGCCCTACAACCCTTCGAGATCTCTGCGCTCCTCCAATTCTGGCCTCTCGTGCATCCCCGATTTTATTCCTTCCACCGTTGGTGGCCGTGCCTTCAACTGCCTAGGCCCTAAGCTCTGGAATTCCCTCCCTAAACCTCTCCATCTCTCTTTCCTCCTTTAAGACGCTCCTTAAAACCTACCTCTTTGACCAAGCTTTTGGTCACCTGTCCTTATGTGGCTCGGTGTCAAATTGTATTTGATAACGCTCCTGTGAAGCACCTTGGGACGTTTTACTACATTATAGGTGCTATATAAATACAAGTTGTTGTAGTTGAAATGCTCATTATATCGCCAGCCAGGCTGCCCAACAAATGCTTGTTATTTTCAGATGTGTTAATTATTCCTTGCTTTGGTTCAATATATGTGGAAAATTCAGTGAAACTGTAAAAAATAACTCCAACACTCATACAACAAGGTCAACTCATGTGCTGTGTGAATCTATTTACAGGAGCAGTGATGCCTTGGCGTAGGTGGTATTCCGCACGTTCCTGCATTCACAGTGAGTATTGCGTCCTCGAGGGATCCTAGGTTTAGGGTCATGGCTCATAGTGCCGGGTACCACTGGGGTGAAAAAGAGTCGGAGCGAAGATGAGGTAAGTCAAAGGAGTAGTGGTGCGGGACACCAAGCTAGGAGTTTTAGAAGCCTGTCGAATGAAAGAGGAAGAGAAGATTAAGTATCACAGTGCTGAGGTCATTGGAGAAAATAAATTAGAGTGGGCAGGTGAGAACGTTCAGAAGATCATGAGGTAAATAAGGATGAGGAAGTTCCAGCTTCGGTCACTCATCTAGAAGAACATGCAGTCTTCCCACCCCAGGGTCCAACTGTCTCTTAAATTATTACAAGGATTTGCCCCATTCCCTTACTGAGTTGCTGGTTGCAGGTGATAGTCACCCCTAGTGTGAGGAAGAACTTCCTGACATCCTATGTTCCTTTTGACTCAACCTGGTAGCTCTCCCAATCTCTGGAGTTCCTTTGTCAGTCCGAGACAGTAGTATGCTTACAGGCTTCTTCTTTTGATTCAGGTTTTGCTGAATGTTCGTCCAAATAAGAAGGAAATTACCTTATCATGGGCTCAGGACGTCCCGAAGTGCTTTACAACCAATGGATTATTATTGAAGTGTAATTCGCAGTTGTAATGTGGGCAAACGGTTGCCATCCAGCAAATACAAGCAATGCCGATCCTTGCAAGAGTGACGGAGGACAGATTGAGCAGACTAGGCCTATATTCTCTAGAGTTTAGAAGAATGAGAGGTGATTTCATTGAAACATACAAAATTCTTACAGGGCTTGACAGGGTGGATGCAGGGAGGATGTTTCCCCTGGCTGGGGAGTCTAGAACTAGGGGTCATAGTCTCAGAATAAGGGGACGACCATTTAGAACTGAGATGAGGAGAAATTTCTTCACTCAGAGGGTGGTGAATCTTTGGAGTTCTCTACCACAGAGGGCTGTGGAGGCTCAGTCGTTGAGTATATTCAAGACAGAGATCGATAGATTTTTGAATATTAAGGGAATCAAGGGATATGGGGATAGTGCAGGAAAGTGGAGATAAGGTAGAAGATCAGCTATGATCTTATTGAATGGCGGAGCAGGCTCGAAGGGCCAAATGGCCGACTCCTGCTCCTATTTCTTATGTTCTTATGTTCTTATGATCATATTATCTGCCCAATTAACATTCAGGGGTAATTATTTACAGTAATGTGTCACGGCCAGCACTTATCCCTCAACCAACATCACAAAACCAGGTTATCTGATTATTTATCTCATTGGTGCTTGTGGGAGCTTGCTGTGTGCAAATTGGCTACATTACAACAGTGACTACACTTCAAAAAGGACTCCATTTGCTGTAAAGCGCTTTGGGACATCCTGAGGTCATGAAAGGTGCTGTGTAAATGCAAGTCTTTCTTTCTTTAGATTGCAGGAGGAAGAAAAGACCAAAGCTTCACAGTGCTGAAGTCCTCTGGGGAAAGAAATGATTGAAAGTGGGAGACGGTGCAATGCGTTTTGCTCTTTGATTTCATGACAGTGAGAACGTAGGGGGGAGGGAGAGTGGGTGAGATGATGTATTTAAAGCGAGAGAAGCGCAAGGGAGGAAAGTTAAGAGTTATTCTCTGGGGAGCTAGGAAGAAAATGACACGTAATTTGCCTGCATACTGCCTGATACTGATTTATTTCACAAGAGAGATCTGGAACAATAAGTTCCGCCTTGAGTGGAATAAACCCAGTATGACACCCCCAGTGCTGTGATAACCTTTTGACGATACATCTACTATTTTCAACAGTGAAGAAAACCATAAAAGACTTTTATTGGACTACGTTTTTTCGTATGTCATGGTGGTTCCCTAACCTGTTGTGCTATTGTCACTTTTATCCCAGGAAGGTTCTCTGAAGTGGGGGAGAATCTCCTCTGTTTTCTCTTTGCACCTTCGTAAATATGTCCAAAAAGGGCTTCCTCTGTTCGGTATATATAACCAAATCATAAACCTAAGTATAGAATGTACCCTGTAGATAGTACATACTGCAGCCACATACTCCCTCCACCACCGGCACAACGTAACTGCGGTGTGTACTCTCCACAGGATGGCACTGCAGAAACTCGGCCAAAGCTTCTTCACCAGCACCTCCCACACCCGCAACCTCCACCACCTAAAAGGACATGGGTGGCAGGTGCATGGGAACATCTTCGCCTCCAAGTTCACCTGCATGTCATGCTAATTGTGGTACCCCAGCTCCTCCAAGCTCCCCTCCAAGTCACACACCATCCCGACTTGGACATGTATCGGCCGTTCCTTCATCGTCGCTGGTTCAAAATCCTGGAACTCCCTCCCTAACAGCACTGTGGGAGTACCTTCACCACACGGACTGCAGCGGTTCAAGAAGGTGGCTCACCAACACCTTCTCAAGGGCAAATAGGGATGGGTAATAAATGTCGGCCTTGCCAGCGATGCCCATACATTGACAATGAATTTTTTAAAAATGTTTGTGAACTAGCAAACAGAGGGAGACTCTGCTCAATATACAAATGCCAATGAGAGACTGGTACCCACTGAGAGTGATGTGAGATCGACAGACCCAAGTTATACTGTTGGCCATGAATATACAGGGCTTAAAAGGTTCCCAGGCCAAATAAAAAGGAAGGAAAAAACGTCATTTTATATAACACCTTATCACAGGCTCAGGACGATACATTTTTGGATACTAAGGGAAGCAAGGGATATGGGGATAGTGCAGGAAAGTGGAGTTGAGGTAGAAGATCAGCCATGATCTTATTGAATGGCGGAGCAGGCACAAAGGGCTGAATCATAGAATCATAGAATGGTTACAGCACGGAAGAAGGCCATTCGGCCCGTTGAGCCCGTGCCGGCTCTCTGCAAGAGCACTTCAGCTAGTCCCACTCCCCCGCCCTTTCCCCGTAGCCCTGCAATTTTTTTTCCTTCAGATACTAATCCAACTCCCTTTTGAAAGCCATGATTGAGTCTGCCTCCATCACCCTTTCAGGCAGTGCATTCCAGATCCTAACCACTCGCTGCGTAAAAAAGTTTTCTTTTACGTCGCCTTTGGTTCTTCTGCCAATCACCTTAAATCTGTGTCCTCTGGTTCTTGACCCCTCTGCCAATGGGAACAATTTCTCTCTACCTACTCTGTCCAGACCCCTCATGATTTTGAACACCTCTATCAAATCTCCTCTCAATCTTCTCTGCTCGAAGGAGAACAACCCCAGCTTCTCCAGTCTATCAACGTAACTGAAGTCCCTCATTCCTGGAATCATTCTTGTAAATCTTTTCTGCACCCTCTCTAAGGCCTTCACATCCTTCCTAAAGTGTGGTGCCCAGAATTGGACACAGTACTCCAGTTGAGGCTGAACCAGTGTCTTATACAGGTTCATCATAATTTCCACACTTTTGTACTCTATACCTCTATTTATGAAGCCCAGGATCCTGTAAGCCTTTTTAACCGCTTTCTCAACCTGCCCTGCCACCTTCAACGATTTGTGCACACATACCCCCAGGTCTCTGTTCGTGCACCCGCTTCAGGATTGTACCGTTTAGTTTATATTTCCTCTCCTCATTCTTTCTAACAAAATGTATCACTTCACACTTTTCTGCGTTGAATTTCATCTGCCACGTGTCCGCCCATTTCACCAGCCTGTCTATGTCGTCTTGAAGTCTATCACTATCCTCCTCACTGTTCACTATACTTCCAAGTTTTGTGTCATCTGCAAATTTTGAAATTGTGCCCTGTACACACACGTCCAAGTTATTAATAATGGCCAACTCCTGCTTCTAGTTATTATGATGTTATGTTCATATGACATCCCAAAGTCCTTCACATTCAATGAATTAATTTTACCAACAATTCCCAATGGACTAGAATCCTTTTAATGCATGCTTTGCATTGACTGCAGTTAAATGATGAGGACAGGTTGCACAGTCTAGGCTTGTATTCCCTTGAGTATAGAAAATTAAGTGGTGATCTAATTGAGGTATTTAAGATGATTAAAGGAGTTGATAGGGTAGATAGAGAGAAACTATTTCCTCTGGTGGGGAGAGTCCAGAACAAGGGAGCATAACCTTAAGATTAGAGCTAGGCCATTCATGGAGTGATTTCAGGAAGCACTTCTTCACACAAAGGGTGGTGAAAATCTGGAACTCTCTCCCTCAAAAAGCTGTTGAGGCTGGAGGTCAATTGAAAATTTCAAAACTGAGCTGGACAGATATTTGTTAAGTACGGGTATCAAGGGATACGGAACCAAGGCGGGTAAATGGGGTTAAGAAACAGATCAGCCATGATCTA
This sequence comes from Squalus acanthias, assembly GCA_030390025.1. Taxonomy (NCBI): domain Eukaryota; kingdom Metazoa; phylum Chordata; class Chondrichthyes; order Squaliformes; family Squalidae; genus Squalus; species Squalus acanthias. The sequence continues at coordinate 63,358,430 of CM059442.1, forward strand.
ATGAAATGGCGGAACAAGCTCGAGGGGTTAAATGGCCTCCTCCGGTTCCTATGTTCCTATACTGTTCCTAGTACAATATAACTGGCCAATTAGTCACACAGTAGTACTGTAGCACTTGCTGGACTGCAGATGTTCTTTTGACAAATCTCTAATACCATTTTCATTTTTTCACTCGGGTGAAACAACACTGGCATAAAAGTGAAACTAGCACTAACACATCTGCAATAAATTTAGAACTATATAAATAGCTGAGAGTGCACGGCCTGTAATGAAGTCAAGAAGCTCAGTTCAACCCATTAACTCAGAGGAGTTTTTTTATTGGTATTACACTGGTTAATGTGCTCGGACAAAAATCTTTCGGGGGTGATTTGCAACCGCTGCCGGGCCGCTTCCCTCCTAAAAAAAGACGGGCAGCCGGCAGCTGAAAATCGGAGGGGGGCCACCTTGGCCACTCCATAGATGCCCAAGGACCCGCCTGATGCGATTTTCAGGCCTGTCTCTCATAGTACGAACAGCACGGCCGCCTGTTTTGGACAGGAGGCTGTTTCATTAAGCAAATCGGGATCCTCCGCCCATTTTTAACCAGGCGGTGAGTGGCCTAATTACTGGACCCGCTGGCGGACACTCCAGAAAAGGCCCACCAAACCTTTCTTCTTTCATTGTTTTGTGGGGCCGGGAGGGTCAGAGTTGCTCTCCCCGCCGCTCCCAGGTCCAGCCTGCCGACTGGCTCAGCCTGGGAGCTGGCCGATTTCCCACCCTCCCGCAACTGGCGAGGTGCAGCGGAGCGCACGCTGGTGCCTGAGCCTGGAAATGGTTCGGGAGCCCGCAGGACGGCAGCTTCGGGTTGCTCGGCACAAAAAAAAACGGGCGTGAAGATGGCGGAGATCAAAAAATCCATCCCTTGTGCGTTACTTTAATGCAGCTATTAACCGGAATGAGTTAGCAACTGGGTTACAATAAACCATGAAGGAAAAATGTTGAGCAATTCATTATAAAAGGAAATGAAACCCATAATATTCAAGTTTGAAGTGCTGGTAATTTGGAATCCCATGTTGGGATTACTGCTTTGGTTTTTGATCTGTTATTTTTTTCCAGTGTATACCTCTTTTATTAAGTACATTCTTGTTATCCTTTCTCGTGTTGCTTATGCTTTGCGTCTCTGGTGCTAGTCTCAATATTGTGAAAGAAAAAAAGAAAGACTTGCATTTATATAGCACCTTTCACAACCTCAAGACATCCCAAAGCCAATGAGGTGCTTTTGAAGTGTAGTCACTGCTGTAATATAGGAAACGCGGCAGCCAATTTGCGCACAGCAAGCTCCCACAAACAGCACTGTGATAATGACCAGATAATCTGTTTTTTAATGATGTTGGTTGCGGGATGCCAGGGACGCCAGGGAGAACGCCCCTGCTCTTCTTTGAAATAGTGCCATGGGATCTTCTACCTCCACTTGAGAGGGCAGACGGGGCCTCGGTTTAACATCGCATCCGAAAGGCGGAATGTGTAAAGGGGACACGAGTGCTTGCACCTACAGCTGTTCGCTTCTACAGTTAGGAAATAATTGAACCAACTGTAAGATCTTATTACATCCCCAGCACAATGTGTTTGTGCTACCACAGTTGGTATACATTCTCCACAATCTCTGGTCTTGCCTCCCACTATTCTATAGATTATGGGGCCTATTCTATAGGTATTCAATGTGTTATTCTATAGATTAGTGGGCCCCTGTGTTTGCACTATTCTATAGAATATAGACTCTTAGATATGCCTATATTCTATAGATTTTTAGATCTGTATCCTATGGATTTTTCAATCTTAATTGCCTAGATCCATGGAACATAATTGGAGGAGGGAGGCTTTTCAATCGAAAAAACTTTAACAGGAACTCCTCTCTTTCCTTCCTCATCGTGGCCTGTGACTCAGTGTTGCCACTCTTGCCTTTGAGTCAGAGGATCTGGGTTCAAGCCCCACTTCAGTGCCGTACTGAGGGAGCACTGCATCATCGGAGGTGCAGTCTTTTGGATGTGATATTAAATCTGCCTACTTAGGCGGACCTATAAGATTCCACAGCACTATTCAAAGAAGTAGCAGAAGAGTTCTTCCCAGTGTCCTGACCAACGTTTATCCCTTAACACGATACCACTAAAAACAGATTATTTGGCCAATTAACTCACTGTTGTTTGTGGGACCTTGCTGTGTGCCGCGTTTGCCTACAAAACAGCAGTGACTACACTTGAAATGTGATTCATTGTCTGTAAAATATTTTGGGATGTCCCAAGGATGAGAAGGGCGCAATATCAATGCAAGTTATTTTCTATTTCTGATTATTCTCTCGTCTTCTCACTTACGCACGTGTTGCAAGTTAGAACAAAAGAAAAGGTTCGACATGAACGTGATGCAGAGTGTCTCCATCCGTCTACTCCTTGAAGAGACCCAGGGAAAGGTTCAGAAACTGTGTACACCCTCCCATCAGGATGCGTACTGGTCCTTGCCAATTCCTAAACATCATTCACTTCAAGTTCATCACCTCCAAGTACCCCTCCAAGTCACACACCATCCTGACTTGGAAATACATCGGCCGTTCCTTCATCGTCGCTGGGTCAAAATCCTGGAACTCCCTACCCTAACAGCACTGTGGGAGCACCTTCACCACACGGACTGCAGCGGTTCAAGAAGGCGGCTCACCACCACCTTCTCAAGGGCAATTAGGGATGGGCAATAAATGCTGGCCTTGCCAGCGACGCCCACACCCCATGAATGATTAAAAAAAATTACACCCTAACAGTTGGGCAAGGAGCACAGGCTCGCTGATGAAAGGCAATTTTAGGACTCATGTTCGGAAGTTCCTCATACAAGGAGTGATTGGCACATGGAATGGACTCGGGGTGGAGTAGTCGAGGTTAAAAGCTTTTGGAATAATTTAAGAAGCAGTTGGATTCTCTGATGGACGGAGGGAACTGTAGGTTCTTTCTATCGGGATGAGCTAGGATCAAGAGCCTTTCTCCATCTCTATCATGTGGAGCATTGTTCGATGGGCACTGAGGGCATTCAATGTTATTCTCACAGATTTGATGAAACAATCTATAATACCAAACACTTTTATTGGTGGATTAATAGTGCTGAAAAAAAGACAAATTCCAATTTGTATTAGAATTCTTTAATTTAATAAATTCTTTTATCATTCAATAAAATAAAACAGAACCCAGAGTCATTCTTTACATTTACAATCTGGGTGAAGAGGAAGACTTCTACAGAGGTCAAAGTTCACCTTATCCCTTTAAGAGAAATACCTTTATTTAATCACAAGCTTCTATGCTGAGACATATCGCAAAAATTGAGAAGGAAAAAAACCCCAAAATAACGGGAATGCAAGGTTAAGCTACGTCCAAAACAAGGTTGGCTAGCACAATCGAAGATGGTCAAAGCAATTAATACAGTCTTACAGGTGCAAGGCTGCAGCAGAGAAGCTGATGATGCTGTCACCATGGTTACCTAGTGTGAGACAAGCCACAAACATCCCAGTGGTATCACACCCCTATAGTAGGTACAAGGATTTCACACAACAGGTGTCAAAGACAGTGCCTTCCCAGAAGGCATTGCAAATGCTATAAAGAGTGCACCAAAATCAGCAAACGCTTAAAGGGGTAGGAACGTCCAGGCAGGGGGGAGTACCTTCAGTTTAAAGTACTCTCCCACCTATACATTGCTCACCTGAATTTTCAGTTGATTTTTTTTTTCACAAAAAGGCCCATGCGTTCTGGAGCGACTCCATTAGGAATCTTAGCGCTGCGGGAGCACCTTTCGCCACATGGACTGCAGTGGTTCAAGAAGACGGTCCACCGCCAACTTCTCAAGGGCAACTAGGGACAGGCAGGCAGTAAACGTCGGCCTTGCCAGCGACGCCCACATGCCGAGAATTATTATTATTATTTTTTTTTTTAAAAACTCGGCGGGCACCAGAACTTCAGTCCGTTCCGTTGGACCCCCAGAATTCAAACTGGTTGGGTAAAACCTGCACTCCCAGCAGCTGGTGTGGTTTCCCCAGGGCCCCCACGGGCTATGTGAGTCAGCTCTCAGGCCATTCTGAAGTCATGGTCCCCCTGTTTCCTTTGTGAAGTTGCTCTGGGATCGTGAAGGTGCTCACCTCACTGGTGATGTCACCGGAGCAGCCTCGCAGAGAGGAACACCTGACTGGAGGGTTTCCACGCCATTTTTGTGAAAAAAAAAAGATTATCAATCAAAATTCTGCTTAGAACATTACAGGGGTAATCCTGTGGGGCTCTACTCCCAGACTGGGGCCTTGTTAGAGGAGAATGTAGGCTTGAGATAAGACTACGACACTACATGGCCAATTCTCCAACCTAGGCTCCCATCTACGGTTGCTCCCATACACTGGGAGTGGATCCTTGCAGAATTATTCCTTCTATTTCCAACTAAAGTGAAGAAACGCTATTCCTCCAGACATTCCTTCCCCTTCAATTACTCCCTGATAGTAATTAACCATAGCACTCACCCAGGCTAGGTCTATACAATATATAACACCATTCCTCCCAACTATACAGTGTGCATGTCAGTGTGTGTATATGTGAGTTTGTGTGTGTGTGTGCGCGTGAGTCTGTGTGTCTGTGCGAGTGTGTGTGTGTGTGTGAGTGTGTGTGGACATATATATATATATAAAATATATGGGAACAGCACTCTCCTTAGCTAGGCCTATACATTATATATAACAGCACTCAGTCTAGCTAGGTCTGTACAGTAGTATAATCTTGTGAAGCAATTTGTATTTAAAGATAAAGAACTTTATTTTTTTTTACAAAAATGTACTCTGCTTGAGCAACATTGATGCGACATCTCGAGCGCGAATGACACCATTTTTTTTGTACGCCTCAGGAGCTATGCGCAATTTTCACCTCATGCAATGTCTAGCTCTTCACATCGGTTAAGTGCACAGGTAATTGTGCTTGCTGACATAGAACCACACGCACTCTGTGGCTGACTTGATGTGCATTGTCGCTCGGTAATTCCATCTCTGCTCTCTGTTCATCTGCCAGCTGGTACGAAGATACCTTCTTTCAAGTAAAATGTCAAATGGTGGAGAAAATAAAACCCACAGAAGGAGCATTAAATCTGGTCTGACAAGTTGAAATGCCTATTTGCAAGTCTAAACATCATGGTTTTGTTCTAGATCTATTCTCCTTAAAGCTCACATTTGCACACATCCTAAAGTACTTGATCCAACATCTTGCTGTAACCAATTCTTTGACCTTCTACATTAATGTCTAAATCCATTGGAAGGTAATTATTAATGTTACATAATCTCCTAAAAGCATGACAGTAATAATTCTATCTTTACTTACATTAAACACTAACTCATTCTGTTGCTTTGCAGTTATCATTCTGGTAGACTTCATATTTCAGAATTCCCGCCACCATTACAATCAAATTTTGACCTAATTCTATTCAAGCTTTAAAATCCTTATGGCACTCATGATGATCGGTATCCCATTTCTTACATTTGACGAAAGGGTCACACTGTAACAGTCAAAGGTCATATCTCAGATTCCCTTCTGTAAGACCTTTGATCCAATGCTAAAGTTGCCTGTAATCGGTCAAATTCATGCCGGCTGCTGTTTGGGCTTGGGTCGTCCAGGACCCTGCTGTCGTCGTCATCGCCCTCGTCGTCCTCGTCCCGGCTCATGAAAGCCAACTCGTTCTCGTAGCAGAAGGAGTTTGTGCTGGGAACAAGGAACTTGCTTTCCACCAGGTCCTTGGCACTGCAGCGGGGGGTGGTGGGCACCTCGTAGGTTTTATGGAAGTGCGAGTAGTCCACTTTGTACTGGTCCTTCTCCTCAAAGAGCACCGGCTCGAAACGCTGACCCCACAGGATCTCGCTGGCCAAGTACGAGCTGCGGGCTTGCGTGGTCATCGCCGTGGCTTCCACCATCCCTTCCAGGATGACCACAATTTCAAAATCCGCCATCTCCAGGTCCTGCTTGCTGATACCGTACAGCGGACTTTCCTCGTCAATCTCGTGGAGAATAGTTATAGGGGAAACTAAGAATATACGATCGTACCCTTTATCGAAACCCACGTCAATGTCAATCTGGTCAAGGGGGATGTATTCTCCTTCCTCGGTGATCCGTGGCTTGATTAACTGAGCCCTGACGTGGGCCTCCACTATGTGACTTTTCCTCAGATTCCCCACCCGCCACATAAGAGAGAGTTTGCCGTCCCTCATGGCTATTACTGCGTTGTGGCTAAAAAGTAAGGTCTGGGCTCGTTTCTTCGGCCGTGCCATCTTAGCCATGATGGCACCAATCATGAACGAGTCTATTATGCAACCGATGATGGACTGGAAGACCACCATGAAGATGGCCAACGGGCACTCTTCCGTCACGCAGCGGAAACCGTACCCGATAGTGGTCTGAGTCTCGATAGAAAAAAGGAAGGCAGCGATGAATCCGTTCACCTGCAGGATGCAAGGCATGAAGCTCTGGTCGCCAGCCGGGCTCTCCAGGTCGCCGTGGATCAGCGCGATCAGCCAGAAGGCCAGGCCGAAAACCAACCACGAGATGATGAAGGCTAGCGAGAAGATCAGCAGCATGTACCGCCAGCGCACGTCCACGCACGTCGTGAAGATGTCAGCGATGTAGCGCTGGGGCTTCTCGCTCATGTTGGCAAACTGCACATTGCACTGGCCGTTCTTCTTCACGAAACGGCTGCGGCATTTCCTCCTGGTGTGGATCTTCCCATTGCCATAGCCGTTGATTCCTGGCATGGTTGTCAACCTAAGCCCGTCTTCTTCCGAGGACACTATGCTGTAACGGTTGTCACGGGCGCTGCTCATTCCTGTCCGCAGAACGGAATTTGTTCAGCTCGGGGGTTCCCCCCGTCTGCCAGCCGCCAACCTCCCCCCCCCCCACCCCCCCCCCACCCACCCCCCAAGAAAAAAATAAGCAAAGTAGAGTCTCTGACAGTGGAAGTGAGTTCAGGCAGCTTGGCTCGCCCTGTGCGGAGTCTTGTCAGCGCAGTACCCTGAAACGAAAACACTTATGGTTAAAATGCGCAATAGTTAGAAATGCAACCGTCGCACGCAACAATGTTAAATATAATGTGGGACAGTGTCACCAGCTTGTTGGGCTTGGCTGAGTTATCCCTTGATCGGGTGGATGCGGGGAGGATGTTTCCACTGATGGGTGAGACTAGAACTAGGGGGCATAATCTTAGAATAAGGGGCTGCCGTTTCAAAACTGAGATGAGGAGAAACTTCTTCACTCAGAGGGTAGTAAATCTGTGGAATTTGCTACCTCAGAGAGCTGTGGAAGCTGCGACATTAAATAAACTTAAAACAGAGATAGACAGTTTCCTAGCTGATAAGGGAATTAAGGGTTATGGGGAGCGGGCAGGGAAGTGGACGTGAGTCTAGGTTCGGATTAGCCAGGATCCTATTGAACGGCGGAGCAGGCCCGAGGGGTCGTATGGCCTACTCCTGCTCCTACTTCTTATCCCCTTTAATACCTTAGGAACAGGAGTAGGCCATTCAGCCCCTCTGGCCATTCAATCAGTTCACCACACAGTGTGAGTTCCTGGACTCCACCTGTGGCACAGCTGGTAGGTGCCAATCAGTGGCCAATTATTCACCCCCGCCCCCACCTCACCCCTTGTAGGATTGGGTTAACTGTAAAAGACAGTGAGCCCCGCAGCCTCCTCCTCTTCTTCTTCTTAGGCAGTCCCTCGGAACCGAGGATGACTTGCTTCCACATTAAAAATGAGTTCTCAGGTGACTGATGAGTTCAATGCGGGACCTACAGTCTCTGTCACGGGTGGGGCAGACGGTGGCTGAAGGGGCGGGTGGGGTGGGGTGCTTGGGTTGACATGCGCTCCTTCAGCTGCCTGCAGCCTCTTGCACACCTGCTGGCAGTCAGCCATAAGGCAACCTTGATGGAGGGTTGGAAGCGGAGTGGTACCAGAGCCTACGAGACAGGTGTTCAGTCCAAAAATAAGTGCAACTAAGCACATGCAAACCCCTTGTGCAGTTTTAATTAAATGATCGAGAACTGGGAAGGGGGAGGGGAATTGGGCGTAAGATGTAATTTTTCCAATATGCAGTCAAGAATCACCCCCACTCACGTGGCAGGGCTCTGAAGCTGGCTTGTTTTATCACTGGATATATAGCAGACTTATAGAGGCTGAAAAGGACTTTTCATTTCATGCCGTCCAGTCTCTCCAACCATTTAAGCAGCCTTAGAATTTAAACAAGATTCTAAAACTATATACAAATCCGGCACAGGTACGATGGGCTGAGTGGCCACCTTCTGTCCTGTGTGATTCTACGAAGTTCTATCAGAGTGACATGGCACCACAGAGAAATGGGGACAGAGGCACAATTCCACATTTTGCTGAGTTGCCGATCGCCTCAGGCGTTTCCACACGAGAAGGGAGGGAAAGTCAATGGGACAGTCTTTACTACACTTCTCCCATGCATCTCCTAGCAACAGGCTGAAACATTCCATTGGCAGAGGCCTGGGAGCAGGGGTTGTCCATCTGCTCTCTCAGCAGGGAAGACCCTTCAGGAAGCTTTCAAGCCCGAGGTCGATAGATTTTTTTTGTTGGGTGAGGGAGGTGGAGCAAAGGTGGGTAAATGGGGTTGAGTTACTGATCAGCCGTGATCTTCTGGAATGGTGGAGCAGGCTCGTGGGGCTGAATGGCCTCCTCCTGTTCCTGTGTTCCACGGGGGGAGATAAATGTTGGAAGAAAATTGAACGTGAACGTACCCTCATCGTCTATTAAAAGAACGAAGTGTTGGCATTTGGTCAGCCGGTTGGGACATTAGTGCGCCAATGATAAGTCTGTAACCTAGGACTGCAGTAACAGTGCCCTGTGCACATCAAGAGTCCCATGATATTGTATGACAAGTTGTGTAATACTGCAAATAACTTTTGAGTTCAATAAGCCAAGAGCAGCCAACAATAATACATTTTCGATTCCTGTGTTGCGAGGAGCCGAGAACACGTTTATTTAAAAGACAATTTTTTTTTTCCCAGGCCATTTTCTATCAACTCAATAACAGCAACAATTTCTTACAATTGCTTCAAGGATGTTTTATTGCACTGAGATTGCGCTCCCTGTGCAGGTTTCAAACCCCAATCTGATTTTCAAGCGTTTTGTTTTCTGAATTTCAACTTTCAGATTCCAAGAATTGGATGTCCCAAATCGGCATGACTTCCCAAACATATTTATATAAAACAAGGACTTACTCGCTCTTTGCAAAGTAATGAATTTTGAGACCAAATCTATTTTTTTCTGAAAATGTTTTATGTATTGTCAATTCTTTATTTTCTGTGAATTGTAGTGCTCACTGAGGTTAGGGATTAGAACATTTTCCACTTCAGGTCTGCGCCCAAGCACTCCCAGATCAGGTATCACACAGCTAGATGCGGAATAAAGCTCCCTCAACTCTGTCACAACGATGCACATCAGCCCTGACCTCAGAACAACAGCCCCTGCTGCACCAGCGTGACACTGGATGGAGAATGTCCAAACACGCTTCATATTAGACCCTTAGGGGTAGATCTTGACTTTGTGTGATAGTGTAGAATGGGCAATAGTGTAAACCGTCAGCTGTGGCTCAGTGGGTAGCCCTCTCGCCTCTGAGTCAGAAGGTTGTGGGTTCGTAGTCCCACGCCAGAGACTTGAGCACAAAAATCTAAGCTGGCACTCCGTTTGCAGTACTGAGGGAGTGTCAGAGGTGGCTTTCGGATGCGATGTTAAACCAAGGCCCCGCCAGCCCTCTCAGGTGGATGCAAAAGATCCCATGGCAATATTCAAAGAAGGGCTGGAGAATTCTCCCTGGTATAAAAACAGCAAATGCTGGAAATACTCAGCAGGTCAGGCAGCATCTGTGGAGAGAGTAACAGAGTTAACGTTTCAGGTCGATGGCCCTTCGTCAGAACTTCCTGGTGTCGTGGCCAATATTTATCCCGTAACCAACATCACTGAAGCAGGTTACCTGCTCATTATCCACATTGCTGTTTGTGGGAGCTTGCTGTGTGCAAATTGGCAGGTACATTTCTAACAGTGACTACACTTCAGAAGTTGGCTGTAAAGCGATTTGGGATGACCTGAGGTTGTGAAAGGTGCGATATAAGGGCAAGTTCTTTCTTCCGATAGCGAGTCGGCAGCCCATTTTACATCACTCCTGATTTTTATTTCCACTGAATCGCACAAGAGTCAAGATCTACCCCTCAGAGACAGTGGGCAGTGAAGGATTCCAACCCATCTGCCAGGGCTGGATTTAGGCTTAGGTCCTAAGGGTGAAAACGCCCCACGGTACGAACACAAAAAATGCTGGAAACACCCAGCAGGTCAGTCAGCATCTGTGAAGAGAACAAACAAGTTAACGTTTCGAATGTGGTCCCTTCATCAGTTCTCATCAGATATCTCCACAGCTGCTGAGTGTTTCTACCATTTTCTGTATCTGTTTCAGATTTCCAGCATCTTCAGTGTTTTTGCTTTTTGTCTTCTTAATCAGCAGATTCTGTTACACGCCTTTTAATCTTTTCAGAATCACCTCTCTCCAGTTCAAAGCATATCCGTACCCCCAAAAACGGCTTGAACTTCTAACCAAGAAATCCAGAAATATTTTGTTTCATTTTTCTTTTTTTGGGGGTGTAGATTTTTGTCCTCTTCTCTACGAGATACATCATTGCTGGGGAATGGAGCACCACTGCCTTTGTCAACCAGTGCCAGCAGCTCTCCCAGGTCAGATAATCGTACACTAGTTGTTGAGTTATGTTTCCTCACCTTGCTCTGACAATGTACCTTGACCTCAGCCTCACAAAAATATCCCACTGCGTCAAAGTAACATAGAGTCATAACGGCACAGAAGGAGGCCATTCGGCCCATCGAGTCCGTGCCGGCTCTCTGTAGAGCAATCCAGTCAGTCCCATTCCCCTGCTCTATCCCCGTAGCCCAGCAAGTTTATTTCCCTCAAGTGCCTATCCAGTCTCCCCTTGAAAACATTGAGTGTCTCCGCTTCCACCACTTCCGTCGGCAGCGAATTCCAGGTCCTCACCACTCGCTGTGTAAAAAAGTTTTCCCTCACATCTCCCCTGTATCTCTTGCCCAAAACCTTAAATCTGTGTCCCCTAGTCCTTGTACCATCAACTAGTGGGAACCGCCTTTCCCATCTAGCCTATTCAAACCCGTCATAATCTGACCCTTGGGGAACATCACTGTCTACCATCCTCCAATCTGAAAAACAGCCATTTACCTCAACTCGCTGTTTTCTGTCCTTAAGCCAATTCCTTATCCAAGCTGCCACTGACCCACCAATTCCATGAGCCTCAATTTTGTTACCCAGCTTTCTATGTGGTACTTTGTCAAACGCCTTCCTAAAATCCATGTAGACAACATCCATTGTATTCCCTTCATCAATCCTCCCTGTTACTTCATCAAAAAATTCAATTAAATTAGTCAAACATGATCTGCCTTTTACAAATCCATGTTGGCTTTCCTTAATTAGCTTAAACCTCTCCAAGTGCCCATTAATTTTTTCCTTGATTATTGTTTCTAAAATTTTACCCACCACTGATGTTAAACTGACTGGCCTGTAGTTACTAGGATTGTCCTTACACCCTTTCTTGAACAATGGTGTCACATTTGCCACTTTCCAATCCTCAGGCCCTTCCCCCACATCTAAGGAAGATTGGAAAATTATGGCAAGCCCTTCTGCTATCTCCTCCCCCAATTCCCTTAGCAACCTGGGATGCAAGCCATCTGGACCAGGCGACTTGTCCACTCTAAGCATACCCAACCTTTCTAGTACATCCTGTCTATCGATTTTCACGCCTTCCATTGGTTCTACCTTTTCCACTGCTACTGATATTTTGTCAGCATCAACCTCCTTAGTAAACACCGATACAAAGTACTCATTGATTATTCTAGCCTTGCCCTGCGCCTCTAAGCATATATCACCTTCTTTGTCCCTAATAGGCCCCACCCCGTCTCTTACTACCCGCTTACTGTTTGCATGCTGGTAGAAGATTTTTGGGTTCCCTTTTATATTAACTACCATTCTACTCTCATATTCTCTCTTTGCCAATTTTATTTTCATCTTCACTTCCCCTCTCAACTTATTGTATTTGGTCTTGTTCTCCCTTGAAGAATTCACCTGACATTCATCATACACCCTCTTTTTTGGTTCATCATCTTCTCAATCTCCCTCGTCATCCAAGGAGCCCTTGCTTTGGTTCCCTTACCCTTCCCTCTTGTTGGAATGTACCTAGCCTGTACTTGGAACATCTCCTCCTTAAAGATCACCCATTGTTCCGTTACAGTTTTTCCTGTCAGTCTTTGGTTCCATTTTACCCTGGCTAGATTCTTTCGCATCCCATTGATGTTATCCCTATTCCAGTTTAGAAGTTCCACTCTAGATTGTTCCTTGCTCCTCTCCATTGCTAATCTAAATCTTATGATACAATGATCACTCATACCCAAGTGTTCTCCCACAGACACTTGGTCGACCTGGCCCACCTCATTCCCCAGCACCAGATCCAGCAATGCCTCCTTCCTAGTTGGGCCAAGAACATACTGGTCAAGGAAATTCTCCTGAACACATTTCAGAAATTCCTCCCCCTCCTTTCCCTTTACCCTTGCATTATCCCAATCGATATTTGGGTAATTAAAGTCCCCCAATATCACCACTCTATAGCTCTTGCATGTCTGCGATTTCCCTGCAGATTTGCTCCTCTACCTCCCTCTCACTATTTGGAGGCCTGTAGAATACCCCCAATAGCGTGATCATACCCTTTTTGCTCAACTCTAACCAAATGGATTCTGTCCTTGTCCCCTCAAGAGCACCCTCCCTTTCCAACGCTACAATGTCTTCCTTAATCAGCACTGCCACCCCATCTCCCTTTTTCCCTTCCCTATCTTTTCTGAACACCTTGTACCCTTGAATATTAAGTGCCCAGTCCTCACCGTTTTTAAGCCACACGGCTAATTGTGCTTGTAGCTCACCAACCTTATTCACCACACTTTGTGCGTTTCCGTACATGCATTCTAAACCCATTTTTAATTTTTCATAGTCTTTCTTAGTCTGCTCCTATCTAATATGGTACTACTTCCGCCTCCAACACTACCTTCCTGTCCAGTACCATCCAACACACTCACTCTTCCATGCACCCCATTCCTCCCCATCACTCCTACATGCACTTCCATTTGCGGCATTCTCCGCCTTTGAGGCCTTTTTTAAAATTCATTCATGGGATGTGGGCGTCACTGGCAAGGCCAGCATTTATTGCCCATCCCTAGTTGCCCTTGAGATGGTGGTGGTGAGCCGCCTTCTTGAACCGTTGCAGTCGTGTGGTGAAGGTCCTCCCACAGTGCTGTTAGGGAGGGAGTTCCAGGATTTTGACCCAGCGACGGTGAAGGAACGGCGGATATGTTTCCAAGTCAGGATGGTGTGTAACTTGGAGGAGAACCTGGAGGAGGTAGTGTCCTGAGTGAGGTGGTGAAATTGCGTCAAATCACGACAGTTCTGTGCCGTCGACCTGAGCTCATTAGCAACTACCTAGAACCTGGGGTACCGGTAGGCAACAGAGAGTTGAGACTTTAGCCCATCATTCTCAAACTGTATTTGAACACGTCCCAGAGCTGAAAAACAGTTTTCTAAACACCATGGACCCAACTGTCTGCCGGCTATGGTCCTGCTGGTTATACTGAGATCATGCCCGTCAGTGCCCTCCAGCGCTAACCCTACCAGATTTTGCACCTGATTTGCATGGGGCTGACAGGTGCCCGCACCACTACAAGTACATCTGCCTGCCGCCAGGGCTGCCAACTCTGGTTGGACATATTCCTAGTGGTGTCATCACATGATCTCCTGCCTCCAACCACCCCGCCCCCACACTCCTGCCATTGGTCGCCCGACATGTCCATCCTCACGGTGGACCGCCTTCCCACGGCCAATTGGAAAGTGAACAGACTCTTCATTACCCAATTGGATGATTCTTGACTGTCAGTCAAACAGCCTTTTTCTTCCCATGTCCGATATTTTTAGAACTAATAAACAAAAGTGTTCAAAGAAAGTTTTGAAAAAACACACAATTTTTGTTAATTTTTCTCCCTGGTGTTGCTCGCAGCAGTGTCTTTAATTCCTGGGGATTCCAGGGCGATCCTGGAAGGTTGCCAACCATAGTCTGTCCCATGCTGCCAACATGGCGTGTGACCGTCACTGGGACCCCCCCGTGGAGTCCCCATAGAGCTCCAGGTTGCTTCCCTGACCTGGACCCATCTGAAGGGACCCACTCCTCCCTTCCGGAGACCAGCATGCCTCATCGCGCTCGGTGTGCTGGCATCCGGTCTTACGCCGGGTCCCTTCTGGGCCAGGGAAGAGTAAATTCCCAGCATAGGGAGTTCCTGCCCTCAGCTCCACCCCTTGACATCATTGGCCTTGCAGGTGGAGGTTCTGACCCTTACAAGGCCAACTGTGAACTCCTATGAAATTATGGACCAGTGTGCCAACCTCGCCACCCCACCAACTTCAAACAAAATTTGAAGATCTCAAGATATGGTGACTAAGAAATCAGCTGAAGGTCAAATGATCTTAAGCGACAACATAAAACTTTGAAGAGCTGGAATGGGACAACCGATTGCCAAAATTGTACATTTAGTCAGCTCAAATGCATGGGATACATCACCAAATGGGTATCGTACTGGATTATTGAACTACTGAATTCCCTCCCTAAACCTCTCCGCCTCTCTACCTCTCTTTCCTCCGTTAAGACGCTCCTTAAAACCTACCTCTTTGACCAAGCCTGTCCTAATGTCTCCTTATGTGGCTCGGTGTCAAATTTTGTTTTGATGACGCTCCTGTGAAGCGCCTTGGGAGGTTTTACTCCATTAAAGGCGCTATATAAATGCAAGTTGTTGTTGTTGATGATTGGCAGCACAGTGGATGGGAGTACAAACCCCACCAACAAATTTGATAATAAAATGACCATGCAAGCTGCCGGAATTAAAAAAAACAAATGGTTCGCTAACATCCTTCAGGGAAGGGAAGTTTGCCACCCCTCCCTCGTCCCAACCACACTCTACGGTTGACTCCTAGGAATGGACAATAAATGCAGGGGGGTCGGCTGTAACTGTTTGGCTGCCCCGTTTTACACCCCGTCCGAGATTTCCTTTTCCTTTCCACGGAACAAATGAGTGACAAAATTGTAAGTCTAGTCCGTGGAGAGTTAATTGGGTGGGACCATTCCAACCCCGCCACCTACCCCTCAACCCCGTCTCTACTTGCAATCAAATTCCTTCAAGATGGCGTTCAATTGATTAGTTTACAGCAGGCTTGCATTAACTGGATACTGTTACTGAACAATTGATAATCATTCACCTTTGTCAATGGACATTGTAGTCAACTCCTTACTCAGCAATGAAGGGCTGACTGCACTCATCCAATTTGGCATAATGAAATTTTGGACAGTGTACCAAATCTGGTGACCAGATTGGACGGTTTCATTTTTTTAAAGAAAAAATTGATGATGTATCTATCATAAGAACATAACATAAGAAATAGGAGCAGGAATAGGCCAATTGGCTCCTCGAGTCTGCACCGCCATTCAATAAGATCATGGCTGATCTTGGGCTCAAAGCCACTTCCCTGCCCGCTCCCCATAACCCTTCACTCCCTTATCTTGCAAAAATCTGTCTATCTCCACCTTAAATGTATTTAATGACCCAGCCTCCACGGCTCTCTGGGGCAGAGAATTCCATAAAATTACGACCCTCTGTGAGAAGAAATTCCTCCTCATCTCAGTTCTAAAAGGGCGACCCTTTATTCTGAAACTATGCCCCCCCAGTTCTAGATTTCCCCACGAGGGGAAACATCCTCTCTGCATCTACCTTGTCGAGCCCCCTCAGTATCTTATATGTTTCAGTAAGATCACCTCTCATTCTTCTAAATTCCAATGAGTATAGGCCCAACCTGCTCAACCTTTCTTCATACGTCAACCCCCTCATCTCAGGAATCAACCAAGTGAATCGTCTCTGAACTGCCTCCAATGCAAGTATATCCTTGCCCCATTTCCTCTCTCTGTGGCCTCCCTGAACTGTGGGCCAGCCCTAATCGAGAGGACAGACGTGTGACATGGTCCAAGGCCTCTGCCAATCCCACTTTATAACCATCTGCTCCTGGGTCCAAGTGACTATCTTGTTTTTTCCTCCTTTCTATAAGCTGGTGCCTCTACCTCAGTACCTCATTGTGGTGGGACAGGGATCGTGACTGGCGATCATCAGGCACATGAGCATTCTTTTCATTCCAGTTCCTAAAACACTGGCGCTCCAACTCACACCGTCCTACACCGAGTCCAAATATCTTCTCCTTGTCTACAAGGGAACAGGGGTTAAACACCCTTAGGCTAAGGACAGCTTGGCCTGTCTGCTCTCAATATGGATGACAACAGTTGACTAACTGAACCCAAATTGGTCGGAAATAAGAAATTCAGCTTCCATGAACACCTGAATTCAGCCCATTTAAATGCGCCTGTCCCTTTAAAACAAAACTGGCTATGCTTGTGCGAATAAAATCTCTCTTCGTCTGTGCATCACGCCATTTCTTTCAAGGTCCAAAAGCCTTTTGCGCTTGTAATCACTCCAGGTACTCAGGGGATCTGGTGCTCAAAGAGAAGGGGCTGCTTAACAAAACTTTCTTTAATCTTTTGTTTCAAGTGCAAGCATTTGTTTGCAAAAAGAAATAGCCCGCTTATTCAGGATTTTAAAAAGAGCCAATTGACATTATGTTTGTACCAAAGCCAATTTAATCTCTATTCAGTGATTCAGTTGGAATGAGAAGAAATAAAACCAAAATCCTAAGCCTAACACAAGGTGATTCAACTTCGATTGCTGCATCTTTCTTCCAGAACAAAGAAAGAAAGAGCTTGCATTTATAGAATGCTTTTTGCAGCCTCCGGACAATTTACAGCCAATGAAGTACAGTGCCTTTGAAGTGTAGTCTCAGAACTCTAGGTAGCTCTGGAGTCAGAAGGTTGTGGGTTCAAGTCCCACTCCAGAGACTTGAGCACATAAATCCAGGCTGACACTCCAGTGCAGTGCTGAGGGAGTGCTGCATTGTCGCAGGTGCCGTCTTCTGGATGAGACGTTAAACCCCCAGGCCCCCGTCTGCCCTCTCAGTCGGACTTAAAAGATCCCGCAGCACCATTCGAAGAAGAGCGGGGGGAGTTCTCCCGGTGTCCTGGCTAATATTTATCCTTCAACCAGCACGTAAAAACGGGTGATCTGGTCATTTAGCTCAGTGCTGTTTGTGGGAGCTTGCTGTGCGCAAATTGGCTGTCAGATTTCCCTACATTACAACAGTGACTATACTTCATAAAGTACTTAATTGCCTATAAAGTGCTCTGGGACGTCCTGAGGTCATGAAAGGCGTTATGTAAATGCAAGTCTAGAGGGGAAAAATTCGTTGTCGCCCGGAAAGCAGTCGATGTCCTCGCCAACTGCCGTTAACGGCCGCCCGAAATGGCCACCGCGCTAAACGAGGTAAGTTGGTGTGGGGGGCACGGTGGTAGGTGGCGCAGCGCTAACCTTAGGCGCAACGCCGTGCAGGTGGCGTTGCACGAGGGATCCGGGACCAATTTGTAGCCCTGGTGCGGCGTTGCTGCTGCCCCGAGCGTCTGTGTGCGAGGCAGTGATGCTCGCAGTGAGGAGCTCTGAAATTTAAAGGACCATGCACGTTGAAGCAAGGGAAAATAAAATGCACTGATTCAATACATTTTTCAGCCCTTTCTGTCTTTTAACAAATAATCAATATTTAAAAGAAGTTCCAAACGTCAATATTCAGCACTTAAAGCTGAATTACCTTCCTAAACTCAACAAATGGGAAAACTGCCTCAGCACCAACACAAATAGCTCAGCAAGCCAGGGAAGGGGCACCCAGGGTCTCGCACGCAGCACCCCAGTTTTGTGCAGGGGGTCAATACTGCAAGACTGGCCCTCTACCCACAGGGGCCAGGAGATCCTCCAGAAAGAACAATGTGGGAGTGCATTACCAAGGCCGTCACTGCCAGCAGTGTCGCCCCCACCACCTGAATCCAGTGCCCAAAGAAGCTTCATGACCTCAGACCACTGGTCAAGGTCGGTGAATGTATCGTCAAAAGCCATCACCTACCAACTGCACCACTAGCCTCACACACTGCTCAATGCAGGACCCCCAATCGCTCACCTACCAACAATCTGCACCAATGACGAGGCACATCTCCCATTCCTAGCATCACCTCACCCCCTTGGAGGAGATGGTGCAGGTCATTCTTGGCAGGGGCCTGGCTGAGCCCTTGGCCAGCGGCGGGGCTGAAAGATGTGGGTATGCTTGTACGATATCCTCCTTCTGGCATGCACCGCTAGGCTTCCCGCCCTCCCGTCAGCACAACTCCACCCTTGTGCCTTCTTCATTTCACACACCCAAGAAATGCATCCTGCCCAGCCCGGCGGATGATTCCATCCCTGATATGCCGGCCACAAAGGGGCTGTCTGGGATGCATCCTTCCGTCTGATTGCTCCTCTGCGAGTTCCTCCTCTTCTGCGTCTTCCTCTTCCTTCTGCAAGTGGACGCTGTAAATGTGAAATGACAGCATAAAATGCTGGAAATACTCAGTGGGTCAGGCAGCATGTCGACCTGAGATGTGAACTCCACGGATGTAGCGTGACCTGCTGAGTATTCGCAGCATGTTCTGTCTTCTCAAAGGCGTTCACTTACCATCCGAGCCCTTGCAAGCGTCCAGTAGCACTCCCAAAACACTTAAAAAACTTTTCACATCTATTGCAGCAAGCCACCACTTCAATAAAATAAATAAAACCCCAGTCCAAACCCTTCCATTCAAACTTACCTGATTGATGTGTGTGCCCCTTTAACAGCTGCAGATATCGCCCCTGTCAGCGTCTGTCAGCCTGCTTGCACACCAGGTTAACCGTGCTTAGGACCCAGCGCTGAATTGAGCGCTAGGGTCGAAGTTCGCGTAGGTGACATTCAGTCGGCGTTGCACGCTGACTGACGTCGCCACGCCGACATTTTTTTTCTCAGGGCGCTGCCGGTTACCGGCAGCACAAAGGGGGAGAGCAATATGGCGGCCGCCACCAGGACCGCCACCAGCTGGCGCAAGAGTGGCGGCCGCCATTTTTTCACGCATCGCTGGCGCTACCAGGTGGCGGTAAGGACATCAATATCTCGCCTTGTATTTTTATACAATGGGAGTGAACGGGAAGGGGTTTAGTCCATGGGAATTCTATACAACGGGAGTGAACGGGAAGGGGTTTAGTCCATGGGAATTCAATCCAACGGGAGTGAACGGGAAGGGGTTTAGTCCATGGGAATTCTATACAACGGGAGTGAACGGGAAGGAGTTTAGTCCATGGGAATTCTATGCAAGGGGAGTGAACAGGAAGGGGTTTAGTCCATGGGAATTCTATACAAGGGGAGTGAACAGGAAGGGGTTTAGTCCATGGGAATTCAATCCAACGGGAGTGAACGGGAAGGGGTTTAGTCCATGGGAATTCTATACAACGGGAGTGAACGGGAAGGAGTTTAGTCCATGGGAATTCTATGCAAGGGGAGTGAACAGGAAGGGGTTTAGTCCATGGGAATTCTATACAAGGGGAGTGAACGGGAAGGGGTTTAGTCCATGGGAATTCTATACAAGGGGAGTGAACGGGAAGGGGTTTAGTCCATGGGAATTCTATACAAGGGGAGTGAACGGGAAGGGGTTTAGTCCATGGGAATTCTATGCAAGGGGAGTGAACAGGAAGGGGTTTAGTCCATGGGAATTCTATACAAGGGGAGTGAACGGGAAGGAGTTTAGTCCATGGGAATTCTATACAACGGGAGTGAACGGGAAGGGGTTTAGTCCATGGGAATTCTATGCAAGGGGAGTGAACAGGAAGGGGTTTAGTCCATGGGAATTCTATGCAAGGGGAGTGAACAGGAAGGGGTTTAGTCCATGGGAATTCTATGCAAGGGGAGTGAACAGGAAGGGGTTTAGTCCATGGGAATTCTATGCAAGGGGAGTGAACAGGAAGGGGTTTAGTCCATGGGAATTCTATACAACGGGAGTGAACGGGAATTTGTGAAGGAGGAATTCTACAGTTAAATCGGATTGTGTTTATCTGGAATCAGGTCTAGTGCTTTTTGTAACAAAACGAAAAAAACAATTCTGGAAATTCACGGCAAGTTGATTAGCACTGGGAAGGGATGAGATGGTTAATGTTCCAGGTGTAAGGCCGCTCTTGAACCCAGTTACCCCAGTACTGGTGGGCCTGCTGTGGTAGTTCGAGCATTTTCAGTTATTATTTCAGATGTCTCATGTCAGTTTTATTGTGACAGACTGATAAACTGGATATTGGAATTCTCATCACTGCCAGACACTTTGGGAATTGTAAAGCTTTCTCTATCGCTCCTCCAAAAAATCTTGCGGTGCAAATTTTTTTAAAATGTTGAATTATTGACAGTATTTTGTGCAGCTTGGAACTATCCAGCACTGCGGTGTCTATTCAGAATCACAGCGAGGAGAGGGTACGCACGAGGAGGGTCACACGCCAACAAGTCAAAGTGCCCCATGCTATATATGGACAAATCACTGCCCCCCCCCTCTCCCATGGACACAGCACTTCAAGGCTTCAGCTGACTGTTTCTTCCCAGCTGATGCAGCTTTTCTGTGCCGAGCTTATCACAGCCACTTGTGTATTACATAGAGTTACATTGAATTTACAGCACAGAAACAGGCCATTCGGCCCGACTAGTCCGTGCCGGTGTTTATGCTCCACACGAGCCTCCTCCCACTCTACTTCATCTCACCCTATCAGCATAACCTTCTATTGCTTTCTCCCTCATGTGTTTCGCTTCACCTCAACCACTCCCTGTGGGAGCGAGTTCCACATTCTCACCACTCTCTGGGCAAAGAAGTTTCTCCTGAATTCCCTATTGGATTTATTAGTGACTATCTTACATTTATAGCTTCTAGTTTTGGTCTCTCCCACAAGTGGAAATATCTTCTCTACGTCTACCCTATCAAACCCCTTCATAATTTTAAAGACCTCTATTAGGGCATTCCTCAGCCTTCTCTTTTCTAGAGGAATGAGCCCCAGCCTGTTCAGTCTTTCCTGATAGTTTAAACCTCTTGAGTTCTAGTATCATGCTTGATGCACCTGTGTAGTTGACAAGTCTGGCTGAGCGTCCCAATCCTGGTCAGCACCTGATAGGCTGTGCACTGGTGGCTGGGTCACAAACAGAGCCAATGGCCTAAAAGATATGTTGATGCCATTTTCATTTGAATTTAGCAACAGGAGCCGGCCATTCAGCCCCTCGAGCCTGTTCCGCCATTCAATGAGATCATGACTAATCTGTATCTTAACTCCCTCCACCTGCCTTGGCTCCATATCCTTTCATACCCTTTGTCCAGCAAAAATCTATCGATCTCAGATTTAAAATTACTAATTGAGCTGGAGTCTACTGCTTTTTGTGGGAGAGAGTTCCGCACTTCTACCATCCTTTGCGTGAAGAAGGTTTTTCCTAACTTCTCTCCTGAATGGCCTGGCTCTGATTTTAAGGTCATGTCCCCTTGCCCTAGCCTACCCGACCAGTGAAAAAAGTTTCTCTCTATCTACCCTTTCAATTACTTTCAAAATCCTAAAAACTTCAATCAAATCACCCCTTAGCCTTCTATATTCCAGGGAATAAAAGCCTAGTTTATGTAAATTCACCTCATAATCTAACCCTTGAAGCCCTGGTAACATTCTGGTGAATCTGCGCTGCCCTCCTTCCAAGGCCAATATATCCTTTCTAAGGTGCGGTGCCCAGAACTGTACACAGTACTCCAGATGTGGTCTAACCAGGGCTGTGTGTAGCTGTAGCACGACTTCCTCCCCTTTATATTCCAGCCCTCTAGTTATAAAGGCTAACATTCCATTAGCCTTTTTTGATTATTTTTTGTCCCTGACATTTTAGTGATGTGTACATGGACCCCTAAATCTCTTTGGACCTCCACTGGTGATATGGCTTCTCTATTGTGTTAGCTATGTCATTAATAAATATAGTGAATAGTTGAGGGCCCAGCACAGATCCTTGAGGGACGCCACTAGTCGCTTCCTTCCAATTCGAGTACTTACCCATTATCTCTACCCTCTGTCTTCTACCGCCTAACCAATCCCCTAACCAGGTCAATAATTTGCCTTCAATTCCATGAGCTTTAATTTCAGCTAACCGTCTCTCATGTGGAACCTTATCGAATGCCTTCTGGGGAGTCCATATAAATTTGGTAGTGTGTCTCACTCCCGCTCCAGTCAGTCTCTACTCTCTTGTCAGTCAGTCCCCCTCTCTTTAATCAGCGAGCCCTTACTCTCTCTGGCTTTCTTCTCCATCACTACTTGCTTTGACATTAGGCTCTTTAGACTGAAGTATATGTACCCTGATGGAGCGCTCACATGTTTATTTTAAATGGCCCAGCACTTATGGTAAAATAGCAGATGAGGGATTTCAGCATAAATTTAGTGTTCTCACACTCCCAGTATGGAGCCACGCTCAAAGAGAGGTTCAGGACCACAGTGTTGTTGCCCTATCTCCGACCCACATTCCCTTCACGTGCAGTTGCCCCCCCCTCCCCCCCGGAGGTGCTTAATTTACCCTTCTTACGAATGTGTTAAGGAGCTTAATTGAAATTGATTCAAATTAGCCCTTCCTTGCTCTCTCCGCTTCCTTCTCTCTTCCACTTCCCTCTCGGTCTCCATCATTCCTCCTTGCTCTCTCCATCATTTTCTCCCCATGTCTTCTCTCTTGCTCCCTCCCTCTCCTCTTTCCCTCATTGATTCTGGCAGTGAAGGAGTAAGGAAATAGACAATGAGTGAACATTCCTCCTGCTCGTCAATGTCAGGGGCCAGCGGTGGAAAGTGGTCTCTCAACGGACCCGGTCCAAGGGAGTGCAGTGCTGCTCCTGTGCATGTCGCCAGAACCTAATTCATCTTCACTGTGGTTAGCTTGCGATATCAGATAAAACTTTCTATTGCTCTGTGCCAAGTGTCAACACTCAACTGCAACCAGACAAGCTGCCAGAATCCAAACAATGACTAAACAGTTCATTCGTTTTAGTAATTACTAGCTCAGATTGAGGGGAAGCCCATCAGCATTGCTGTTCTCCCCCGGGGCTCCTGTGTGTGTATTTAAAATGTGAACCAAATATCACTGAGGTAATAAGAAACATTGAAAGAAAAAGTGACTGATGAAACATGCCAGGACTAAACAGCTACCAGTCAGTCGGAGCCGGGTATTAAGGAAAGGACGTTGCTTTAAGTTGACTTTTTTGTTAGCTATCAGAGTTGATGTTTTATATGGAGGCTGGGGGGGAAGGTGTTCCAGGCACTTACAGCTTTGAGGGGCACTGTGCGTTGTTGATGGCTGCGATGAGCTGTGTGGCTCCTTCCTGGCTCGTGTCAATCTTTCAAATAATCGGATGATAATCCTTCCCTGGATATGCATGAAACAAAATATTCTTTGTACACAGCACAGGAGGCAGTTGAAGGGGCGCTGTCATCTCAGGAATGGGAGAGTTTTCAGACTGTCTGACTCCTGGCAACCCCACCCTGGACTGAAAACTGCAGTCAACGATCATGCACGTGTGTTAGCCATAAGAGCGGAGCATCGTGCTGCGGAGGCTGTCATAACCATCACTGTGCCAACCGTTACATATCTGGGCTTCGCTTTTTATCAGCCTCATTCTTTAATATAGATATTTTTCTCTCTTGGAAGGAGTTGACTTTTGCGGGGTGCTGTTCCACAGCTGTGCTCCCTGTACCTTCCCTTCCCAGTACTTCACCCAGGTGGCTATCACCTCCGGGGGGTGCGGGTGCAACTGCCCGTGAAGGGAATGTGGGTCGGAGATAGGGCAACAACACTGTGGTCCTGAACCTTTCTTTGAGCGTGGCTCCATACTGGGAGTGTGAGAGCACTAAATTTATGCTGAAATCCCTCATCCACTATTTTACCATAAGTGCTGGGCCATTTATAAAATAAACGGGTGAGCGCTCCATCAGGGTACAGATACTTCTGTCTAAAGAGCCTAATGTTAAAGCAAAAGACAGCAGCAAGTAGTGATGGAGAAGAAAGCCAGAGAGAGTAAGGGCTCCGGACGCCATCCTACAACTCATCCGCTTCATCCTTGACCACAATGTCTTCACCTTCGACAACCATTTTTTTACCCAAACACACGGAACAGCCATGGGGACCAAATTCGCACCCCAATATGCCAACATCTTCATGCACAAGTTCGAGCAAGACTTCTTCGCTGCACAGGACCTCCAACCAACGCTGTACACCAGATACATCGACGACATCTTCTTCCTTTGGACCCACGGCGAAGGATCACCGAAAGGACTACACGATAGCATCAACAGGTTCCATCCCACCATCAAACTCACCATGGACTACTCCTCAGAATCGGTTTCATTCTTGGACACACGAATCTCCATCAAAGACGGACGCCTCAACACTTCACTCTACCGCAAGCCCACGGACAACCTCACGATGCTCCACTTCTCCAGCTTCCACCCTAACCACGTTAAAGAAGCCATCCCCTATGGACAAGCCCTGCGAATACACAGGATCTGCTCAGACGAGGAGGAACGCGATGGACACCTACGGACACTGAAAGACGCCCTCGTAAGAACGGGATATGACGCTCGACTCGTCGATCGACAGTTCCGACGGGCCACAGCGAAAAACCGCATAGACCTCCTCAGAAGACGAACACGGGACACAACCAACAGAGTACCCTACGTCGTCCAGTACTTCCCCGGAGCGGAAAAACTATGCCATGTTCTTCGCAGCCTTCAACATGTCATCGATGACGACGAACACCTTGCTAAGGCCATCCCCACGCCTCCACTACTCGCCTTCAAGCAGCCGCCTAACCTCAAAAGTACCATCGTTCGCAGCAGATTACCCATCTTTCAGGAGAACAGCAACCAAGACACCACACAACCCTGCCACGGCAACCTCTGCAAGACATGCCAAATCATGGACACAGATACCATCATCACACGTGAGGACACTACCCACCAGGTACACGGTACATACTCATGTGACTCGGCCAACGTTGTCTACCTGATACGTTGCAGTAAAGGATGCTCCAGAGCATGGTACATCGGCGAGACCATGCAGACACTGAGACAACGTATGAACGGACACCGCGCAACAATCGCCAGGCAGGAGGGTTGCCTCCCAGTCGGGGAACACTTCAGCAGCCAGGGGCATTCAGCCTCGGATATGCGGGTAAGCGTTCTCCAAGGCGGCCTTCGAGATACACGACAGCGCAAAATCATAGAGCAGAAACTGATAGCCAAGTTCCGCACTCATGAGGATGGCCTCAATCGCGATATCGGGTTCATGTCACGATACAGAACGTGACTTGACATCATGGCCGGTCTTCCCAGGTGTTTTTTTTTTAAAAAGACTAACACAAGAACCTACACAGATTGACAGGATATGCAGCCAGCAGGTGGTTTGACACGTTGGACCCCCTGGGACACATCTCATTGTCTTGGCTGTGCTCTTTGATGTAGGAAAGATTTGAATATATTTTGTCTGTGTTTAAATTGTGAATTCTGGGAGATTCTCTCACTGCTAACTTACCTGACGAAGGAGCGAACTGTTCCGAAAGCTTGTAAAATTAAATAAATCTGTTGGACTATAACCTGGTGTTGTGCGACTTCTCATCGCTGATTAAAGAGAGGGGGACTGACTGACTAAAGAGTAGAGAACGGAAGGAGACTGACTGGAGCGGGAGTGAGACACACTACCAAATTTATATGGACTTCCCAGAAGGCATTCGATAAGGTTCCACATGAGAGACGGTTAGCTAAAATTAAAGCTCATGGAATTGAAGGCAAATTATTGACCTGGTTAGGGGATTGGTTAGGCGGTAGAAGACAGAGGGTAGAGATAATGGGTAAGTACTCGAATTGGAAGGAAGCGACTAGTGCCAAAACAGTGGAGGTAATTTTCACCTTCACCGTCTGGGTGGTAATCTGGTGAAGCGGATTGTCCACCCATTGTAGGATGCAGTCCATTAAAATCAGACTGGTCATCCTGAATCATAGTACAACTGGGCCCAATCCTGCCCTCAGCCATGTCCAGTCCTGCCTGCTGAGGGAGTCGCAGACAGTGATCACAAACAGGACCCGTTGTTGATGTTTTATCTTCTCTGAAGCTCAGAGACACTGAGTTTAGCAAACTCAGTCTATACCAGGATTGAACCTGGGCCTTCTCAGGTCTAGGTAGCTCAAACAGAATAAACGGCAGCTTATCTATCCACTGGTCCATTAGAAGGGTCCACAAATTAAACTTTTGGGCATCGTATACGATCAGTTAATGCAATAACATAATTGTGTCAAAGGTCACGCCACTATTTCCTCTGGTAAACTGCCTTGCAAGGTAATTATATTCACTAAGTATCTGCACCTGTTGATAATACATTATGATTGGGAGTTTGCTTTGCAATTATTTTTCTTGGTATTGCGGTGTTCGCTCTCAGGTTATGTTGCCTTTACAAGATGCTACTTTATATCCCTTGACTTTAAAATGGAGGGCTTGACTGTATCTTGGGTTTGACAGTACATTGGATTTGTAAGGTATACTAACTAGGTACTTCCAGCAAGGGTCACTGGGCACTCAGCCAGATTAGCAATACTGGGATGGCCTCAGGAGGTTGGGGTCAACTGTAGCAACCTGTACACTGCCCCATCTGAGATCATTTCATTCCGAGCACAGACCTTTCTGGTCTGCATGTGTCAGGACTACGCACAGAATTACATAGAATTTACAGCACTGAAGCAGCTCCGCACGAGCCTCCTGCCACTCTACTTCATCTCATCCGAGCGATAGCCTTCCATTCCTTTCTCCCTCAGGTGCTTATCTAGCTTCCCCTTAAAGCCATCTAGGCTATTTGCCACAACTACTCCATGTGGTAGCGAGCTCCACATTCTCACAACTCTGAGTAAAGAAGTTTCTCCTGAATTCCTTTTTGGATTTATTAGTCACTATCTTATATTTATGGCCCCTCGTTTTGGACTCCTCACAAGCAGAAACATCTTCTCTAGGTCTACCCTATGCATTGTGCAGTTAGCTATTAACCATAGCCATAGATTGAGTAGACTAGGCCTATATTCTCTAGAGTTCAGAAGAATGAGATGTGATCTCATTGAAACATATAAAATTCTTAAGGGGCTTGACAGGGTAGATGCAGGGAGGATGTTTCCCCTGGTTGGGGAGTCTAGAACCAGGGGTCACAGTCTCAGAATAAGGAGTCGGCCATTTAGGACTGAGATGAGGAGAAATTTCTTCACTCAGAGGGTGATGAATCTCTGGAATTCTCTCCCCCAGAGGGCTGTGGATGTTCAGTCGTTGACAGAGATTGATAGATTTTTGGTTACTAAGGGAATCGAGGGATATGGGAATAGTGCAGGAAGTGGAGTTGAGGTAGAAGATCAGCCATGATCTTATTGAATGGCGGAGCAGGCTCGAGGGGTCGAATGGCCGACTCCTGCTCCTATTTCTTATGTTCTTAAACCATCAGGGAACTCTATTTGATTGCATTTATTTTGTTTTCAAATGTTAGTTTTTTCACCCTATTCGATAATTCTATCCTGTTAATTTTTAATGGCCTGTTTCTGTGCTGTAAATTCTATGTAATTGTTTATTGCTCTATCATGGTCCCCCCCTGTGCTTCTGATATTGTCCCTCTGTTGATGCCAATAAATGCTCTCTGGCACCACCTCAGGCCAGGCAGGGAACTGCAGCCAAAAAAAATGATTTTCAAGCACTCAAAAATCAGAAAAATGCTGGAAATGCAGCTGATTGATCAACAACCGAAAGTGGAGGATGATAAATATTTCACATGTAATCCTTCATCAGAACAGGCATTGCAAAAACTGACCAAAAAAAACCAAGGAGAGTCAAGGGTTTAAATGTAGAGATGATTAATGGGTGCAGGTTTTAAAATGTTGGAAAAAGTGTAAAATGCATTATTTGCAATCAGATTCTACTGCCGTTCCTTTAGTGTCCAGCAGTGTCACTGTTGCAGCACACAATAATAGGCAACAAAACCTATCTTTGCATTTATATAGCGCCTTTCACAACCTCTGGACATCCCAAAGCACTTTACAACCAATTAAGTACTTTTTGAAGTGCAGTCACTGTTGTAATATAGGAAAAGCGCCAGCCAATTTGCACACAGCAAGCTCCCACAAATAGCAATGTGGTAATGACCAGATAATCTGTTTCAGTGATGTTGACTGAGGTATAAATATTGACCAGGACACCGGGGAGAACTCCTCTGCTCTTCTTCGAAATAGCGCCGTGAGAGAGCAGTCGGGGACCTCGATTTAACGTCTCATCCGAAAGACGGCACCTCCGACAGTGCAGCACTCCCTCAGTACTGCACTGGAGTGTCAGCCTGGATTTTTGTGCTCAAGTCTCTGGAGTGGGACTGTGAACCCACAACCTTCTGACTCCGAGGCGAGAGTGCTACGAACTGAAGGAAAAAGAACGGGTATAGTCCACACCACATCAAATGACTGATTGTAATACAAAAGCAAAATACTGCGGATGCTGGAAATCTGAAATAAAAACAGAAAATGCTGGAAACACTCAGCAGGTCAGGTAGCATCCGTAGAGAGAGAAACGAAGTTAACGTTTCAGGTCGATGACCATCTCCTTTTGTTTTGTACTATCATACCTTTTCTCATTTAATCTCTCCTGCCTTCCATCCTATCGCAGACCTTCCATTTTGTTCTTTCCTCCCCTCCCCCATTTCCCTGCCCCTGCACTTTCTTAAAACCTGTTACATCTCTAACTTTTTCCAGTTCTGATGAAGGGTCATCGACCCGAAACGTTGACTCTGTTTCTCTCTCCACAGATGCTGCCTGACCTGCTGAGTGTTTCCAGCATTTTCTGTTTTCATTTTATGACTGATTGTAATGGTTAGCTGGCTCTACGTAAAATTATCACAATTTTTAAAACTTTATATTTACTGGCCAATACTATGACCCTATGTTAAATACAGGCGATAGAACTCCCAATATCCAACATTTAGTTTGAACCCTTTTGGCAATTAGTTTAAGGGTTTAATATGTTCAGTACCTCACTGATATCTTTTAAAACAGATATCTTCATTTATAGATTCTAGCTGTTCCAAAGCTCCCTGCACCCTCACTGTGCTGAAATCGAGACCCATTGTGCTGACTCCTACTCTAACTGGTTCTGTCCCAGGACATCAAAATCATCAAAACTCCTCGCCTCTCTTGGTCTTTCTTTGTAAAAATCTACAGGCTGTTGATACGTGTGATTGGCAGCATGAATCCACAACTTAGCTGCATCATCCGTGGCTCAGTGGGTAGCAACCCTCATCTCTGAGTCAGCTAGGTTGTGGGTTCAAGTCCCACTCTAGAAACTTAACCACAAAATCTAGGCTGACACCCCAGTGCAGTACTGAGAGAGTGCTGCACTGTCGGAGCTGCCGTCTTTCAGATGAAATGTTGAACCGAGGTCCCGTCTGCTCTCTCAGGTGAATGTAAAAGATCCCGTGGCACTATTTCAAAGAGGAGCAGGGGAGTTATCCCCGGTGTCCTGGGGCCAATATTTATCCCTCAACCAACATCACTAAAAAAAACAGATTATCTGGTCATTATCACATTGCTATTTGTGGGAGCTTGCTGTGCGCAAATTGGCTGTTGCGTTTCCTACATTACAACAGTGACTACGCTTCAAAAAGTGCTTCATTGGCTATAAAGCACTTTGGGATGTCCTGAGGTTGTGAAAGGCGCTATATAAATGCAAGTCTTGACTTTGCTCCTATTCTTTTTAAATTGGTGGTGTCTTGCTTTCTGGGCCCTGACCCTTTTATACACAAGTACGCTTCGTTGGGAGGCTTTGCTGCATTCAGACAGTTCTGTTTGTGTGTTTCTGTTTCGTTTGTTTGCCGAATGCCTCTGGCAGACAGCAGCATTTTACAACTGAATCACATTGTGCAGAGCTGCGAGCTAGAAAACGAAGCTGTATTGTACCAGGGGACTCAGGATAGCAAGCTAATTTAATGGACTTAACCTGGGTTCTCATCTTTCAGGTTGACCTGTTTGTCCTCCATTATCTGGTGTAGCACAGTGCCCATCCATTATTACTTAAATATACCACTGACAGAAATGTGAAACATTCCGACATAACATTTTGCCGCACTATAAATCTCTTTATTAAATCTTCAGACTTCTAAGTTCATCGCTATGTTGGCCACTACTTTCATTAGCTAATACTTCCTTTATACCTCAGAATTATTCATCTGATTTCATTACGCAAATACGAACAATGCCGAGGCGGTTGTTGTTTTCGTATCTTCCCATTCTTCCCTTGGAAAAGGGAGTGAAGTAGTGTGAAGCACTCGCAGGCTGATTAACAGTCTGACAGGCCCCGACGTGAACCCTTCTTCCCTGGCAGTAACCATCCAGCCGCTAGGTTGGTTAGTCTGATATGGTGCGAGGGTTTACGGGCTCCCACAACCCATACGATAAGGGGGGGGGGGGGGGTGGGAGCAACCCACGCCCATCGGGCAAGAGTGTCCCGCTGATAGTCAAGCCGGAATTCAGAGCTTTGATCTAAACTCACTGGGACTGTCTGGTGCAGGGTCGAACCCTGCGCCTTCTGACAAGAGGTAATGCTACCACTGACCCAAAGGCTTGCTCCATGCATAGTGGGAGACACAATGTTCTTTCACCTGTGGGACCTTGGCTTCAATTCTGTCCAGACTGGGGGGAGTGCAAGTCTCCCCTCACTGCCAGCTGTCAGGAACCTCTTGTGAAGTGAGCTCAGGCCTGTCTCAACCCAGTTCCTTTGGGCACGTCCACAGTACGAATAGTTGGGCACTCAGTTATTCACTCAGAGGGTGGCTGGTGTAGGAATTGGAAGTAGGGGATGCTTGCTTGAGGCTTGGGGTTAAGGCACACCAAGAAAGAACGAAAGACTTGCATTTCTATACCACCTTTCATGGCCTCAGAACGTTCAAAAGCGCTTTACAGCCAATGAAGTACTTTTTGAAGTGTAGTCACTGTGGTAATGTAGGAAACGCAGCAGCCAATTTGGGCACAGCAAGCTCCCACAAACAGCCATGTGATAATCTGTTTTAGTGATGTTGATTGAGGGATAAATATTGACTAGGACACTGGGGATAACTCCCCTGCTCTTTTTCGAAATAGTGCCGCGGGATCTTTTACGTCCACCTGAGAGGGCAGACGGGGCCTCGGTTTAACGTCTCGTCCGCAAGACGGCACCTCCGACAGTGCAGCACTCCCTCAGTATTGCACTGGAGCGTCAGCCTAGATTTATGTGCTCAAGTCTCTTCTTGGACCCACAACCTTCTGACTCAGAGACAGGGAAGAGGGAACTTTACTCTGTATCTGGTCCATGTGTAAAGGGCACAGGCAGCACTTGATGCTGACAAATAGGTCAACAATGTGGGAAAAATGCTCCATTCTCCTGCCCCACCATCTACCACCTTGATAAGCACATTGACCTCTCTCGTCTCCCTGCTTCAATGGGCTCCCATTATGTAAGGGGCATAGTTTCTGATAAAATGTCTTCTGGGGCAGCACTTTTAAAGTCACTTTCACATTAGAATGATTCAGCCATGATAAGCAGGCAGTTCTCCCATCACTTGCTGCGTTTGGGAATTACTAAACGGCCTGGACTTCATAGTTCTGACCTCGTTTTTCCCGGGTCACACAACTGCCGTCTCAGGTATACAGCTAAAAACGCGGACCGGGATTCCCTCATTTTTTTAGCCATGGGAATTGACGCAGTCACATCTACAAGTCTTTTGTTAGGACCAGCACAGCCAGGTAAAATAAACAGGAGTAATTGGCACACAGAGATGGTAGGTCGCTGGTTCAGTGCCGCTCCCCTGGGACCCCTTAGTGAAGGTACAATCAACTTATGGGTCCTATTTACTGGCGGTAACCTTCGGAGCGCATGCAATTTCCCAACATGTACAGCCAGTGGGCAAGGCTCCTTGCCGACTGTGCGTACTTGGAAGATTGCTCCCACTGCGCTGACCGGTTTTTGTTGTTTTAACAAGGAGCTCCCTGACTTCTCCTTTAACACTTAGACTGCCGCAGAATGCCCGTCACACACTGTGACATTGAACCATGTGCGGAGATTGCCCTGTGTGATATCTGTAACAGACGCATGAAAACACTCCTATGACATTCATCTATCTGCTATTTTAACTGAGGCAATAACCTGCTTAAAATAAGGTTAGTGCTTTCTTTAAGGTTCCTGATATCTGACAGTGATTGCAGTAATAAAAGCTACTTCAAAGTCATCCTATTACCATACTACTAACCAAAATCTACTGAAATAAGCACTTAAAATACAATTTAGTAGAAATAAAAACTTTAATATTGCTCGACCTGTATTCTTTACCCCTCCTTGTTCTCTCTTATTAATCTCCCCGGATCTCCCACTGTCCTGGCCAATATTTATCCTGGTCATGTTTCCTACATTACAACAGTGCCTACACTTCAAAAAGTACTTCATTAGCTGTAAAGCACTTTGGGACATCCTGAGCTCATGAAAGGTGCTATATAGAGGGGAAATGAGGAGCAATTTCTTCACACAGAGGGTTGTTGATATCTGGAAAGGGTGGTGGAATCCGATTCCACAGGAACACTTAAAAGGCAATTAGACATGTACTTGAAGAGGACTAGTTTGCAGGGTTATGAGGAAAAAGCTGGGGTGTGGGACTAAATTGGACAGCTCCTTCAAAGAGCCGGCACAGGCACGACGGGCCGAATGGCCTCCTTCTGTGCTGTAAGAGTCTATGATTCTATAACTGCAAGTCTTTCTTTCTTTACTTTCTTACATACAAACATATGGAAAAGAACAGGATACGGCCAAGTGGTCCATTCAGACAATGGTGCAGCCCATGTACACCAGCAAACTAGGCCCCAGTCAAGCAATCTAGCATTAGGGTTAAGGATAGGGGTCAGGCGTAGGGTTACAAGCAATCTAGGGTCAGGGTTAGGGTTAGGGTTAAGGGTCAGGCGTAGGGTTACAAGCAATCTAGGGTTAGGGTTAGGGTTAAGGGTCAGGCGTAGGGTTACAAGCAATCTAGGGTTAGGGTTAAGGGTCAAGGGTACGGTTACAAGCAATCTGGGGTTAGGGTTAAGGGTCAGGGGTAGGGTTACAAGCAATCTAGGGTTGGGGTTAAGGGTCAGGGGTAGGGTTACAAGCAATCTAGGGTTAGGGTTAAGGTTAAGGGTCAGGGGTAGGTTTACAAGCAATCTAGTGTTAGGGTTAAGGGTCAGGGGTAGATTTACAAGCAATTTAGGGTTAGGGTTAAGGGTCAGGGGTAGGGTTACAAGCAATCTAGGGTTTAGGTTAATCCTTGGAGCACTTTTATGAATCAACAATGAAAGGGACTCTGCCAAGAAGTAAAGCTGTGATGCGGAGATGCCGGTGTTGGACTGGGGTGGACAAAAGTGAGAAGTCGCACAACACCAGGTTATAGTCCAACAGTTTTATTTGAAATCACAAGCTTTTGGAGCTGCTGCCCCTTCGTCAGGTGAAGTCAAGCTATCAGTGAATCCCAGCAGTGGAGGGTATCACAGTTGAGCCCCATCCTGTTC
This sequence comes from Squalus acanthias, assembly GCA_030390025.1. Classification (NCBI taxonomy): domain Eukaryota; kingdom Metazoa; phylum Chordata; class Chondrichthyes; order Squaliformes; family Squalidae; genus Squalus; species Squalus acanthias. The sequence goes on from CM059442.1 coordinate 63,392,150, forward strand.
TTATCTAATATGCATATGCATTCACTTTCCAGCAGGGTTCATAAGCAATGCTCCTTCTAAATATTACCGTGGGTGCGCGGCCTTTTTATTTAAATGCACGGTACTGTACATAAGAACATAAGAAATAGGAGCAGGAGTCGGCCATTTGGCCCTTCAATAAGATCATGGCTGATCTTCTACCTCATCTCAACTTTCCTGCACTATCCCCATATCCCTTGATTCCCTTAATATTCAAAAACCTATCGATCTCTGTCTTAAATATACTCAACGACTGAGCCTCCACAACCCTCTGGAGTAAAGAATTGCAAAGATTCACCACCCTCTGAGTGAAGAAATTTCTCCTCATCTCAGTCCTAAATGGCCGACCCCTTATTCTGAGACTGTGACCCCTGGTTCTGGACTCCCCAGCCAGGGGAAACATCCTCCCTGCATCTACCCTGTCAAGCCCTGTAAGAATGTTGTATGTTTCAATGAGATCACCTCTCATTCTTCTAAACTCTAGAGAATATAGGTCTAGTCTACTCAATCTGTCTCATAGGACAATCCCCTCATCCCAGGAACCAGTCTGGTGAACCTTCGTTGCACTCCTTCTATAGCAAGTATATCCTTCCCATTACATATGCAGCGCAACCACTGCGCACGTGCAGTATCTTCAACGGGACAGCTTGTGCGCGGTACCTTCACAGATTACTGCGCGGCCACACATCTGCACAGCTTACAGGGGAAACATTGGTCACTCGATAGCAGCCCTGTCTGATTTTCCCCTCCTTAACCTAGGCCACGGAGGCCAACTACAGCAGGCCCATTGGCAGCTCAGGTCCCCAAGGTTGCGCGCTCGCTCAGCTGTTCAAGAGTTGCAATTGCGACGTTACAATTACGTGGCCTGATTGGGGTGTAAAAACCACACTGTCAGTTCGTATGGGAGAGAGCTGGGAGGTCAGCGCAGTCAGTGCGAGAGAAATGAACAGGCAGTGCCAATAAAACCCCAGCTGAGACACCATGGTTATATTTGCTCTGAAGAGGTCCCGTGGAAGCCTGCCTCATGGACTGGGCCTCAATGCCTCCAGCAGCACCTGCACTGTGTGTCTGTATCACAGCCCTGCCTCCGAAGGCAGGACTGTGATATATATTAGGGAGGACCGGGGGGGGGGGGGGGGGTCACAACTTTAAGTTGCACAAGGCCAGATCGAGGTGAGATGTCAGGAGGTGGTTCTTGTCCCAGGGAACAGTGGGCCTCTGGAACAGGCTGCCGGCTTGTGCGGTGGATGCCGATTCGCTGGATTCCTTCAAGTGAGAGCTGGACCTGTTTCTGGGCTGGAGCGGAGATCACCTCTTACAGAAGGTGGGTGCTGCAGGGAATTCAGGGCCAGAGTGAGTTCCTGGACTAGTTTCGATCGCCTAGATGGGCCGGATAGGAATTTACCAGATTTTCCCCCCAAATTGGCCTGGATTTTTTATCTGGTCTTTCGCCTCTCCCAGGAGATCACATGGTTTCCGGGGTGGGGGAGTGGGGGCGGGGGGGAGTGCATATATTGAGATACACAAGGTATCGCAATTGTGTGGGACAGGCTGGATGGACCAGAGGGTCTTTACCTGTCCGTCACTGTCCGTATGTTCATAAATGACGTACCAGGCTGTATAGGTTTAATATGTGCAGAATCAGCGTGAACAGCAAACCTCAGTATAATCTCACCTGCTGCTGCTGTCAGTAAATCATAGAGACAAACATGTCAAGTAGCGCACTCACTGCTGCCTCTGAGACCTATAATATTCCAACGTCTCCATCAAAATAACCAGCACTATATATTTACTGTCTGGAGAATCAATTTACGTTCGAAGCAACAATAATTTCCTTCCAGTGCTCTTTCGAAAACTCTTCTAGCTAAAATGATGCTTTACTCTCTCAGGGAAAGAGAGAGAATTAAATAAATATATAGAGATTGCTCTGAGATTTGCTACATGCAAAAAGGAACAATTTATTTGACATCTGGATCACGGTAAAGAATACAGAAAATTCGAATCTTGAATTATTTATGGGTCTGGTGCGGAAATGTAACTGCAAACCCCCCCCTCCCCGAGATTAATCCTCAATCTTGTAAACCGCAGTGTTACTGATGCATTACATCCACCAGTAAGATCCGTGTCACTCTCCCTCCCACTATTTGCTCACACCCATTATCATTCCTCACTGCTATATTTAAGAACATAAGAATTAGGAGCAGGAGTAGGCCATCCGGCCCCACGAGCCCGCTCCGCCATTCAGTAAGATCATGGCTGATCATTTCCCTTCTGTCTCCGACCAAACTCACCACAGTGCATTCATGTACAAATAAAAAGGGAAGGAAGCTGTTTTGAAAGGCTCTAAAATACAAAAAAAAAACACCCCCAGTCACATCGCAATAGGTGGAGAATTACACCAACATTCAAATCAAGTGTGAGATACAAGAACACATAAACAATCTGGCCCCTAGAGTCTAGTTATCAGAGGGCTTCCCTAACCTTTGGCTACTTAATTCAATCCTCTCTCCCTCTCTCTCTTTGTAAACAGTTCCTTGCTGGTCTCACTTTTTGCTTTCTTTTTCTACTTGAACGCTGTCCTCGATATTCCATATCCTCTTTCCTCCTGTCCTCACAAATTCTTCCTCCTGAGTGTATTCTTGTCCCTCTCGATCCTTCTCCCTGTCTTCACTATTAAGGTGTCTATTTCCAACCATTGCCCTCTGTTCATCGGCAGGTATTTTTTTTACTATACTTGCTCCCTCTGTCTCTTCCTCTCCTTGTCCCCGCTGTTCCCCTCTATCTAAATGTCTGTCTCTTCTTCTTCCTGTTTCTCACTTCAGGTTTGTCTAGAAAGTAGCCAATCAGATGACCAGATCGAGTAATTGTGACAATTTGATTAGAAGTGCCTTAAACCCAATTTCCACACACAGCATATAACAACTCTATGATGTTAATGCTTGAATTCATATTGCGTGCGTTAGCTATAAGATCAGTCATGATCTAATTTAGGTGTCAGCTCTGGCTCAGTGGGCAGCACTCTTGCCTCTGAGTCAGGAAGTTGTGGGTTCGAATCCCACTCCAGAGACTTGAGCACAGAATCTAGGCTGACACTCCAGTGCACTGCTGAGGGAGCACCGCACTCTCGGAGGTGCCGTCTCTCGGATGAGACGTTAAACCGAGGCCCCGTCTGCTCTCTCAGGTGGGCGTAAAAGATCCCGTGGCACTATTTCGCAGAAGAGCAGGGGAATTATCCCCAGTGTCCTGGCCAATATTTATTCCTCAATCAACATCACAAAAATAGATTATCTGCTCATTATCACATTGCGCTTTGTGTGTGCAAATTGGCTGCCATGCTTCCTAAATTACAACAGTGACTACCAACTGGAATGGAACCTGAACCTACAACTTTCTGACTCAGAGGCGAGAGTACTACCAACTGAGCCACGGCTGATAGAAGGATATGTTGATAGGGTGAGATGAAGAGGGGTGGGAGGAGGCTCATGGGGCGCAGACACCGGCATAGACCAGTTGGGCCGAATGGCCTGTTTCTGTGCTGTAGATTCTATGTAATTCTATGTACTATCAGTTCACATCATACAAACCAAAACAGGTTCAGGTTTAAGCAGAAAAATACAAAGATCTGAACAGCCTTTCAAATTCAGGCGGAACAGGCTCGAGGGGCTGAATGTTCCCATGTTCCAGTCGTGTGTACCTGCACTGATGACAGCTGACTTGCTAAATTAGCAAACTGGATGACAAACTTGATCAGAATGTTGTCCTGTCAGAACATGGATCTGTAACGACACACTTTAACGTCTGCACACAGTATCATTGCACCTCTCAAACATAGTCATCACACGTTTTTCCGTGATTGTAAGCTGCTCAGCAAAGGAGGCCACTTGTCTCTTTCATCGCCCCACCACTGGCGGCCATGCCTTCAGCTGCCTGGGCCCTAAGCTCTGGAACTCCCTCCCTAAACCTCTCTACCTCTCTCTCCTCTTCCATCTCTCTCCTCTTTTAAGAGGCTCCTTAAAACCTACCTCTTTGACTCAAGCTTTTGGTCATCTATCCTAATATCTCATGTGGCTTGGTGTCAAATTTTGTTTGATAATCGCTCCCGTAATGTGCCTTGGGAAGTTTTACTACTTTAAAGCTGCTGTATAAATGCAAGTTGTTGTTGTTGTTATATTGCATGGGGGTTAATCACCTTGGGCCTTTTGACAACTGATGGTTCTGGGTTCCAGGAGTATCTTTCTGCTATGGCTCCTCCAGCTTTGGATGCTAGGACAGATCCCTTTGAGGTGATGGTGGCCCCAGCACCCTCGTCACCTCCTAGCTGATAAGGGAATTAAGGGTTATGGGGAGCGGGCAGGGAAGTGGGCGTGAGTCTAGGTTCGGATCAGCCATGATCCTATTGAATGGCGGAGCAGGCCCGAGGGGCCATATGGCCTACTCCTGCTCCTACTTCTTATGTTCTTATGTCACCTCGTGACTCTAAAAGATACAAATAGGTGTAGGATTGTTTAGCTCTCCTACAGCTATGTTCAGGGATCAAGGCAAATAAAAAAATGTGGGAGAGGGGAGAAGGATTGATGCAATTATGAAGAATGCTCTCCTACCTTCCATTATTCCCCCCCCGCAAACCTTCCACCTGGATCTTCTTGGGCATGGCTACTGTGAGTTGCTAGGATGCATCTCCCAGCATCTGCTCTGCTGTAATACTGGGTCTTTCTTACCACTTACGTTCTAGGTCTGGTGTAGCATCTTTATATTTTTCCATCTGCCCCTGATATTGGCTTTGCTGCAGTGAATATGTGGGAGCAGCCGTGACTTTGGAGAAGGTGCACTCATAGCGAAGGTGACGCTCAACCAGCTCCTCACAGAGAAAAATAGCAGCCAATCTAAAGAAAAAGGCTGCACAAAGGAAGGCAATAGGTGCTACTAATGAAAGAGTAGGTTGAGCATTACTGTTGCAATTAGGTGTCAGCTGTATTTCACTGGGTAGCACTTTCGCTCGACTGAGTCAGGAAGGTTGTGGGTTCAAGTCCCACTCCAGAGATTTCAGCACATAATCCAGGCTGATACTCCAGTGCAGTGCTGGGGGAGTGCTGCACTGTCAGAGGCGCCGTCTTTCGGATGAGACGTTAAACCGAGGCCCTGTCTGCCCTCTCAGGTGATGTAAAAGATCCCATGGCACTATTTGTAAGAAGAGCAGGGGAATTGTCATGGTCAATATTTATCCCTCAAATAACATCACTAAAACAGATTATCTGGTCATGATCACATTGCTGTTTGTGGGAGCTTGCTGTGCGGAAATTGGTTACCACATTTCCTACATTACAACAGTGACTACACTTCAAAAGTACTTCATTGGCTGTAAAGCGCTTTGGGACGTCCTGAGGCGGTGAAAGGCGCTATAGAAATGCAAGCTTTTTCTTTTTGTTCATCTTTTTTGATGGAGTGAGCCTTCTTGAAGTCAGGGATGTGCTGCTGTTTCAACTAATATGAGGACGAGATGGAAAAAGATTCTGCTGTTTGAGTGAACACTTACTCTCTTCCGCTGTGCAGCCACTCCTGCCGAGGCTGGATGCTGTTCATAGCTGTTCCAGGACCTTCCCACAACCCTGACTGTGGAAAGCTGAGGTGGGCAAAGCACTTCAGGGACCCGCTGATTGGGTTATTCAAACATCTGATTGATGGCCCAGGGTTCAAGCACCTCCGGCACAGATTGTGAAGTATTTGAAACTGAGCCAGCGCTTGGTAAGCTATGATATGTGTTGTAGTTGACGTTTCTAGGTTACCTTCTCCCCAATCCCTTGCCCCAATGGATTTGCTGTACAGTTTTCTGCAAGAATTTCTTCATCTTCCCAAACACTAGGTAGTTCACAGAAAATATATTCGCAACAAGCCATAGCTGATAAATAGCTACCTTCTTGCAAAACAGAAGGGCAAAATAAGTGACTACAAAATAGTCAACTGACAATAACAATAACAACAACTTACATTTATATAGCGCATTTGCGTGTCAGCCAGTGGCTCAGTGGGGAGTGCTCTTGCCTCTGAGTCAGAAGGTTGTGGGTTCATAGTCCCACTCCAGAGACTTGAGCACAACAATCTAGGCTGACACTCCAGTGCAGTGCTGAGGGAGTGCTGCACTGTCGGAGGTGCCGTCTTTCGGGCGAGACATTAAACCGAGGTCCCGTCTGCTCTCTCAGGTGGACGTAAAAGATCCCATGGCGCTATTTCGAAGAAGAGCAGGGGAGTTATCCCCAGTGTCCTGGCCAATATTTATCCCTCAATCAACATAACAAAAGCAGGTTATCTGGTCATTACCACATTGCTGTTTGTGGGAGCTTGCTGTGTGCAATTTGGCTGCTGTGTTTCCTACATTACAACAGTGACTACACTCCAAATAGTACTTCAGTGGCTGTAAAGTGCCTTGAGACATCTGGTGGGTGTGAAAGGTGCTATATAAATGCAATCTTTCTTTCTATTTAACGTAGTAGCGCATCCCAAGATGCTTCACAGATTAGCTAACAAAATTTGATACTGAGCCACTTAAGGAGATATTAGGACAGGTCAAAGAGGTAGGTTTTAAGGACTGGAGAGGTTTAGGGAGGGAATTCCAGAGCTTGGGGCCCAGGCAGCTGAAGGCACGGCCACCAATGGTGGGGCGAAGAAAATCAGGGATGCGCAAGAGGCCAGAATTGGAGGAGCGCAGAGATCTCAGAGGGTTGGAGGAGGCTACAGAAATAGGAAGGGGTGAGGCCATGGAGGGATTTGAAAACAAAGATGAGAATTTTTAAATCGAGGCGTTGCCGGACTGGGAGTCAATGTAATTCAGCGAGCACAGGGGTGATGGACGAACGGGACTTGGGACTTGGAGAACGAGTTAGGATGCGGGCAGCAGAGTTTTGGATGAGCTCAAGTTTACGGAAGGTGCCAAGTGGGAGGTCAGCCAGGGGAAGATAAGAAACCGCAAATGCTGGAGATGCGAACTAAAATCAGAAAGTGACGGAAATACACAGCTGGTCAGTCAGCGTCTGAAAGAGAAAGCTGGGCTGTGGCAAAGGGTTTCCATTGAAACATTAACCTGTCTTCCAGGCGCTGATGGGCCTACTGTGCAGTTTCTGATATTGTGTGTTTTCCTTCTTACTTGTTCCTGAAACAGCAGATAGGGAGAACCAGTCCAAAATTAGAATTACACTACCAGGTCCCAGTAAAAGTAAACTGAGAGAGGTATTTATTGACAGTTAGGGCTGGATTTTGTCAATGGGGACATGATGGAGGCGGGACTCCCATTTTTTGGGTTGTAATCCCGCCTCCATCGACTTGTGGCCAACCCACTGTATTTTCTCTTGATTGACCTTGTTACGCCCGCCCAGCAGGCTGAGCAGGCCAATCAAGGGTCCCTTGGATACAGGTGACATCAGCCATTGAAATTTCATCTGTCAAGAGCTTTTGACAGATGAAATTTCAACGTTTGACAGCTCTGTGAAGCTGTCAAACACTGACAATATGATTTCTAACTTGAGTCCCTGTACTTAGACTCAGTTAGAAATCAATCCAGCACAGAAAGCAGAGACTGCAGCTTTTGACAGCTCCGCGGCCATTCTGCTTTCTGTGCCGATGAGCTGAGGGACTCCCGAGAACTGAAGGAAGGAAGCCTGCAGGACAAAGTTAAGGTAAGTACAAGTTCTTAAAACACTTTACACACACCAAACACACTTACCTCTGCACTCATGCACCCATCACTCACCTGCACACCGGACATCTCGACCCCTCCAAGCCCTCCAAACCGACGGTCCGCCTCGCTAACTTGGCGTGGTTCGGACCTGTCGGGAAGCCCACACTTCAGGGCTAAAAATAGGGATTAGGCAAAAAACTGCCTGTTAACTACCTGTTAACAGGCAGTTTAGTGGCACTAATCCCCTGCCCGCCTCGGGGAGGCGGGTCCCAGCACAGGTCGGGTACCCGCCTCCTGTGAAAGTGGCTTGGGGGCGGGATGGGTTCGGGACCCCCGAATCTGCTATTTTCCCACCCCACACGCCTCCAAACCCGCCTCCACGGGTCAATGAAAATTCTGCCCTTAGGGTCTACATATATTTAAAGGCTGTAGACCTGCATTCATATCAACACTATTTGAATCCCATATATGGACGTGCTAATTTGAGACTCATTTAGGTAACCTGACAGACATGCCAATGTGTTACCATGGGAACAGGCTCCCATCGACACAGCATGGGTGCCTGCAGGACCAAAACATCACACTAGTTCTTTCATGCTCAATGGCACAGGCCACAGTTAAAAAAAACTTGCATTTATATAGCGCCTTTCACAACCTCAGAACTACCCAGAGCTCATTACAGCCCGAATGAAGTACTTTTTTGGAGTGTAGTCACTGTTGTAATGTAAGAAACGCAGCAGCCAATTTGCGCACAGCAAGCTCCCACAAACAGCAATGTGATAATGACCAGGTCATCTGTTTTTTTAGTGATGTTGGTTGAGGGATAAATATTGGCCCCAGCTCTTCTTCGAAATAGTGCTACGGGATCTTGTACATCCACCTGAGTGGGTAGACGGGACCTCGGTTTAACGTTTCATCCGAAAGACGGCACCCCCGACAGCGCGGCAAATCCCTCAGTACTGCACTGGGAGTGTCAGCCTGCATTTAGTGCTCAAGTCTCTGGAATGGGACTTGAACCCACAACCTTCTGACTCAGAGGTGAAAGACTGCTACCAACTGAGCAACATTCATGATGTGAGAATGTTCATCAAAAATGTCCCTCAGATAAAACCCCTCGGTCATACATCAATTGCAAATGGTGACCCAGCCCAATGGCACAGCTAGATAATGTAGGACAGCCCCAGCTCAATAAGGGAAGACCTGCATCTCACAACATATTGGGCCAAAAATTCGGCACTTGCCGGGTGAGTACGCGCTGTGTACTCACCCGTAAGGCCTCCTGAAGTGCCGGTTTCCTGCATGCACTGCGCATGCGCGGGAAACCGGAACTTCCGGTCTGGTGAAGGGAGGGGTTCAGAGGTGAACCGCATGCGCGGTAGAGGCTGCGCGCACGCAGCAAACTTAGGTTTTTTTTCAGGTTTCTCCGGGAGGGTAAGTAGTGAAGAACCTGCGCTTTTAAAAAGGAGGCGCAAGTCCCGTTTTCAACAAGGTAAGTGGTTAATTAATTACAGTTTTAAAAAATTTTCAACAGGTTTATCTTTTTTAGATACTTTAAAGAAAAGTAAGTTTATTTTTAGCACTGTTAAAAAGTATTTTAATTTTTTCAAAAATTTAAATTTTTGTTTAAAGTAGTTAATTTATTTAACTTATAGTTATTTTAAAAATGTGATGGTTTTTAAAAAAATTTATTTGAAGTTTAGGTGTTGTTTTGGGGCCGATTTCAATTCATAGATTTGACAGGTTCCTGTCAAATCTATGAATGAAAGATGGTGTGCTGCCATTGGCTCTCCATGGCCCACGTGATCCCAGGGGACGCATCGCACTAACTACGCCCCTGGGATACACAAGCACTGCGCGCCGGCAGCTGGAGGAGGCCCAGGAGCTGAAGTCCCTGTGGGCCCAGAGGTCAACGGCAGGCGCGGTAGGTAGGTGCACGCGCGATCCTTGCACCCGCGGGAAGCCAGGGAGCCGAATTTCTGGGCCAATATTTTGCAGCTTTATCACAGGCCGGCATTTCTCATTTGGTCCAACTCACTGAATAAAAAGCAGTTCTAAAATATTCTATTGCAATGCCTGAGCTTTTATGAGATTTTTAAAATTTTTCTAATTTATTGGAGACCTTTTTGCACTAAGGTGATGATGTTGGCATCAAGCACGACCGTGATAAGCACAATTTGGGCCAGAGGCAAGGTAAATTTCCTCTAATATCCCCTAACAATATACCCTAATGAAGAAGCTTAACAGGACACTTACAGCATCACAAGCACACAAAATAGGTTAGAAATGAAGAAGAGATTTTGGCCCATTTTCTCTCATCATTCTGGAATACCAATTCCACGGTCTTCCCATTGCAGCATACAGCTGTGTCTTTCATGGCCGGTGCCCTGGCCTCAATCGCACCTTCCTGGCAATCTCTTCCATCTGTTGATCGCTTAACGTGTAAAGAAATACTTCCTGGTGTCTGTCGCTGAGTTGTCCTACACAACCCTGAACCTGTGCCCTCTTGCTCTGCTGCTTTGGTGCATCTAAAAGTATTGTTCCGGGCTGGCTTTTACCATCCAACGTGCTAGTGTGGCGTTCCTATTTCTGACACCAGCTATCCTTACCGTCCCTCTGAACGAAGTTGTAAGCTGGCGCAAAATTATGTGCGGCTTTGCAGTGTGTAAATTCACCCATTAGGGCTAAGACTGGAAAACGTATATTAATCGTTAATAACGAGACTTTATCAAATATAATCTCCTGCAGTTGCTAATGCGAGTGGAAATGTCAACACGGCTATAAAACTGGTTTCCTCATTTTGTACTCGGATGAAAATATACCCTAATATGCTGTCACGCTTGGATTTAGGATGGCAGAAGAATCCTGTGATATCACTCAGACCTCCTGTGGCGTTGCTTGCTGTGGATCAAAGGTTAAACCGTTGCAAGGGGAAGGTTGTGGAAATGGAGAGCGCCGCATCTCTCCATTGGAGAAATTTGGAAGCAGGTTTAGAAGAGATTTCCCAGAGAGAAGGAAGTGTGTAGCTGCAAAATAAATAAATAGTCCGTTCCTCAACAATTGTGGGTAGATAAAGGAATAACTTTGTTCCCTGACATACCACACGTACATTAAATAAATAAAAACATTTATATACCTAATATTGGGGAGCAGTGCTTTACGTTAGCTGCTTAGGGTGTGGCTTCTGATAGTAAAGTCCAAAAAATATCTTACTGAGTTTTTCAATTGCATCTTTACCAAATATCTTTGGACCAATTAAGCAGGACCTTTAGTAAATGATGTAAATTCAGGATTTTTACTCAAAGACTCCCTTCAAATTCGAATAATAGTACAGGTCTTCCAGAACCTGCTACCTCGTCTCTGTGAGCCAAATACAATTCCAACCGCACTTAATTGTTACCATGATGTTCTACTTAAATTCGCACGCTTAAAGCAGGAATTTTATTCGCAACCTTCCTCCAAACTTGAACAATGGTGCAATCCCTCCACAATTACCAATGTCTAAATGAACAATGATTGATTTGAGTTCTCAGTGAAAACGTAAATAATGGCGGCTGCTTTAACCATTTGGAACACTTTGCAACGTATCAGGACCTGCACCTTCCTCGTTCATTGGTTTTCTCCTCAGATGTATCTGTCTTCAGCCTTCTGATTGGACTTTATTTGCAAGACATCGGATAGTAATCCGTCTATAACATTTTTACTTTCAAAGCTTCCAATAATGGCTTCCCTGGGGATTTTTGTCCAATGGAAATTTTCCGTCAATGCAAAGGATTGGGGAGGAGCTTGCAAACACTAATGCCCAACACGTTCTGTGAATGGCCAGTTTTCTTGGTCAGTCATAAAAAAAAAATCATAGAATCATACAACATAGGAGGCCATTCAGCCCATCGTGCCTGTACCGGCTCTTTGAAAGAGCTATCCAATTAGTCCCACTGTAACACTCCCACCCCACTGGCGAGGTTTTAAATGAATATTTTGCATCTGTGTTCACTATGGAGAAGGGCGATGTAGGCATAGAAAATCAGGCAGGGGCATTGTGATATACTTGAACAAATTAGTATTGAGAGGGAGATGGTACTAGCGGATTTAGCGGGCTTAAAAGTGGATAAATCCCCAGGCCCTGACGGGATGTATCCCAGGCTGCGGTGTGAGGCAAGGGAGGAGATTGCAGGGGCTCTGACACAAATTTTCAGAACCTCTCTGGCCACAGGGGAGGTGCCAGAGGACTGGAGGACAGCTAACGTAGTACCATTATTCAAGAAGGGTAGTAGGGATAAACCAGGGAATTACAGGCCAGTGAGCCTAACATCAGTGGTAGGGAAATTATTGGAAAAAATTCTGAGGGACAGAATTAGTCTCCACTTAGAGAGGCAGGGATTAATCAGGGATAGTCAGCGTGGCTTTGTCAGGGGGAGATCATGTCTGACCAATTTGATTGAATTTTTCGAGGGGGTGACTAGGTGTGTGGATGAGGGTAGTGCAGTTGATGTAGTCTACATGGACTTCAGTAAGGCTTTTGACAAAGTCCCACATGGGAGACTGGTCAAGAAGGTAAGAGCCCATGGGATCCAGGGCAATTTGGCACATTGGATCCAAAATTGGCTTAGTGGCAGGAGGCAGAGGGTGATGGTCGAAGGTTGTTTTTGTGACTGGAAGCCTGTGTTCAGTGGTGTACCGCAGGGATCGGTACTGGGTCCTTTGCTGTTTGTAGTGTACATTAATGATTTAGATATGAATGTAGGAGGTATGATCAGTAAGTTCGCAGATGACACGAAAATTGGTGGAGTGGTAAATAGCGAGGAGGGAAGCCTCAGGCTACAGGACAATATAGACGGGTTGGTCAGATGGGCAGAATAGTGGCAAATGGAACTTAACCCTGAAAAGTGTGAGGTGATGCATTTTGGGAGGACAAACAAGGCAAGGGAATAAACAATGAATGGTAGGACCCTAGGAAGGACAGAGGATCAGAGGGACCTTGGTGTGCAGGTACATAGATCCCTGAAGGCAGCAGGACAGGTAGATAAGGTGGTCAAAAAGGCATATGGGATACTTGCCTTCATTAGCCAAGACATACGAAGGAGTAGTAAGCTCCGAAAGCTTGTGATTTCAAATAAAACTGTTGGACTATAACCTGGTGTTGTGCGACCTCTCAATAGAATATAAGAGCAGGGAGGTGATGATGGAGCTGTACAAAACGCTAGTTAGGCCACAGCTGGAATACTGTGTGCAGTTCTGGTCACCACACTATAGGAGGGATGTGATTGCATTGGAGAGGGTTCAGAGGAGATTCACCAGGATGATACCTGGGCTGGAGCGCTTCAGCTATGAAGAGAGACTGGACAGGCTGGGGTTGTTTTCCTTAGAGCAGAGAAGGCTGAGGGGGGACCTGATTGAGGTATACAAAATTATGAGTGGCATAGATGGGGTAGATGGAAAGGAACTTTTCCCCTTAGTAGAGGGGTCAATAACCAGGGGGCATAGTTTCAAGGTAAGGGGCAGGAGGTTTAGAGGGGATTGGAGGAAAAACTTTTTCACCCAGAGGGTGGTTGGAATCTGGAACTCACTGCCTGAAAGGGTGGTAGAGGCAGGAACCCTCACAACATTCAAGAAGCATTTAGATGAGCACTTGAAACGCCATAGCATAAAGGCTACGGACCAAGTGCTGGAAAATGGGATTAGAATAGACAGGGCTTGATGGCCGGCGCGGACACGATGGGCCAAAGGGCCTCTTTCTGTGCTTTATAACTCTATGACTCTATTACACTCTCGCTCCACTCCCACCCCACTCTCCCTCCACACTTGCACCCCACTCTCCCTCCACACTCCCTCCCCACTCTCCCTCCACTCCCACCCCACTCTCCCTCCACACTCCCACCCCACTCTCCCTCCACACTCCCACCCCACTCTCCTTCCACACTCCCACCCCACTCTCCTTCCACACTCCCACCCCACTCTCCCCCCCACACTCCCCCCCACTCTCGCCCACACTCTCCCTCCACACTCTCCCCCCCACTCTCGCCCCACACTCCCCCCCACTCTCGCCCACACTCTCCCTCCACACTCCCTCCCCACTCTCTCCACCACACTCCCCCCTACTCTCCCCCCCACACTCCCTCCCCACTCTCCCTCCACACTCCCCCCCACTCTCGCCCCCACTCTCCCTCCACACTCTCCCCCCCACTCTCCCTCCACACTCTCCCCCCCACTCTCGCTCCCCACTCTCCCCCCCACTCCCTCCCCACACTCCCACCCCACTCTCCTTCCACACTCCCACCCCACTCTCCTCCCCACACTCCCACCTCACTCTCCCTCCACACTCCCACCCCACTCTCCTTCCACACTCCCACGCCACTCTCCCACCCACACTCCCCCCCACTCTCCCTCCACACTCTCCCTCCACACTCTCCCTCCGCTCCCACCCCACTCTCTCTCTGCTCCCACCCCACTCTCCCTCCACACTCCCTCCCCACTCTCCCTCCGCTCCCACCCCACTCTCTCTCTGCTCCCACCCCACTCTCCCTCCACACTCCCACCCCACTCTCCCTCCGCTCCCACCCCACTCTCTCTCTGCTCCCACCCCACTCTCCCTCCACACTCCCACCCCACTCTCCCTCCACACTCCCACCCCACTCTCTCTCCGCTCCCACCCCACACTCCCTCCACACTCCCTCCCCACTCTCCCTCCACACTCCCTCCCCACTCTCCCTCCGCTCCCACCCCACTCTCTCTCTGCTCCCACCCCACTCTCCCTCCACACTCCCACCCCACTCTCCCTCCACACTCCCACCCCACTCTCCCTCCACACTCCCACCCCACTCTCTCTCCGCTCCCACCCCACACTCCCTCCACACTCCCTCCCCACTCTCCCTCCACACTCCCACCCCACTCTCCCTCCGCTCCCACCCCACTCTCCCTCCGCTCCCACCCCACTCTCTCTCCGCTCCCACCCCACTCTCCCTCCACACTCCCTCCCCACTCTCCCTCCACACTCCCTCCTCACTCTCCCTCCACACTCCCTCCCCACTCTCCCTCCACTCCCTCCCCACTGTCCCTCCACACTCCCTCCCCACTCTCCCTCTGCTCCCTCCCCACTCTCCCTCCACACTCCCTCCCCACTTTCCCTCCACTCCCACCCCACTCACCCTCCACACTCCCTCCACACTCTCCCTCCGGTCCCACCCCACTCTCCCTCCACTCTCCCTCCCCACTTTCCCACCACACTCCCACCCCACACTCCCTCCCCACTCTCCCTCCACACTCCCGCCTCACTCTCCCTCCACACTCCCACCCCACTCTCCCTCCCCACTCTCCCTCCACACTCCCACCCCACTCTCCCTCCACACTCCCTCCCCACTCTCCCTCCGCTCCCACCCCACACTCCCTCCACACTCCCTCCCCACTGTCCCTCCACACTCCCACCCCACTCTCCCTCCACACTCCCACCCCACTCTCCCTCCTCTCCCACCCCACACTCCCTCCACACTCCCTCCCCACTCCCTCCCCACTGTCCCTCCACACTCCCACCCCACTCTCCCTCTGCTCCCACCCCACTCTCCCTCCACACTTCCTCCCCACTCTCCCTCCACACTCCCACCCCACTCTCCTTCCGCTCCCACCCCACACTCCCTCCCCACTCTCCCTCCACACTCCCACCCCACTCTCCCTCCACACTCCCTCCCCACTCTCCCTCCACACTCCCGCCTCACTCTCCCTCCACACTCCCACCCCACTCTCCCTCCACACTCCCTCCCCACTTTTCCTCCCCACTCCCTCCCCACTCTCCCTCCACACTCCCTCCCCACTCTCCCTCCACACTCCCTCCCCACTCTCCCTCCACACTCCCACCCCACTCTCCCTCCACACTCCCTCCCCACTTTCCCTCCACACTCCCTCCCCACTCTCCCTCCACACTCCCACCCCACTCTCCCTCCACACTCCCACCCCACTCTCCCTCCACACTCCCACCCCACTCTCCCCCCCACACTCCCTCCCCACTCTCCCTCCACACTCTCCCTCCGCTCCCACCCCACTCTCTCTCTGCTCCCACCCCACTCTCCCTCCACACTCCCACCCCACTCTCCCTCCGCTCCCACCCCACTCTCTCTCCGCTCCCACCCCACACTCCCTCCACACTCCCTCCCCACTCTCCCTCCACACTCCCACCCCACTCTCTCTCCGCTCCCACCCCACACTCCCTCCACACTCCCTCCCCACTCTCCCTCCGCTCCCACCCCACTCTCCCTCCGCTACCACCCCACTCTCTCTCCGCTCCCACCCCACTCTCCCTCCACACTCCCTCCCCACTCTCCCTCCACACTCCCTCCCCACTCTCCCTCCACACTCCCTCCCCACTCTCCCTCCACACTCCCTCCCCACTCTCCCTCCACACTCCCTCCCCACTCTCCCTCCACACTCCCTCCCCACTCTCCCTCCGCTCCCACCCCACACTCCCTCCACACTCCCACCCCACTCTCCCTCCACACTCCCTCCCCACTCTCCCTCCACACTCCCACCCCACTCTCCCTCCACACTCCCTCCCCACTTTCCCTCCACACTCCCTCCCCACTCTCCCTCCACACTCCCTCCCCACTCTCCCTCCACACTCCCGCCTCACTCTCCCTCCACACTCCCTCCCCACTCTCCCTCCACACTCCCACCCCACTCTCCCTCCACACTCCCTCCCCACTCTCCCTCCACACTCCCACCCCACTCTCCCTCCACTCCCGCCTCACTCTCCCTCCACTCCCACCCCACTCACCCTCCACACTCCCTCCCCACTCTCCCTCCACACTCCCACCCCACTCTCCCTCCACACTCCCTCCCCACACTCCCACCCCACTCTCCCTCCACACTCCCGCCTCACTCTCCCTCCACACTCCCACCCCACTCTCCCTCCACACTCCCTCCCCACTTTCCCTCCACACTCCCACCCCACTCTCCCTCCACACTCCCTCCCCACTCTCCCTCCACACTCCCACCCCACTCTCCCTCCACGCTCCCTCCCCACTTTCCCTCCACACTCCCACCCCACTCTCCCTCCACACTCCCTCCCCACTCTCCCTCCACTCCCACCCCATTTTCCCTCCACACTCCCTCTCCACACTCCCTCCCCACTCTCCCTCCGCTCCCACCCCACTCACCCTCCACACTCCCACCCCATTTTCCCTCCACACTCCCTCCCCACTCTCCCTCCACACTCCCTCCCCACTCTCCCTCCGCTCCCACCCCACTCTCCCTCCGCTCCCACCCCACTCTCCATCCCAACTCACAACCCACTCTCTCTCCCAACATCCATTCCATAGATACTTTGCTTGTCTATTTTGGAATGTGCGTAGGCATTTTCGATGAATGCCAAACCTATTAGGGCTGTGGGACTGGGAAACCTACTTGTATAAGGCATGGACCTGCTCTTAGAACATTTGGCTGATTAGGGGTTGAACTCCCCTGGCTCTTGACTGTTTTCAGACGGAGAAGGCAGTTGTTATAATGAAAGGTTTGTTACAAAGGCTGGATATCTACCTCTGATCAATTGAGACAATGTTCCATTTACGAAATGGCGGATCATTAAAGGGCACCATCTTGATGACTAAGTGTCTGGCAGAGGTTTTTTAGTTTGTCTGCAATCGTTTGACACAGTTCAAAGGATTTAATGGTCTTCTGCACAAAATATAGAACTGTTTTCCAATGTTAAATGCCCATCATGATATCCTCTACATACAGAGCAAAACTGTGTTTCTTCTGTGCCATATCACAAGTTGAAATAGAGCAGAGAATTACATTGAATGATACGTTGGGGCTTCGATGCCACATAGCTGTGGCTTAGTGGTAGCACCCTGAGTTAGAAGGTTGTGGGTTCAAGTCCCACACCAGAGATTTGAAAATCCAGGCTGACACTCCAGTGCAGTACTGATGGAGTGCTGCACTGTCGGAGGTGCCGTCTTTCGGATGAGAAGTTAAATCTACCCTTTCAGGTGGACATAAAAGACCCAATGGTGCTATTTCGCAGAAGAGCGGGCGAGTCCTCCCCCTGGCCAATATTTCTCCCTCAACCAACATCACTAAAAACAGAAGATCTGGTCATTATCACATTGCTGTTTGTGGGAGCTTGCTGTGCGCATATTGGTGCAGTGTTTCCTACACTACAATAGTAATTACGCTTCAAAAAGTGCTTCATTGGCTGTAAAGCACTTTGGGACGTCCTGAAGTTGTAAAAGACGCTATAGAAATGCAAGTCTTTTCTTTCTTACTATTCTTGCACCTCTGTGAGCTGAGCTTGAATCTAGACTGATGGGATATAAGGTCTCCCACCAGCTGATGGATGTAAGGATCCAGTCTCAAGCCAGTTTATAGAGGATGCAAATCCACAGCATAAACTTGCGCATCGTTCAGGCAATGAAACATAGAACATAAAATAGGAGCAGGAGTTGGCCATTCGGCCTTTCGAGCCTGCTCCGCCATTCAATATGATCATGGCTGATCCTCGATCTCAATACCATATTCCCGCTCTCTCCCCCATACCCCTTGGCCACTCAGAAAGACTAAAAGGTGACAAATGTGGGAAATGGGGCTCATGTTCTGAGCTCGTGTCACCAGTGGGGAGTCTAGCCGTTTGGCAGGCCAAGCTAATCAAGTAATGGCGGCTGTGCTGTCTATGTTTTTCCATTTTGTTAATATAACAGATGAAACTTGTGGCAGTGTGCCGGTGATTTCCTGGCATTCTCAGCCAGCAGGACCAAGATGGAAAAGAAAATTGGCCCTTAAAAGTGAAATGTAATAATTAACAAGGATCAAGTATGTCGTAATGTTGATTTAAATGCCCCATTTATAAATACAGTGGGGAACGTGATGTACACATATGATTAAAGATGGTGGTGAGCGAGGAAGGGGGGATTTCAGTCACGTGTCTTGAGCAATTTAAAACTTCAACCTATGCCTGAACCTGAATTGGTGCAGTTGCCTTGAACTGACTGTGTGTCGTGTCTTATTTTATGTAATTACAACTTTCTTAATTGAACATTTTAAAAAAATTTCCCATCCAATTGTCTCCCTTTTCCTGAAGGCGCCGACTTGTGTTGGGGTAGGATTCTGCACGCACTGGGCTCTTCACCCACCAGCCATTCTTTGTGCATGAGAGCCTGGCTGGTATCAACGGGCTAGTTGACTATGAAGGGCTTGACGGCTGAGCCCAAACCCTTCGCCACCCAAGGTCCACAATCACATACTGGCCAGCAGTTGTGACTGGGAAGTATCCAGATGTTGGGAACTTTATCCTTCTATGCTCCAGCCAGGCTGAGCCCAACTGATAGCTCAGCACAGACCAGGAGTTGTCTGCCCTCTCAGGTGGACTTAAACGATCCCATGGCACTATTTCGAAGGAGAGCAGGGGAGTTCTCCCCGGTGTCCTGACCAATATTTATCCCTCAACCAACATCACGGAAACAGATTATCTGGTCATTATCACATTGCTGTTTGTGGGAGCTTGCTGTGTGCAAATTAGCTGCCGCGTTTCCTACATTACAACAGTGACTACACTTCAAAACATACTTCATTGGTTGTAAAGCGCTTTGGGACGTCCTGAGGTCATGAAAGGCGCTATAGAAATGCAGGTCTTTCTTTTTTACCTGGAAACTTCCTGTTGGGTATGACTCAGTTCCACATTGAGCAACGCATTTACCAACTGAGCTACTTTTTTTTATGTACACAAGTTCCCATTCAGCTACAGACCTACCACCTCAGACTGATGTAGCCACACAAACTACAGACCCTGCACCCTAACCAGCTTTGACAAATTCAATACGAATCATATCAACTTAAAAGCAGACAAGTCTTAGAGTGCAAATTGCCAGTCCATTATGATTTTGCCGCATGCCATTCTGGTGCACGTTGGGTGGGAAATAGGACTCGGTGAAAGACGAGCTCGATGTTGTAATAACGGCAGTAGGGTTGGCATGCTGGAGTACAGCGAGTGGTGAGGACCTGGAACTCGCTGCCGACGGAAGTGGTGGAAGCGGAGACACTCAATGTTTTCAAGGGGAGACTGGATAGGCACTTGAGGGAAATAAACTTGCAAGGCTACGGGGATAGAGCGGGGGGGATGGGACTGACTGGATTGCTCTGCAGAGAGCCGGCACGGACTCGATGGGCCGAGAGGCCTCCTTCTGTGCCGTTGTGACTCTATAATGAGGCGATGGACCTTCTTCATCACAACCCATTTTGTGGGGTTCAGGAAGGTTTTTCTGTTTATGAAAATGGGAGAGGAAGCGACAATTGGTGAATCAGAAGCTCTTGCTCAAAACCTAAAGGGAAGCGGATCTGATAAGAGGATTCTGTGGATTAGTCACATAATCCTAAATGATATGGAAGACAAATCTACACACTTCCTGGAGTTACCTCTTGTTAATCTGCATAGGTTTAAAACTGGAGATGGTCTGGAGACAGATATTTTGTGCACAACTGGTTCAGATGTCACTGAAGTTCTGATCTGAAGTCATAATGAATGGGCAGACCCAACCACAGCTTACTGTGCCCACCAGAATAGAGCCATCCTGGTGGTAATGTCAGGTCAGGCAGATGTTCCCACAAAATATCGAAACATGCTCCACTTTCGTAATGGGTAAAATGCACCTCCAACTGATGGTGTTACTGAGCCACAGAGGCTCTTTATCTCAAAAGGGGCTGGATTAAAAAGGGGTGGAAGTGATGCTTCCGTTGTACAGCGCCTCAGTCATCCCTCGTCGGGAGTAACTGCGTTCAGTTTTTTTTGGCGCCGCACCTCAGGAAGGATATACTGGCCTTGGAGAGGGAGCAGCGCAGGTTCACCAGAATGATACCGGGGCTGAGAGGGTTAAATTATGAGGACAGGTTGCACAGGCTAGGCTTGTATTCCCTGGAGTGTAGGGATGATCTGACTGAGGCGTATAAAATGTTAAAAGGATTCGATAGGGTAGATGCAGAGAAACTCTTTCCTCTGGTGGGGGAATCAAAAACGAGGGGACATAATCTTAAAATTAGAGCCAGGCCATTTAGGAGGGAAATCAGGAAGCACCTCTTCACACGAATGGTAGTAGAAATCTGGACTTCTCGCCCCCCAAAAGGTGGTGGGTGCTGGAGGGTAATTGGAGCTTTCAAGGCTGAGATTGATAGTTTTTTTGTTGGGTAAGGGTATCAAGGGATATGGAGTTGAGGTAGAGTTCAGCCATGATCTAACAGAATGGCAGAGCAGGCTCGAGGGGCTGAATGGCCTCCTCCTGTTCCTACTGAGACCAAGAAGGTCGCAGGCTTTGATTCTCCAGTATTAGTTGACCTCAGTCAAGCCAGCAATTGGGATGCTACAGCGGACTAAATGCCCCTGGGCTAGGGAAAGGGGAAAAGGATCTACCATGTTTCCCACCCCTGATCAGTATCCAGTGACCCTTGATGGAAAGTGCGCGCATGTGGATGTCGATAAGAACACAGTCAGTCAGCTGAGATGCTCCCCTATCGAACTAAGTCCCACTGGGTCTCGAATGTTATTATCCTGTCTTCGGGAGAGGAGAGAAAAAGGTAGGAAAACTGGAAATATTTATGAATGGCAGTAAGTGAACAGATCCATCTCTTCATGACATTTAGGATTAGGTGACAATTCAGCAGCATACACTTCCTCTTTAAGAAGCGAGCATCTATATATAGCCTTAATAAAATGAAGTCAGTGCTGATAATAGTTATAAGTTCCGGTGAAATGACATTGAACGAAGATGGAGAGAAGCACAGTGCAAAAAGATATTGTTACATACTTCACAGGAAGGTGTTACACTTAAAATGGCCTCCTGGGAGTGAGTCTTAGGCAGTAAAATCATGGAGGGGTTCAAGACGCAAGAGCAAAGAGAGGCGCTGAACTCCCAGAATCGCTCCCATGTGTCTGTCGGGGTCTTTTTTAATAAAACAATGTAATATAGTGTAGGTGGGGGGGGGGGTCAGTAGTGGAATGTCGATGGCCAGAACAATCCATAGAATCAATGCATGCTGACTAAAGGATTGCTGTCCGTGGCTTAATCACTGCACTTAACAGCGATCATTATATTGCGTTACTGGAATGTGATCCACCAGAATATTGGTAAATTATGAGGGGTTTTCATGGGGTAGATGGGGAGAAACTGTTGCACTGGCAGGAGGGTCGGTAACCGGAGGACGCAGGTTTAAAATAATTGGCAAAAAAAGCCAGAGGAGAGATGAGGAGAACTGTTTTTACGCAGCGAGTTATGATGATCTGGAATGCGCTGCCTGAAAGGGTGGTGGAAGCAGATTCAACTGTAACTTTCGCAAGGGAACTGGATAAATTGGATGGACCTTTCAGAGAGCCGGCACAGGCACGATGGGCTGAATGGCCTCCTTCTGTGCTGTACGATTCCATGATTCTATTGTACAGGAATTCAAAGTTTTAAAACAGAATGACAAGTGGATTAAAGGGCAGCGTCTTCATGACAAAGCGTTTGGCAAACCTTTCCCTTGTGAATTTGTAAACACGGTAACTCGGTAGCATGAATCATTTTGAAATAATCCGTGGGATCCTCATAGCACACGGCTCTTCAGGTCCTCCCCAATCAAAAAGGTTTGCCAAAGTTTTTCATGCATTCCTTTAAGAGACTGCCCCTTTAATAGCCCAGTATCTGTCATAAAAACAGAAAATGCTGGAGATACTCAGCAGGTCAGGCAGCATCGATGGAGAGAGAGAGACAGAGTTAACGTTTCAGCTCGATGACCTTTCGTCCGGTATCTGTCATATGTTTTTACTTCTATTTCTCTGCGCAAGTGTGACTACCGTGTGTTGCTGAAACCGGAATACTGCCCCCCAAAACATGCCTTACGCCCCAGCCACTGTTGCCTGAACCAGTGTGAGCTATCTGTTTCCCATGTCAGTCATCTCTTGGCCTTTGTGAGTGAGTCAAAGGTTTTTGACATCACAAAGTGTTTCTTCCATTAAGAACTGGGAATACTGCTTGCAATTCCCCGCCATCCTATCCGTCACCAAGACCACTTACATGTAACCTCCACAACACTGCCCTTTGCTGCCTCTGCCACTGCCGAGACCCTTATCCGTGATTTTGTCACCTCTAGACTTGATTTCTCTAATGTTCTCCTTGTCAGCCTCCCATCCTCCACAAACTCCAACTCGTCCAAAACTCAGTTATTAATATCCTGTCCTGCTTGCATGTTACTCCCTATCCTCGCTGACCTACATTGTCTGTCTGTCTGTCCACCAATGCATTGAATTTAAAATCCTCGTCCTCATCTTCAATTCCTTCCATGGCCTCGTCCCACTCTATCTCTGCAGCCTCCGCCAACCTTATGTCCTGTCCCTCACCATCTGGTTCTCTGACTCTGGTCATTTGTGCATCCTCCCAAGATCAGATCAGCCATGATCTTATTAAATGGCGGAGCAGGCTCGAGGGGCCAAATGGCCGACTCCTGCTCCTATTTCTTATGTTCTCCCCTACCCCACACCATTTGCTCCACAATTGTTGACACAACCTTCAGCCACCACTGTCTGCAACTCCCTTCTCTAACTGCCTCTAAGTGTTAGCTGTGGCTCAGAGGGTAGCACTCCCATCTCTGAGGTAGAAGGTTGTGGGTTCAAAGTCCCACTCCAGATACTTGAGCACATAATCTAGGCTGACACTCCCAGTGCGGTACTGAGGGAGGGCTGCACTGTCGGAGGTGCCGTCTTTCAGATGAGATGTTAAACCGAGGCTCCGTCTGCTCTCTCAGGTGGACGTAAAAAAATCTTATGGCACTATTTCGGAGAAGAACTGGAGAGTTCACATGGTGTCCTGGTCAATATTTATCCCTCCACCAACATCACTAAATGCAGATGA
The DNA here is from genome assembly GCA_030390025.1 of Squalus acanthias. Classification (NCBI taxonomy): domain Eukaryota; kingdom Metazoa; phylum Chordata; class Chondrichthyes; order Squaliformes; family Squalidae; genus Squalus; species Squalus acanthias. Next base: position 63,415,688 of record CM059442.1, read on the forward strand.
TCTGGTAACTTATTTAATTGCTGTTTGTGGGAGCTTGCTGTGCGCAAATTGGCTGCTGCGCTTCCTACATTACAACAGTGGCTAAACTTCAAAAGTACTTTATTGGCTGTGAAGCGCTTTGGGACGTCCTGAGGTCGTGAAAGGCGCTATATAAATGTAAGTCTTTCTTGCTTTCTTTTCTCTGCCTCTCCACTTCCCTCTTTGGCCAAGCTTCAGGTCAGCTCTCCTCGTTCTCCCATTATTGATCGGCGTCCGTTCCTTCTACACATTTATTTTTCCCTTTTATCTGGCCCCCGCTTCCCCCCCAACCCCTTGTAAAGAGCCCGAAGGGGATTTCTACATTAAAGATGATATAATTTTTTTTTTATTCATTCACGGGATGTGGGCATCACTGGCAAGGCCGGCATTTATTGCCCATCCCTAATTGCCCTTGAACAACTGAGTGGCTCGCTGGGCCATTTCAGAGGGCAGTTAAGAGTCAACCACATTGCTGTGGGTCTGGAGTCACATATAGGCCAGACCGGGTAAGGGCAGCAGATTTCCTTCCCTAAAGGACATTAGTGAACCAGATGGGTTTTGTAACAACAATCCTGTAGCTCCATGGTCACCATTACTGATAGCAGTATTTTTTCAATTCTGGATTTATTTAATTAACGGAATTTAAATTCCCCAGCTGCCGTGGTGGGATTTGAACTCTCATGTCTGTGAATCATTAGTCCAGGCCTCTGGATTACTAGTCCAGTAACATAACCACTATGCTATCGTACACAAGTTGTCGACGCCCTCAATGGACTATGGGAAAGAGAAGATTATGCATGGAGGTCAGTCTGCATGTGGTTGAGCGGTGATTTCCACTTCCATCGACTAACAGTGGGGCAAACACTCCTCAGTGACTGCCGTCTCCTGGTTTCTCTTTACGTCCTATGACATGGTCCTCATTTTATCCAACCACAGAAGGATGAAAGGCCGAGTAGGCCTCCTTGACCTCGAGTCTGCTGCTCTGTCGACTTTTGCCAATGGACAGCAACTTCATGAGGTCACAGAGGAGGAGACGTTGCACAGAGTGTTTGCTTCTAGCCTGCTGCTTTGAAGGCATAAAATGCAAGAACAAGGGAAGCACTGAGAGGCACCAATAAGCGAATAAGCACCTGCCGTTATAGCAATTTAGCCTTATGTGCCAATTCAACAGATTAACCGTCCCTTTTATTAATCCTTTGGAGATAACTCCGTGCTTCCTACAACTACTTCTACAGCCTGCTGAAGGTGAGACACAGGCCAGCAGAATATTCCAGCTTTTTCTGGAACATTCTAGCTGGAGAAAAAAAAGTTACTGTGTCGGTATATCTTACTTCTCGTGTTGCTGCTGTGCCTGTACTGAATGTATAAGTACAAGCTGCACTGCTAAGAAACCCAGTCTCGCTGTATTTGCAGCGTGTTAACTAATGACACGATTAAGTCAAAGTTGCAAGCAAGGATGGGAAAATAACTGGCTCGAATAATTAATGGCAGCACAAATTCGCCAAGTGGGGAAATTCTTTTTTTGTTTTCACTGCTCTTCTCGTAAAGACGCTGCCTGGCCCTGGGGTTCGGTTCTGTTGGTGCTGCCTTGCCCAGGAGGCCACTGTTCATGCACGAGCTTAGATAGTGAGCGCCCAGACAGGGGGCAGCAAGGCTGAGCATGATGTTGATACACGCACAGTTCCATCAGGGGCGGCTGGACAGCAATCAGCAGTAGAAGCCCTGGTTGATTCCACCTCTGCTAACGCTCGATTGCCACTCTGGTCCAGAGACTTGAGCGCAAAAATCGAGGCTGACACTCCAGTGCGGTACGGAGGGGGCGGTCCACTGGCAGAGGTGCCATCTTACAGAGGAAACGTTAAACCCTCTCAGGTAGACGTAAAGGGAGCTACAATTGGACTGTGCTCTGAGGGGAAAAGAAATCAGCCTGGGTTTCTGCTTCTTAATTCTTATCCAATAACTCCTGCTGGAAAGGGGGTGTCCACGCACATGTTTGTCTGGCTCACACTCTGCTATGATATTCCCAAAAAGAATGCACTAGCGTTTACATAGCGCCTTTCACAACCTCAGGACATCCCAAAGCGCATCACAGCAACCTAAGTTCTCGTGACGCACGGTCACTGTCGTAAATGTAGGCAAATGCGGAAGCCAGTTTGCGCACAGCAAGATCCCACAAGCATGCAATGACATACATGACCAGGTAATCTGTTTTATTTTAGCAGTGTTGGTTGAGGGGTGAGAATGTTGGCCAGGGCATGGTGTTGGACAAATAGCCTGCCAACACTCCCTGTCCAGGATCACACGAATAATGGACACCTAGCTTGAGGTGATAGAGGACAACTGGCAGCCATGGAAGTGTACCTCACTAAAGGGGGCAACACCTTCAGTGGAGGGAGAAGAGGAATAAATTGGAATAATGAGATGCCACGTGGAGCTAAAAGTGATGGCAGAAACCTGCACAGCAATATCTTATGCTGCCAAATGTTTAATAAGGTCTACAGCCAACATACGTTCTTGTGTTCCAAGCAGGGTGATTGCTTGTGACACATAGCCATTATTCTCAACCACAAGAAGAATAAAAAAACACATTAGTTCTAGAATGTGAAGTGTTGCCCTGACAACAGTCTCCCAGTACATCATTATCATTCTGAAAAACATCAGTTTCACAATCTGAAGGTATAACAATGCAAAGTTCAAAGCCTGCTGCATAGCTGACAAGATCAGGTTTCCCAAGCTAGCGATAGTGGAACAGATGTGAGTGGTATGCTGGGTTAGCACACCATCCTTGCACCTCTGGGACTGTAGGTTCAAATCCAACCTAGTCTTTGTTTCCCTATCAACTGGCTGTTAAGGTCCTACATTGACATGAGCTTGGGACAGTGAACCTAGATCCCAGTGGGTATGAACCAACAACATAATAATACTTACAGCATGTCACATATCGGTGCTAAATTGGCAACCTTGTTTAGAATGACCACAAGACAATGTGGAACATTTACACTTCTACAGGTGAGAAGGATGTTCTTCAAAGATTGGGGCAGAGGATTATTCTGCATCCGGCTGTGTTATACCTGACCTGGGAGGGCTTGATACTGATACTGATTGGCCAAATAGTGCCCATTCTCCAAAACACCTTGATGCGGACAGAAATTCAAACCAATTTCCAAATTCAAAACCATGATATAATACAGTTTTGGATAATAATAACAACAACAACAACTTGTATTTATATAGCGCCTTTTACTAAAACGTCCCAAGGCGCTGCACAGGAGTATTTTAAGACAAAAAATTTGACACCGATCCACATAAGGAGAAATTAGGGCAGGTGACCAAAAGCTTGGTCAAAGAGATAGGTTTTAAGGAGCGCCTTAAAGGAGGAGGAGAGAGGTAGAGAGGTGGACAGGTTTAGGCAGGGAATTCCAGATCTTAGGGCCCTAGGCAACAGAAGGCACGGCCACCAAAGGTTGAGTGATTATAATCAGGGATGCTCAAGAGGGCAGAATTAGAGGAGCGCAGATATAATTGAGAAGGATATAAGCATGACAAAGACCAGGGTAATAGATAGGAGAAAAGCTGATTTTGAGGGGCTGAGAATAGAACTTGGGAAAATAAAATGGACAACAATATTGGCAAACAATGATGTAGAACAGCAATGGGAAACATTTAAAATTGTGTTCAACAGAGCCCAGGAAAAATATATTTTGCTGAAAAAAAACAAGAGCAAACTAAACACTAATGAGACACCATGGATGAATAAAGACATAAGGGAAAAATTGAGGGTAAGGAAAGGGACATACACTAAGTACATGCACAGCAAGGGGGAATATGAAGAGCCTAGGAGAGAAGTCAAAACAACAATTAGGAAGGCAAAGAGGAACTATGAAATTAAATTATTAAGGAACATAAAACAAAATAGTAAAATATTCTCCAGGCACATAAATAAAAAAAGGAAAGTCAGGATGGGAGTAGGGCCACTAAGGGATGATCAGAATAAAATCAGGATGGGAGTAGGGCCACTAAGGAATGGTCAGGATAAAATCAGGATGGGAATAGGGCCACTAAGGAATGGTCAGGATAAAATCAGGATGGGAATAGGGCCACTAAGGAATGGTCAGGATAAAATCAGGATGGGAGTAGGGCCACTAAGGAATGGTCAGGATAAAATCAGGATGGGAATAGGGCCACTAAGGAATGGTCAGGATAAAATCAGGATGGGAATAGGGCCACTAAGGGATGGTCAGGATAAAATCACAGGCAGCGATAGCGAAATGGCAGAAATATTAAATAATAACTTTGCTTCAGTATTTACCAGGGAGATGCATCAGGTGGACATGACATTGGAAGATGAGATTAGAAATTATATAATAAACTAATCAAACTCAAAGAGGATAAAACCTCTGGACCAGACGGATTATACCCGCGCATTTTAAAAGAATCTAGGGAAGAGATAGCAGTGGCACTATTATACATATTTAATAATTCATTAGAACAAGGTGTAGTGCCAGAGGACTGGCGGATAGCTAACATAATACCTATATTTAAGAAGGGAGATAGAACATGTCCAGGTAACTATAGACCAGTCAGCTTAACATCGGTGGTAGGAAAAATAATGGAATCCCTACTAAAGGAGAAAATAGAAAAACATCTAAAATCCAAAAATAATAACAAAAAATCAGCATGGATTTCAAAAGAAAAGTCTTACTTCAGCAACTTCACTGAATTATTTGAAGAGGTAAGAGAGACTAGACAAAGGTAATGCAGTAGATGTACTACATCTAGATTTCCAAAAGGTCTTCGATAAGGTACCACATAATAGACTAGTGCATAAGGTCAGAGCATGCGGAGTCAGGGGACAAGTAGCAGAATGGATAGCTGGCTGGCTGCAAGACAGAAAGCAGAGAGTAGGGGTAAAGGGTAGCTATTCACGGTGGCAGAAGGTGGGTCGTGGTGTTCCACAAGGATCAGTGCTAGAACCACTGTTGTTCACAATTTATATTAACGACTTAGACTTTGGAATCAAAAACACAATTTCTAAATTCGCAGACGACACCAAATTGGGAGGAATAGTCAAAACTGAGGAGGACTTCAACAAATTACAAGAAGACATTAATAAACTTGCAGAATGGGCATATAACTGGCAAATTAATTTCAACATAGATAAGTGTAAGGTATTACATTTTGGTAAGAAAAGTAAGGAGGTCACATATGACTTGGAAAATAAGAATCTAAATGAGGTAGAGGAGCAAAGGGATCTGGAAGTGCAAATACATAAAACACTAAAGTTGCGACACAGGTTAGCAAGGCCATAACAAAAGCAAACCAAGCACTAGGACTTATTTCTAGAGGGACAGAATTGAAAAGTAGGGAAGTTATGCTCAACTTGTATTGAACCTTAATTAGACCACACTTGGAGTACTGCGCACAGTTCTGGTCGCCATATTATAGAAAGGATATAGAGGCACTGGAGAGAGTGCAGAGAAGATTTACAAGGATGATACCAGAACTGCGAGGTTATACCTATCAGGAAAGGATGAACAGGCTGGGGCTCTTTTCTTTTGAAAAAAGGCGGATGAGGGGTGACCTAATAGAGGTCTTTAAAATTATGAAAGTTTTTGATAGAGTGGATACAGAGAGAGTGTTTCCACTTGTGGGGAAGAGCAAAACTAGAGGCCATCAATATAAGATAGTCACCAAGAAATCAAATAGGGAATTCAGAGAAACTTCTTTACCCAGAGAGTGGTGAGAATGTGGAACTTGCTACCACAGGGAGTGGTTGAAGTGAATAGTATAGATGTATTTAAGGGGAAGCTAGATAAGCATATGAGGGAGAAGGGAATAGAGGGTTATGCTGATGGATTTAGATGAGGAAAGACGGGAGGAGGCTCGTGTAGAGCATAAACGCCGGCATGGACTGGTTGGGCTGAATGGCCTGTTTCTGTGCCGTATATCCTACGTAATTCTATGCAATTAACAAAGAAAAATAAATGCCCCAGTTTCTCCACAAAACTTTAGCTGAAAGGACAAAAAAAAATTAAAATACGAATCTTGCATTTCAATTCCGATGTTATTTATGTCTTTACTGAGTGTCGAAATAATTTCTACCCAATGATAATACGTATTATGATCACTAGGTAAGTTCAAGTGAAGAAAGCCCTTTGGCTCATTTGATCTCCTCCTTCCAGGATACCAACCCTACCACCTTCCTGTTACAGCATCTAACTGTCTCTTGAATTATTCCAGTGTCCTGGCCATAGCCACCAGTTCAAGCTGTTGTTGTTCAGCACCCTCTGGGAAAAGAAATACTTCCCAACATCTGTCCTAAACCAGCTCTTCATAAACCTGTCATCAATTTCTGCCACTTTTCTGTGAAGACAGGAATTGGGACTAAACCTTGAAGATCTGACATTCTCCACTAAACTTTCTTTCTTCCCCCTCCTCACATATAGGTGCAGATTCTTGTTGTGGAACTACTCCACAAACGCCAAATGGCCCTCTAATACCTAACAGTCATTCTTCATGTAGACATTCTTCATGCAGAGCCATCTGACCATGAAAGCTTTTCACAGCTCAGTGCGATCCTCTCCTTACCCAATATGCACACTCCTTAGCTTGGCTCACTTGACTGCAAGAACCCTGGCTGATTTTTGCCTTTCCTACTCTGGGGTCATTGAGGCACATTGGAGCACTCCACTGCCATGCCAGCTGAGGTCAGTTGACCCAATGCAGACCAAGGCATTGGACCTGGGAATATCTCGATCTGTGTGACCCAGTTCCACACTGCATTCTGCATTACCACTGAGCCATCTGGGCAGAAACCCCTCTTTGATCTATCAGGCAAGCACACTCTCTCTTATAAAACTCCCTGTACTGCATTCTCATCTTCAAGTGTCACCAGATAAGATTTATTGCTATGCTATAAGACATTTATTACAATAAGCATCACTTTGTAGCTCACAACATGCTTTACTCCCACAAGTCAGGTTATAAATGAGGGTGTAGGATCATCATAAAAGTTTCAAATGGTCTATTTTGAAAACATAGTCTAAAGAATCTCGGGACGACTCGAAGCTTGGGGTATCCACGCATTACAGATCATTACATGGAGACAATATGGTCCAATATGAAGGGGCTTGATAGGGTAGGCGTGGGGAAGATGTTTCCCACTTGTAGGGGAGGCTAAAACTAGGGGCCATAAATGTAAGATAGTCACCACTAAATCCAACAGGGAATTCAGGAGAAACTTCGACTGTGTATGCAACGACGAAGAATCCACCAGTTCAGTGATACTGTAGCCAATGTTTTTTAATTCGTTGCTGCTGCATGGCCTAAGGACCCGGCAGTATTGAAAATTATTATTCGTCAAATGCAGAAGGACATTACAAATGGATCTACTGTGTGACGTGGTTCATTTCTAGTGAGTCGCTGGAACCTGCATTGGTTGAGCTTTTGGAGTTAAGTGGCGGGATCCGGTGACTGGGCTTCGCTGGACAGCACGAGTAAGGCACATTGTGTGAGTAGGAAGGTCATCTCTCTGGTTCTGGTCAATCTGGTTTTTTGAGTCTGGGACTCTCTTCGGTGCAAACCAGACACCCAATGATTTTAAAATAATGTCATTCTCCCCGCCCCCAGTTATTTCTGTGCCTTATGATGTATAGGAATTAATCATTGCGGTTATCAAGGTTTTGAATGAATCTTCATCAGCAGCAAAGGAATTGGTAGAAGGCAAACCACGATTCCACCCCTGGCTCAGTATATATCCTGCCCCTCTTCATAGAAACATAGAAGATAGGAGCAGGAGTAGGCCATTCGGCCCCTCGAGCCTGCTCCGCCATTCGATGAGATCATGGCTGATCATCCAAACTCAGTACCCCGTACCTGCCTTCTCCCCATATCCCTTGATACCTTTAGCTTTAAGAAATATATCTAACTCATTCTTGAATATATTTAATGACTTGGCCTCAACTACCTTCTGTGGTAGAGAATTCCACAGGTTCACCACTCTCTGGGTGAAGAAATTCTTCCTCATTTCTGTTCTAAATGGCTTACCCCTTATCCTTAGATTATGACCCCTGGTTCTAGACTCTCCGACCATCGGGAACATTCTTCCTGCATCTAGTTTGTCCAGACCTGTCAGAATTTTATATGTTTCGATGAGATCGCTTTTGAACTTGGCAGCCGTGTTTGAGAGAGGAAGAGAGACTGAAAAAACGGGTGGGTTTGGAGCGTGGGGGCAGTTAAATTGTTAAAAATCTGAATCCCGACCTGAAGCCACCTCCAACCCGCCCACTTCCTGTTTTAACGGGGGTGGGACGGGGGACGGGCAGCCAACCCGCTGCCAGGAGGTGGGACGTCAATTTAAATATGACAATGAGGCCGGAAGCCTCTTCTTTAACCTACATTTTGTTTTTAACTGCACGTGGCCAGGTTTTACACACTTCGTAAAACCCAGCAGTTACAGCAAGGCGTGGACTGCTGCATCCAAGGAGGTAAGTGCCTTTACACCTACCTCTTGGATCCAGGGTCCCCGCCTAGCCCACCCCCCCCGCGTGATCGGAGACCTCCCCACGAGGCCTCCGATCACCTTCCCGGATCCCCCACCCGATCACCCTGAGGCCGGCCACGATCCTCCAGTGGCCGGCCCCGATCTTCCTTCTCCTCCCACCGGTCCCTCGACGGCCCGAATTTTCCTGCTCCCCCACCCGCCCCAAACCTCCGGAAGCTGGCACCAGCCCCCACCCGATCTCTCCCTCCCTCCTCTGTGCGGCCTTGTGCCGCAGGCCTACCCACCCGCAGCCAGCCAGCCTTTCCATCTAGCTGGCTGCGGGTGGAAAACAGATGCTTCAGATGCAAATCGGGTCTTGCCGTTAAAGTCAGCAGGGCCTGCGGGCCCCTACAACCTCGGCCCCTATTTGTTTTTCTTACATGGCAACTGTTGATGATCCTGCCATTGCTGTTTACACCTCATCAAGACTCAGCTTTTGTTTCTTAACTTGTCCCATTACCATCTCCTTTTGCCTTGCACCATCATCCCTTTTATCTTTTAATCTCTCCTGCCTTCCAGCCTATCACAGACCTTCCCTTTTGTTCTTCCCTCCCCATCTCCCACCCTGCCCCTACACATGCTTAAAAATCTGTTACATCTCTAACTTTTTCCAGTTCTGACGAAGGGTCATCGGCCTGAAACGTTAACTCTGTTTCTCTCTCTACAGATGCTGCCTGACCTGCTGAGTATTTCCAGCATTTTCTTTTTTTCTTTGACCAAGCTATTGGCTACTTGCCCTACTACCGCCTTATGTGGCTCGGTGCCAGATTTTGTTTGATAAGCGCTCCTGTGAAGAGCCTTGGGATGTTTTACTACGTTAAAGGTGCTATACAAATGCAAGTTTATGGAATATAATGTGGAGAAATGTGAAGTCATCCACTTTGGTAGGAAAAATAGAAAAGCAGAGTATTTTTTAAATGGTGAGAGATTGGGGAAATGTTGGTGTTCAGAGGGACCCGGGTGTCCTTGTACACGAATCACTGAAAGTTAACATGCAGGTACAGCAAGCAATTAGGAAAGCAAATGGTATGTTGGCCTTTATTACAAGAGGATTTGAGTATAAGAGTAAAGACGTCTTACTGCAATTATATAGGGCCCTGGTGAGACCACACCTGGAGTATTGTGTACAGTTTTGGCCTCCTTACCCAAGGAAGGATATACTTGCCATAGAGGGAGTGCAACGAAGGTTCACCAGACTGGTTCCTGGGATGGGGGGATTGTCCTATGAGGAGAGATTGAGTAGACTAGGCCTATATTCTCTAGAGTTTAGAAGAATGAGAGGTGATCTTATTGAAACCATACAAAATTCTTACAGGGTAGATGCAGGGAGGATGTTTCCCCTGGCTGGGGAGTCTAGAACCAGGGGTCACAGTCTCAGAATAAGGGGTCGGCCATTTAGGACTGAGATGAAGGAGAAATTTCTTCACTCAGAGGGTGGTGAATCTTTGGAATTCTCTACCCCAGAGAGCTGTGGAGGTTCAGTCATTGAGTATATTCAAGACGGAGATCGATAGATTTTTGAATATTAAGGAAATCAAGGGATATGGGGATAGTGCTGGAAAGTGGAGATGAGGTAGAAGATCAGCCATTGAATGGCGGAGCAGGCTCGAAGGGCCAAATGACCTACTCCTGCTCCTATTTCTTACGTTCTTATGTTCTAAGTTGTTATCATGGTTTTTAGTGTGTGTGTGAGTGGGTATAGGTTTGAACGTGTCGGTGGGAGTGCTGTAAATTGGATAGCCACTGTTGCTTTCTGTACTCGGACTGTTTTAGTATTCCCACGGAAATGTGTATCGAACCAGTGACACATCACAACTCCAAGGCATTGTACGAAAAGCCTAAAAAAATTATATTGGGACTCTTCCCAATTTTTACTCACCGTTCCCTTACTAGCTTGGTGCTGTCTGTCAAAGCTATGCTTCTGGACGAACAACAGCAAACGCTGGAAAAACTCAGCAGGCCAGGCAACATCCGTGGAGAGAGAAAGAGAGTTAACGTTTCAGGTCGAAACCCTTCTGGACGGGTTGGCTGGACACTCTAGCCTGTGTATTTATGAGCAGACATTGTCTAACGGTATTCTTTAATCACCTCATCAGGAGGCAGTACAGCCAGCCAGTCAGCCTTCGCTCCTCTTCCCCCGTCCCTCATTTGACTTAGTTGAGTCTGGCAAACTTGCCTCTAGGGCATTGCACAGTCTGATTGTCAGACAAGAGACTGGGATTCAAAATCAGCTCTCCCAGTGGCTTATTAACGTATTATAGCTCATTGGCAGCTGATAATAGTAAGCCAAGACTTCAAAAACAAAATCACAATCTCAACTTAAAAACGACAGACATTTTATAACTTCATCCGTTCAGGAATTCTCCCCACAACTAGGCTCTTTCTGTAAGCTGTTTTGAACAGTATGCAACATTCTAGGGCTGTCAAGTATGACACCTATTGAGGGCCGAATAAGACAGTATGCAACATTCACAAAGTCTGGTTTTAGAGAATGTTTAAAAAATTTTTTTTTAAGGAGGAACCTTTTCCCGTACAAGTCTTCTGTGATACATCAGTGAGAGATTTTTTTCTCTCTCTATTGCGGGAACAGTGTCAGCCGTGGCTCAGTGGGTAGCACTCTTGCCTCTGAGTCAGAAGGTTGTGGCTTTGTAGACCCACTCCAGGGACTTGAGCACGAAAATCTAGGCTGACACTCCAGTGCAGTACTGTCGGAGGTGCTGTCCTTTGTTAAATTGAGGCCCTGTCTGCTCTCTCAGGTGGACATAAAAGATCCCATGGCCATATTTTGCAGGGGAGTTCTCCCTGGTGTCCCGGGCCAATATTTATCCCTCAATCAACACCTAAAACAGATGATCTGGTCATTATCACATTGCTGTTTGTGGGAGCTTGCTGTGCGCAAATTGGCTGCCACGTTACTACACTTCAAAAGTACTTCATTGGCTGTAAAGTGCTTTGGGACGTCCTGAGGTCATGAAAGGCGCTATAGAAATGCAAGTCTTTCTTTAAGTTGAGAGGATAATTCTCTTCCAGAATGCAGTTCAATTATGTAATTCTTCTATTAAAATAAATGCTTCAAGCTATAAATAGAGACAGTGTTGACAAAGTAACACTCCAGGTTCTTTGTAGTTCTTAATTCAGTCATTTAACAGCCCACACTACCGTCAAATCGTCTTGTTATTTCTGTACTCTACATATTGACCAATATCTATAACTATCCCATTATAGCATTCCCTCTTCTTTCTATAATGTACTGGCATGTTTTATTTTATTTTCACTAATATTGTATACCAGATTATATAGAATCATAGAAATTTATGGCACAGAGGGAGGGCATTTGGCCCATTGTGTCCGCGCCAGCCGAAAAAGAGCTATCCAGCCTAATCCCGCTTCCCAGCTCTTGGTCCGTAGCCCTGTAGGTTACGACACTTCAAGTGCGTAGCCAAGCACTTTTTAAAATCTTGATGATTTTACAGCACGTGTCCTTATTTTAAGATTGTGGGATGGAGCTTTGATCTGTATGACCCTTGAAGCCTGTGTGTTTTTCTATGCCTCTTCCTGTTCACGTACTTTTTCCTCTTTGTTGCTTCCTTTCTTGGCTTGTTTAATTTTCTGAGACTGTTTTTTTTTCTGGAACTGTCTATGTGAAGAATGACTGTTAGTTATAATCGCTTCTATATCGTTCCTTTCCTCCCTGTGACCCTTTCCCATTCTTTCTTGTCTTTGATTGGATTGACAGGTCCCTTTTTGCTAATACTTGCCTCTTTTTGTGTCTCTCACTCTGTGAACTTTTCTTGCCCGGTTGTAATGTTCCTCGTTGCCCGCCATGATTCTACGACGATGCCAGCAACCACCCTCTCTCTCTGTCCTTCCAGCTCTTTCTGAACTTTCCCTGCCTCTCTCAATTCCCTCCCGCGCTTCTTTGCGCTTCTCTCTCCTTCTTTCCTCCATCTCCTCTTCCACCCCTCTCTTTCTCACCCCTTCCCACCCAAAATTACATCATCTCCACCACCCCCACACCCCCTTGCCCTCCAAGCCATTCCTCCTGTAGCTGCACTCTGGAGCTACCTCGCACCATGTGATCAGGTACTTAGGCAGGAAGGCAGTCGCCACTGGGGCTGAGTGTCAACAGACTCCCCATAGACTGAGGTGGGAGGAGGGGACGGGGAGCAGGCGGAGATGAAATCACATGTAGCAGAACTAATCGCCTGGGATGGTGCAGATGCAATTACACAAAGAGCAACAACCTTTAAAAGCAACACGCTGTCGCCTGAACGGACCATTTCGTTCAACAAATGTAAGCCACCGAATGCCACTTGTATGGAACCGTTCCCACCATGTTTTAATGCAAATGGACAGTCATTTGGAATTGCAATGCCCAACACGAGCTAATGACATACAAATACAGAAACAGAAAATGAAATAAAGCAGACTGCAATTAAAAGCACAACTTAGAAGCCCCATTCGAATTTGAGCATATTTAAAATTCAGCTTTAAGAGGTTTGTTGTTGGATGCCTTACATTAAATTCATAAAGCGTCCCTACCAATTGTGCTTCATTAGACAGGCAGACAGACCCAGTCAGCCAGATTGATATCGATACAGATATAGACACAGCTAGATAGACACAGATACTGGCAGGTGTATGCTCCCCTCACTCAGCTCCTCTGATCGGTTTGCTAAAACATGTTTGGATTCTAGTAATGGAGATTAATTTTTTTTTACAGTATGCTCAATAAATTTACCGACTTAAGGTTATTAATCTGGAGAACACTTTGTGACACTTCAATGCAATAAAAAAAAATAACACAGGGCAGGGCAACTAATGCCAGATCCAGTAACCTAATAAATCCGAATTATTTTAAAAGTTATGTGTCAGTTTAACTTCTGCACAGTTTTTTTTTAAAAAAAGGTACAAAAATAAGTGCTGCAGTCACTACTTGATATTAAATAAATGCATTTCATAAAGACAGATCAAAACAATGAACCCTCACTACACCAATTCATGTTTCTGGGTAAATAAATCTCATCTGATAATACAGGAAAATAATTAAATAAAGCAAAGCGCCTTGCTAAAATAGCGAGATTGTGTCCATGAATCAGCCTTCACCTAATATCGGCAAAGTGCCTTGCTTGGGGCTAGATTGTTTCCTAGTGTGTTTCACCCGCCCGTTATTTCCCACTTAATTCAGCTTTCCGCTGGCTAACTTTTCTTTCTCTCGATTCGAAAACATTCGTAATCGTCAGTTAGTTTACACACAACTTAATCAAACATGTTGCATTAAAAAAAAAATGAATTTAAAAAAATGTAGTTTTGGCGTCTTGTTTATTTATTTTTTTAATTTATTAAAAGTGCGCAGGACTTGGAAATGCTAAACCCATTGCATGTGCTTGCTTACTCGCCGGCGAATCCTTGGTTTCACTTCAAGCATCCATCCGTTTAAAGTTATCGGATTAATTATCAAATTAAAAGGTGATTTAATTATTTTTTTTTTGCTCACCTGCTTCTGCTCCTCCTCCTCCTCCTCCCCACCCCCCCTCCCACCACCTCTTTAGGCGAGGAGTGGTGGCGGCGGCGAAATAGCCCAAATATTCCTCATTTTCCAATGGTCCTGGAGCATGTCACGGGCAGGGATGGTTCTCCGGGACGGGAACCCCTCTGTAAAATCCCGCATCAAAACTTGGGAGTTGGTTGTACCTGTTCATCCTAATGAATCAATCCGCTCCATTACAGAATCCCCAGGGGTGGGGGGTGGTGTTTGCTGGAGAGAAAGGAGAAGGAATCCTTCATGGAAAAGGAGCTGCTCGTTCACAATGTGGAGGAGGTGACACCATCCCAATGTGTGGCTTGCATGGTCCCGGTGGCTGGCTGGACTTGTCAACAGCACTTGGAGTTTCTCCTAGCGCTGGGCTGACGCGCCACCCTTCTCTCTATCTCCCTCTCTCTGGCAGTCAGTGCGATGATGCCTGCGAATGTTACACAGCACCCCGAGTCCTGCCTCAGCCACACTAGGAGGGTTTTTTTTTTAAATTCCTGTCCAGCGCTACCTGATCCGGGAGCAACCCATCGCAACCCAGCACAGGCACTGCGCATGTACTCGCAGATCTGCCAGTGGCCAGACTGGGGAGGCTCCTCAGGCCGAATAACCTCTCGATCCGGCTGCTGACATCGCCACCCACCCACCTCCTCACACCCCCACATCAGCGCCCGGCCACCCGGCTCCTCTCCACCCAGACAACACCAGCGGAACTCACACAGACACAGAACTGGGACTCACACACATCTCATACACCACACACACACACTCAAACACACTCACCCCCCCAAACACACACTCAAACACACTCACCCCCCCCAAACACACACTCACCCCCCCCCAAACACACACTCAAACACACTCACCCCCCCAAACACACACTCAAACACACTCACCCCCCACACACACTCAAACACACTCAACCCCCCCAAACACACACTCACCCCCCCACAAATACAGTCAAACACACTCACCCCCCCCAAACACACACTCAAACACACACTCACCCCCCCCC